>OY744604.1:53918001-54338001 GCA_963556255.1 Allolobophora icterica
TCATTTTCTGCACTCTTTCTGCCACTTTCTACTATAGGCCTGGATAGGTTCTGTTTGTGCATCTAAAATACCTTGGTTTTAGATGACTTTCCAGTGTAGCATGTTGATAATAATTGTTGTAGCCCAACTATCGACCACCTTCTCATCTTGGTTACAGCATTCCAACAAGTGACAACATTTACAATGCTGACCCTGGTGTGCCTCGAAGACATGAAGACTTTAAAATTTCAAAGGTACTTTTTGCAATACAATACAACTGAAATTTGATAATGCTTCCTTACAAAGTTCACATTTATTTGAGATACTTTTCATATTTTTTAAGTACGGTACTTGTCATTCTTAATTTTACTAGTTTTTCTCATGAATGCCTATTTTGAGCATACTATGTATCACAGTTCTTCAGCTTTAAATTTTACTGTTCTTCAGCAGTGGCGGCGCCAGGGGTGGGCTAGGGGGTGCTTAGCCCCCCCAAAATGTGGTTCAGCCCCCCCAAAGCAAAAGCGAGAAATCTCTGAAACTTTGAATGCCCACTTATAAATAGCAGGCTCCATGGCACAAGAATTTCCCCAATTATTCTCAAAGAAATGATGCGTCAGAAACGTAGCTAGCTAGCCCAGTGTGTATTGACCCCTCTGATATAGATGACTCATCCATCATCCAGTAAAGGGTTGTACAGACCATCGCAATGTATGAGCTTCAAGGCTTGGCTCCCGCTTGACATATGACCTTGTATAGCAAGTTTTAAGGCCAGAAGACCTGCGCTCGAGGTAGCTGGCCTCTGCACTATATGCCTCCTTCGTCCCGCTCTCCCCACTCTCTCCACATCTCTCTCTCTCTCTCTCTCTCCATCTCTCTGTCTCTGTCTGTTTGTCTCTCTGCATTTAGTAAACCAATACTTGTCGGTGGCCACGCACATATTAAGACCAATACAAGAAGACCAAGACCATTCTATAAATTTATATATATATATATATATATATATATATATTATTTATAAATTTATATATATATTATTTATAAATTTATATATATATTATTTATAAATATATATATTATTTATAAATTTATATATAATATTTTATATATGCCTATGTCTGAACAAAATAAGGAAATTGTCAAGCTATACCGAAGTTTTTACTTATTTTAATTTTTACAACTCAATTACAAGAATGGGTAGTTGGAATTTAACAATTATTGAATTACAGGATATGGGATTTCATTAAAGTGTAAAAAAATTTGTAATTGACATTAGACAGACAGAAAGAGAGAGGTCCTTTATTACTACAAACATTTTATAAATTTACAAAACTAAATAGCCAGACAAACGTTGGATGGCACGACTGCGAAAGGAGCCTTGCAAAATGTATGGCTACAACCAGAGGCGTCTACCAAAGGTGGGGTTTGGAGAACGATCTTCATCGAACTTCAAAAGTGGGGGGTTGACATATTTTGGCCGAAAGTAAGGGTTTGCATATTTTCAAGATATCTATTTTGTCCCGTGTGATAATACAGCCTACATTAAGCCATTATCGGTTAACGCCTTTTTGTTCCACATGGGATCGAAATCCTCTTATGTTTCCATAACAGTAGCCAACGGTACAACAGAATACATACTGCACAGCAGCTCGTCTCCACTGCCGTGCAGTCCGTGATATCTACATTATCTCGTCTGCTGTACGAGCCTACGACCAACGGGCCAACGGCTTACGTGATCTACCGGCCAAACAGTTGGGGAGGGGGACCATGGGGTGAGGACCGCGAGTTTGCTTCTTTAATGACACGGCGGCCTAGACTGGCAGAGTTCTCCGCTGCAAGCTGGACGTGTGTGTGTTTGTGTGTGTGTTTGTGTAGATGTGTGCGTAGGTGTATGTGTAGGTGTGTGTGCGTGTCATCGCTCGGCTTGCCACACTGTCTTGCCTATCTCTGACCTGTCCAGTCAGTACTGTCAGTGTGTGGCACACACTTCAATTGAGTACATCTATAGGAGTAATAATATAGCCTACGTTGAACTCGCGAATATATGAACGTGTTGCGAGTTGATTTAGATCACAGGTGTAGTAAATCATCTGCAGGATTAGGCCTATATCGTACAATCACTGGAGTCACTAAAACTCGATTATTTTGATGATTTATTCAGGGGCGGCGATAGTGGGGGAGGG
The DNA here is from genome assembly GCA_963556255.1 of Allolobophora icterica. Classification (NCBI taxonomy): domain Eukaryota; kingdom Metazoa; phylum Annelida; class Clitellata; order Crassiclitellata; family Lumbricidae; genus Allolobophora; species Allolobophora icterica. Next base: position 53,920,161 of record OY744604.1, read on the forward strand.
GTCCACCTTCAGTATGAGAATTGTAGAAAAAAGACTGGGGGGTTAGACTTTGATTCATGTGGAGTTGGGGTGTGAAATGAAGATTTTACTATGGGGTCCTAAGAAAGACTAGGGGGGTTGAACGCCCCTAACCCCCCGACAATTCTCACCCTGTCCACCTTTAACAGTGAGGGGGACACAGTATACAGTTGTCGCCCGATGTTTAAAGAAACTTTTTTATTGCTACTTTTGTTAAATAATTGTCAAGTGGAAACTTGAAAACTGAGACCAGGCAGCTGACACGTCAACACGTTGCCACCAGCAACTAACAAAAATTAATGAGTTTTTTACATATAATTCTGTTTATATTGTTTCGCAATAAGTAACAAACTAAAAAAATTAGTTAAATTTAGTTTTGAATTAGTTTGAATGTAATTATACAATTTTATGAAAATGCATAATCTACATGCCGTTACAAAGTGCTTGCCCCTTGCTTTTTAAACGCATTTTTCGTGCACAAAAAAAGATCAAAAAATTAAATATTCAGCATAGGGCTCTAGCCCCTCCAAACCTGAAATCCTGGCGCCGCCACTGTTCTTCAGCTGGTAATTGTAACATCTTGCATGGCTGTAACCCAACAAAATATTTCTTTTGATCATCAGAAACTGATGCTCTTCAGCTTTAAGTGCTGGCTTATAGCAGAGTTACATAGTGAGTGTTAGAGTCATTAGCATTATGCTAATGTTCCCAGCAGTTATACAGCATGTTAAATGCCCTTTTGAGGTTCTTAAAAGGTGCCAGATACATACATACCATAAACCCTATTAAATTACCAGGACTGTAGGTGCTCAGCCTCAGAACTTGGAACTTGGGTTGGGTCCATTGTCGATTTACTCTTTTCTCACAAAAAAATTAACGAAGAGTCCGATTTTGATTAAATTTTTTCTGTTTGTCTCGACGAGAGCTACATCTGTAAAAAATATAGACATGAAACTCAGGATCATTCAAGGTCATTTCAAGATCAGGAAAAATAAAACCTAACAAAAATCAGAGAAAAATAGCCAAATTAAAGCCAATAATTGTTGAAATCGGCTAATTCTTTCTTGTATTTTTCATCATGATGCGGGCTACCTGTGGTAAGAAACAAGGCTACTGAATGTAATACTATCCAATTTATTTTTTTTAAGGTCAATAAGGTCAATTTAAGACAAAAGTCAAACGAAATTGCAAAACTTGGCCAAATATTGTTATATTTTGATTATTCTTTGACCTGTTTGCTCAGGCCTATAAGAGCTACCTTCTCTAAGAAACATGACTAAAATCTAGCACAGTCCAGTGTTATTTCAAGGTCAAAAGGTAAAAATCAAGGATAAATGGCCATAACTCAGCCAAATATTGTTCTGTTTGGGTGATTCTTTTACCTGTTTGCTGGGGCTGATAAGCGGTACATTTGAGTAGACATAGTACTAAAAGGGTAGCATAGGTTATTTCAAGGTCAGCAGGTCAAAATCAAGTACAAATGGCCATAACTCAGCCAAATATTGTTCTGTTTGGGTGATTCTGAGTTATGGTAATTTTTCCTTAATTTTGACCTTCTGACCTTGAAATAACCTTGGATTATGTTAGTCATATCTCAGCACACATCTGTAACCAGAATGTTTTGCTCCTCATCCAGAGAAGAAAAACAAGGCATGCTGGTTATACTTTGACCTACAGTGACACTGGTATAAGCCACATGGCATGACTTAATATGCTTTAAGCCATTTGTCTCATCTTGGGACTTTTATGGCATGCAGTAAATCGGGCATGCCCACACAATTCTTTACTTACCTCAGTGTTTCAAAAATGTGACCAAACGTCATTTGACCCTTGCATTTGATGAAAGTAACCGTTTGACTTTTTTTACTAAAATTAGATTTTCGATTTTGCACTTTTTCTATTTTCAATCATAATCTTGCCGAGCACGCATGATTCAGCAAAAACTACATAGTGCAAAGAGGGATCATGTCATCACACTGCGACGTTAAGTAAAATCCATTCACAGAATACTGTGATAAGTTATGTTTATATAATTAATTTACCAGTAATTGATTAAATAAATTTTTTAGCTGCACTATTTTAATTACTGTAGTATTACCACTACCTCTGTATTCACTCTGTGCCATTACCACCTAGTATTTAACTTATAATCACCATTTTTTTAAATTCTTCCACATTCTTGCAGGAGTACTGAGGTTCCTATGGTAACCATATTGTGTCACTTTCTAGACTCCGAGTAACTGAGTGAATTGAACAGTAGATCATTATTTTAAATTTTGTTTGTGCTCTGTACCAGTAGATATATTTTAAAATTTGCTTAGTCATCTCTTGACATATTTGTGTTTGATTTGACAGAACTACACTTTCATTGAAACATAGGTGCTTGTTGAGTGTATTCTATTATTGTTATTAATTAAATTTTTTACGAGTTCGCGGTCACACCCAAATGTAAATCAGAGATGTGGATAGTCAGCAGCCAGGAGAAGATTCAATTGCTTGAAAGCCAAGGGGAAATAGTGAGTTTTGAGCCACTTGTTGAAGGAAGGAAGTGAATTTGAGCTACGAAGAGAGAATGGCAGTCGATTCCATTCTGTGGGAGCAGAGGCATGGAATGCACATGAGCCCATGACTGTTCTGCATCTTGGCTCAGCTAAAAGACCCGTACTTGATGATCTCAGGCAATGAGGAGGGATGTAACAAGTTACTAGTGACTGAAGGTAGGGAGGTCTACTGGTGCTGACGGCTTTGTGGATCAAACAGGCCAATTTAATTTTTATTCTGAATTCAACAGGAAGCCAATGCAGTTGATAGAGTAGGACTGAGGAACTTGTTCATAGTGGAACACGCAGCACTATTTTTTGAGCTAAGGAGTTTTGGATGTGTTGCAGCTAGGGAATGTAATCCCGGGGTCCCGAATCCCGGGATCCCGGAACCTTTTTAAATCCCGTAATCCCGGGATTGGCAAACGTGGAATCCCATATTTCTGGGATTACGAAAAATTGGGATTTTTTGATTAAAATTGCTTGATCCACTGTATTATTCTTCCTTGAGCCTTGGGCAACGGACGCTAATTACGGCAGATAAACAGCAACGACGGGTACCAGCCCTAGTAGAGACTACAGACTGACTGCCTGCCAGAGGCATCTACCCTCCCCCCCAAGTCATTGGAGCAACGTCCCTTTCCCCTATTATTCCCCCTCCCTGTTCCTTTCCCCCTAAGATGGTGTCACACACACTGACAGATCCCCCCATGTCTTTAATGGAGCATTTGCTCCAAGGTTTCTATGGTGTAGACGCCCCTGCTGGCTACTTTAATAGCAGGGTGCTGCAAGCTGCTGTACACTCCGCTGCAGTAGGCCTACAGCTGCTACTGCTGGGCGAGACTACTAGGCTGCTACTGCTTGGGTCTTCCCGCAGAGGTGCTGTGCTGGTCCCCTGTTGTTCTGAGACCTCATTCCCGGCCGTGGGATTGCTATCAAGTATCAAGATCTTTCCACTCAGAAACACCCCACCCCGAGTTAATGAGCCTCCGAATACAAGCTAGTGGGCCAGCCTGTTAGTGGAGAAACCTTGATCAAGTATCAACCGAGCCCAACTGCTGTCAAGTGCCTCTGCCTATGCTCTGAGTCATCATTACTGGGAGATTCTCTTATTGACACTTCACGCTTCTTGCGATAATTTTATAGTAAATAACTCCTAACGAACGTTTAAACTTTTCATTTTAAGTTACAAGTTTATAACACATCGCAACAACGTTCTTAATACCATTATATCTTTAATACACAACAACGTTATAGTATTAAATATACATTTATGCTACAGGCGGGAAAATTGTTATTGCATAAAGTATAATCCCGGGATCCCGGGATTGATTAATTTCTAATCCCGTAATCCCGGGATTGACAGAATGCTCCGGGATTACATTCCCTAGTTGCAGCCTTTTGAGTTCAAGGTCTGAGAGACCCACAAAAACTGAATTAGCATAACCAAAAGTGAAAGGAAACAAGGGAACCGGCTGTGGTTTACAACATATTCTTAGTCAGAGCCGACCTGATGTGATGTATTGCCCTGATGTGATAGAAACAAGATTTACAAAGGTTTGTTATGTTACTAGCTTTTCTTATATGTCATTTAGTACTTATGCAGAATGTGATAATGAAAGAGAACAAACTGGTTTGAGCTGTCAGTTGTGATTCCTTAAGTCCTTAACATGATGCTGATATTTCTTTATTAAACTGACTTCAAGATATAGTTACTGATGATGAACATGACACAACAGCAATATTGCTCTATCCATCAGACCATACAGTAAGATAGCCATGCCAGATCATGGATCACTTACCTAGACAGCCATGCAAACAGCACATTTGGAGGTGCTCGAAAGGTGCTATATAAGTGTTTTGTTACACTACATTACACCAGAAAACATTCTGTTCTTATAGAATTTGATTGTCAAATGCACTGGTGATAGGCTAACACATTTTCACACAGTCAATGACATGAATAAGTGAATACCATGTTTGCCATGATGATTTCTTGTTGTTACAGGAAACAGGAAGACTGAAACAGTGTGCCACAGCCAGAACAAGAGACGAGTGTGGCTGCACTGACAGAATGAGAATGACTGACGAGGCCAGGTTCTCAGACTGCAAAACGCGAGTATGTTTTACGTTCTGTCACTATTTATTTGCAATTGCTACAACTACTACGAGTTAATACACTAATTTTGTGGCAAGTTTAAAAAAAATTTGTTCGTCTGTGTAAGATGCTGATCTGCATACCGACCCAAAATAGTAGTCACTTTATGATCCATAACTTTCAGAGTTAAGTAGAAGAGTATGCAATTAGTTTGTCGAGGTCAGGTATTTGCTGTGAATGACAAGAATGTGGCAATTGTTGATATGCTCTTTTAAGGTGAGAGCCTACAGATTTCTAGATGCATACATTGGCATATTTGGCTTACAATGACCAACGAAACTCTTGAGGAGTTGCGGATAAATCATTTAAATACAAATAGCATGGACTGTAACTTGCAGGAGACTTGCTACAACTGTGTTAACTGCATTCGTGTTTTTGCTTTTGCTTAACATGTTGCTGGACCTAGATTTGGAACTGCTTTTGTGTGGCGCTGAGAAATTTCGGAGATTTACATTACATTACATTACATTACATTACATTCTTGCTTTTTCAATTACTCCTGCAGTGCAACAAACATACAAAATTTGGACATTTCTCAGTGGTGCTGAAAGGCATGTAGTGGATACTGGGAAATTCATAAACATGTCAGTTCAAAGGGAAGGTTAAGATTGTGAGGTAAAAACTATAGCTGTGTAATTTTCTGTGCATATCAGCAGCCACTTGATTGTTCTTGAATTGCCTTCTATGTGATTTTAGCTGATTGGTTTGTGTACATACAGAATTTGCTCAATATTTCCTAACATGTTGCTGGACCTAGATTTGGAACTCTCTTTCTATATCTGTCCATTCTGCTCAGTTGCTTATATCATTTTGGGGTGGGAGATGGTTGAATGTTAACTCGCTGGCACGAAGATCAGAAGGACGCGGGTTCAATACCCGCTAGCCCCACAAGATTAACTCAGCCTTCATTCCCTAGGTGGCGATTGTAAAATGAGCAGCAGTACAGATGGGCGCCTTGCATGGCTGCCGTACGGTTATATTCGATTCCTGTAAAACTTGTTATCGTCTGTTACTACTATGTCATGTAAAAATCTTACCGCGTACTTGTCTCTTTGAATTAATAAACGAAGATATTATTATTATTTCATTCTCAAAATAAGACTTACCTTTTTGAAATTGCATATCCAACATACCCTAGGCTGCCTCTCTGTCTTAGCAGACTGATCTGCTGGATATTGACCTGATTATGCCTTGTACATTAGACACCAGCACTATAGAAGTTACTAATTGCAAATTATATAATCTTTCTATTTTCATCTCCATAGATGAGGAGTGACTGGTGACTCTTCTAGTTTTCTGTAAATTGTTTGCTGATGAAATTCTGTTCTTAACATTTAAGATCACTTGAGCTAGGACAGAGACCACTTATGGACTGGAGGGTTATTCAGATACTGTATCTTCTCCGTTGTATGAGGGAGTGCCAGTATTTTCTTAAAGTAGTGCTGTTTAAAGTTTTAATTAAAATTACAATTAGGGCAACAATACAGAGACTTGTAGTAACACTACCTGATCAAAAAACCCTTGGGGTGGCATGTTTGAAACAGAGATTATGCATGATGAACCAAAGAGATTTCAGGGAGAGTGAAAACCTAAGCTGGCTTTTGAACCAGTTTGATGAATAGTAATATGTTTCATGGCACTTCCTTGCATCTAGGAGGCTATACATAGGAGCTAAACATTGATATAGACCTGTGATAGTGGCAACAGTCAAAGTAGGATTGTGCCCTAGTGTCCCCTCTGGCCTGTTTCTTGCTAATCGTCCTTGGGGTGACATCAACTGTCGGTCATGTAGAGCCTCTACAACCAACCTGCTGGCCGGTGACAAATGGCTCTTCTCCACAGGCCTAGTGGCCTGAGGGTTATTTAGTCACTGCATGTTCTACCATGTTTAATCTTTTAATGACGAGAGGGATTAGTTTTCCATGCATTTTAGTACACGCTCATTAAGGGAGTGCCAAATGGTAAGGTAACAATGTTTGCTGTGTAATTCATTCTGCTGCCATCATTACTGCACCCAGAGCAGGAATTCTAAGCACAGAGAAAAATGGCAACTCTGGATAGCAAATCTAGAGGTTGGGCTCTATGTGTTCATTCATTCATTCATTCATTCGAGGATTTATATAGCGCCCTTTCAAGGGAACTACTCAGAGGCTTTCCCGACACCAGCACGCTCAAATAGTACAGTTTTAAGATTAGCAAGAAACAGGCCAGAGGGGACACTAGGGCACAAGCAGAGCTCTAAGGGAATTCTATTCCAGACCACCAGGCCCACCACTGAAAAAGCTTGACCTTGCATAGTTGTGAAACGAGCAAAGGGGAGTGTATTAATCCATGTCGATACAAAACCAGGTAGGAACTATTCCTATATTAGCTATTAGCAAGAAAGTTTTGCCAAAAAGTCTGACTTTGATACGAAAAACCAAACATGCACTGAGTCGGTGTTAACACGCCAAGGCGCCACCTAGCCAATATCTTGCGGCAACATGTGTGTTGGACTCTACTGGTTCTAGACATAGGAACATTGTTAACTTATGACCTTTTGTACCACTTAGCTGCCTAAGCAGCACTTGGGTGAGGTACTTAAAATGCAGTAATATGTATTTTGCATTTTTGGTGATCAGGAGAGTAGGGAGTAACCGATTCTTGGTCCAGAAACCAATTATCATCAACTACTACAGTAATCCGATTAATCGGAATCGGCATTTTATTTTTTTTTAAATTCAAATTTTTTATCAATGGCAACTTCCGCAAGATTGCTACATTAATGTTGCAAATACAGAAAAATAATTTAGTTGATCATGTCTCAAATCAGAAGTAAGATCATTTTGCGCTCTAGCAGTAGTCATTTTCATATTCACTGAAACTTTTTTTTAATTCGCCACCAAAAACAACTTAAAAAAACGTAACAAAATGACACAAATTTTTTATTTATCTATGTATATTTTAATAATAGATTTGTTGTTGATGATTTTGGAAGGTTGCTTCATTCAGTAATTGATACTTTTCGTGATCACCCAGTGTAGGCTACTATGCAACACCTGTGTAAAAATATAAACAAATTTGTAACATAACCATCGTAATGTCACCAAACTCAACAAATATTTCCGATAATCGGATCCGGAATCGGCAAAAAACGTGTTAACTAATCGAAATTGGTAATCGGCAGAAAAATGCCAATCGATTACTCCCTACAGGCAGTGGCGTACAAAGCTGAAATGAGGCCCGGGGCAAGGGCCCAAAATGCTGCCATTGGCCACTTAAATTTCTATATGCTATTTCCTCTCAGATATTGCATGACGATCGTATTACATATACAATACAATTTTATTTATGCAGTTTATAGCCTTATGGATATTTAACTTTTCACTGTATTTTGTTATTATCCGTTTGAGCTATACATTTTCAACTTTCCTAAATCTATTATTTTTATTAGATAATAAAACATTTTACTGCATGACTTGCGAACTCGCTGTGATGTGTACAGTACAGTACATACATACAGTACATACTTACTTAATATCATACTATGTTATAATTACCATATTATCATTATGCTATTAACGTTATACTGAGAGCTTTTACGGCTGAGAAATCATTGATAACATCATCAAAATTATTGTTTCAACCATCTCTCTTTCAATGGCCAGCATTGCAAAATTCGTCAATCGCTTCTCGCTCATTATGCACCTTAAAAAAGTTTTAATCAGTTTCAGTTTTGAAAAACTTCTATCACAGCTAGCAGTACTGGCACACATTGCTAAAAATATGTGTGGTGCAATGGGAAGGATTGGGAGATACTCCACATATTCCCACTTCACAGTCTATTGTAGAACTTCCAATGCTTCCCAGTCTTAAGCAGTCTTTCCTGTAATTTCCGCATAACTCCGAATATGACCAATTTTTAAATTAATTTTAAAAAGGGGACTAAACTAAGTCGTGAAAGGCTGTGGTGGTGATACTGATAGTTTGTGATTAAATTTTATTCTAAGTCATTAATTCGTTTAGATTCCTATACATATAGCGTATTATGATTATGAAGAGCGGCATAACAACAATATGCTTTAAAGTAGACTATGCTATATGTAGTCTATTAGGGCTTACTCTGTTTTCAATTTACTAGATTAATGCTATTCCGCTCCTTTTCTGCAAAATTTTCTAGTGTTTAACATAGACCTCTGAGAATGATGCCGCCTCTAAATTTCAACAGAAGCCAAGTCGACTTGACCAAAGTGACAATTTCTTTGTCTTTCTTTCTGTCCTACTTTTGTCATTTTTTTATCCAGAATTCACTTTTTAAAATTTTCTTCAACCCTATTTTGCCACCCCTACAAAAGTGCCGCCTGGGGCGACTCGCCCCCTCTGCCCCCCCCCCTTCGGTACGCCACTGCCTACAGGAAAGTAGCTGAAGTGCAAACAAGCTTACACTTTGTACTAGATTTGCAAGTTACAGTAATTCTGGATATTGTTTTCATAGGTTTTTATGATCACACAGCCAGCCGTGCTGGAGACTAAGTTCAGCATGCAAGTGAATGAAGAGATAGTTGCAATTCCTGACAATTATCTTATTCGAATAGTTGATGTGAACAATCGGTCAATTCGGGTGCAATACAAGAAAGGTCAGTTGTATCATCATTTGCACTTTCTCAATTGTTAATTTGAAAAGAAGGAAACAAAACAGACTATGACCACCAAGGGAGCATAAATTGTTTTTATGAAAGTTTAATGATGACATTTTTAAATTTACTAATACGGTTTGTTAGTGGCCGTTAGGAAATCTGAAAGTTTTTCAGTTTGTGTAATTAATCAACCAACTTATATCAAAGGAAAGCATCATAACAGTTGCATATTGGAAGTGAAGTTGAACTTTAATGAAGTTTGTTTTCAAGAAGTTTTGTAACCTCCTACATAGTAACAGAGGATTTGGTATTCAACTGAGTGGCCGTCTGTGGTACATAAAGAAAAGCTTCACTTCATTTGTGGCTCAACATCAGTCTTTTTAGACCCATGTTTGTTTAACAGAAATTTAGAATATTCTATAGTCCATTGACAGAGTATCAAAGCTAGTAACATAATAAAACACTGTACCAGAAGTATCAGCTTTGGTTACAATCCTCTTGCCAAAATGTCTAACATTCATAGTTAAGAACCTCTAAGTCCAACTTTTAAAGTCAATACATTTTAGAAAAATGACAGTGAATTACTATAATTGTTCTGAATATGGCATTATTAAATTTTGGATTCCTTGATCTATCTAAGGGCATTAAAGAATGTAATTCTTGTGGAATGTTTATATTTCAATCCAGTCTCTTTCAACCTCTGAAGCAGCTTATTTGACACCTCTGATACGGAACAATGCAAATTTTTAAAAGGTAAATTACCATAGCTGTGACATTGTAGGATTGCTTCAATTATAGGATATTCTGCGAGTGATTTTTCCACAGCTCTTCGAAATGATAAGCGATTTGCCAAGATGGCTAAAGAATATTTTGAGCCAAACAGCATTGAAATTGCGATGGAGGTTTGTCGTACTATTTGTCTAAGGTGGTGTTTGCTATACACAGGTCTCTGACTATAATTCAACCTCTCTCTACATCAGGGGCGTCCATCCCCCTTACGTCTATGACGCACTCCCCCGCCCCTGATGTAATCACATTTTCCCCCGGACAGTATACAAACGTAGTAACATTTATACTAAAATTACAAGAGGTGCTTCTTCAGAGTAGCAGAGTGTGTAGCCAAGCGATCAACAATTTCATCTAGTTTTAGTGATAGAGTAGCGTCTCGTTCACAGGCTAATACTGTCAGAGGTGCAAACCAGTCATTAACCATGGCTGATCTCAGTCGATTTTTCACAATGCGAATTCGACTCATTACTTGCTCAGCTGAGCAGCTGGTCACCGCAAGGGAGATCAGGTTTTTGTACAAGCTGGTGAGTGTGGGATAGCCTGAAGTTGCTAGATCACACGTAAAAGTAGTTATGTTAAGCCATTACGTGTGATATAGCAACTACATAGTGCAAAGGGGATCCTGTCGCAACACTGGGACATTAAGTAAAATCCATTCAGAGTGCTGTGATGTTAATACGATATTTTGTGACTAGTGGACCGCCAGGCGGCCCTGAAATTTCAAATACTAGCGGGCCGCCAGTAACGTGATTCCGGCAGAAGCCCTTTCAAATCCAAATCCTTGGGCCAAAACATTGGTTACACTAACCTTAAGACGAACCCTAAACATCTGAAACCTGTCACTGAAAGACCCCCAGTCTGGACGGTTGCTTTGTCCTTCCTTTTTATACTTTTTGCGGCCATAGGCCCCGCTTCGTGCAGCATAATCGCAGCAAGGAATATTGCAGTTCATTCTTGGCACGTGCAGCCTTCTTCTGCGCATACCTTTTCTTGGATTACAACGTCTTGGCATCATGCATTGTAAGAATACTAAACTAACTCAGTTCATAGAGTTTTCTTGGAATTTTCTAAGTCGTTAAAGCTAAAAATTTGACCAACATAAATGAAACTGTCCGTTACGGCCGCCATGTTGCTTATGAAAGTAGGCACGTTCTCGAATCACGTGACGTCTTACACGTGAATGGTGGCCCGCTAGCTTTTCAAAACTTGCCGGCCGCCTGGCGGTCTGCTAGTCACTTCGAATAATAAATGCTTTGATCAAACTTGTATGGATGCATTACTTGATACATTGCATAACTTGTAAACAAATTTCATAGTGCAGTTTCTGGTGTTGAGCTTGCCAAAAAATCTGTCCGTGCCCATAACTGTAACAGACAAGCATCATTGCTTACATTCACTATTATGAATTGTTTAATTTCCCACGACCTGTTTCCTGTACAACATGGAACACTCAAATAATAACTCACCTTGTCACCTTGTGCTGTCAGCTCGTGGAGCTCTAGCGATCGTCCTGGTGAACACACTCCACCGTCTCCTATTCGATGACAAGTCTCTCAATTCCGCCAAATTCATGCCAGTTACATCTTGTATCTCATCCATCCATCTCCTCCTTGGGCGACCCAGTCTTCTCCTCCCCTCACCGCACGCCAGCATCATTTCCTTCTCCAGACCATCAGATCGCATAACATGTCCAAAGAACCTTAGCTTCATTCTTGTCGCAGTTTGTTTTAACGACTCTTCATTCTCAACTCCAATCTACTAGCCATTTAATGGCTTGTCAATGTTATAATGTTGACACAATTTCATATAAATTATGACAAAATAGGCAGTGAGGCAGTTTGTCTGGTTAATGCTATCATGCATTAACCAACTGATCAGTTGGTACAGTCCTCTTCAACAAGCAGTGGCCAACTGCATTAACTTGGTGTTTTAGTTTATGGCTAATAGCTTTTCTCTCCACTAACTTTTAATATTACTGTGTAAAAACGAGACAATAACCTACTTACACACCATAATCTCTGACTCAGCAAAGAATAATGAAGATTTTGACATATAAATTTGCATTTGTAGGGTTCGGGTCTTTATCATCTGAGGGCTGAAATCATGTATGGGTTATCCTTCTGTCCACTCTACTCTGAGTTTCAGGTATGATTATAACTAATCTTTCTTATAGTGGTGTAACTGTAATCTAGAGAGTGGAGTTAGCAGACTTTGGGATACAAATCCTTCTCCCCTCCCTGAAACACCAAAGCTATGACCTTTGATCATGCAGGGCATGTGCCAATTCAAATGAACTGCACATTTGCTATATTTGGCCTGAGCGTTTTGACTTCAGATCTAACAACATTATTAACAGGGGACAGATTGGTTGTGTATAGAATGTGAAAGATTAGTGCTTTTGACCAACATTCCACTCGCAACAGTGAGGACTGTACACATGTATATTTAATTTGTCATCAGTTTGTTTATGCAGGTAGTGATAATACTAGTACATGTAATCTTGCTGATGGAAGTTGTTATTCTACTTTGCAGGTCTATGTCCCAGCTACACACCTGCAGTACCCAGTTCCTTTTGTGATCAACTTTGCCGTTGCCTTTGCTTTGGGTGGAATTCTCTTCATTCTGGCCCTCTGGTACCTAACAAAACATCAGTACACTCCAGCAATTCCAGCCACCGGAACCAAATGTCGTGACCTTAACATGAAGAACACGGAACCGCTACACCCCCCACACTCTTTGCTGGCCGTCTCTTTGTCCAAGGGTGATCGGAATCACTTGTCCTCAACTGGGGAACAAGTATCTGCAACAGAATTGCTGGAAAGTGCTAAAGCTCAAGATCTGGAATCTGTTCCACATCCAAAGCTGTCTACTGGGCCTCAGCATGAGCATGCTGCTTAGCAAAGCAGATGAAGCAGAAACTGTTGAAAAATATTTCTTCATGGTGATGTAGTTGTGATCGTTTAGAATTGCCTTTAGAAGTTCGTTTAAATAGAGTTTTCTTCGTTAGTGTTTTTAGTGTCTACATAAAATAAATTACACACCATTTGTTTTTATTCCATGCATGTTGCAGCAAAATGCCTATAGCAGATTTCGGTTGTTGGCAACTGCAGTCACAGAATGCAGTGTTTAAACATTTCCACAAATAATCTGTTATCTACAGAAGTAAGGGAGTGTTAAATAACAGCTGTATGACATATACATAAATGCATAGTTTACCAAATAGCAAAAAGACATCTGTCAAAACTTGGCACAAATCAGGTGGTCACAAAAGCTTGGAATAATGTACAAAATACCATTTGTTGAGTGGGTAAAGCAAATGGCACTGGTTACACTTTCCATAACATACAATACAAACACCATCAAAGACATATATAGCAAATCTTGAAACAACAAAGATGAAGCACAATAAAGGCAAACCGGAGCTGGAACAGCAATCACTTGACTCTAAGAGACCTGCTTCTCTCAACTGTGCAAACAATGCAATGTACAGTATATGGCACAATTCTTCAATGCCGCATGCTGGTAATTGTTACCATGTTAAGGAAACCATTACCGTGATTGTGGTAATGGTATCCTAAAAGTAAAGATGTTAACAAATGTGCCATATCACTCTAGTATCAAAGTTAGTCATGAGAAGCGTAATCTTAGTTTGAACGATATTTATACGGAAGCAATCCAACAACTGGACAATGTTTCATTGTGCTGTACACAGTTTGACAATGAATTGCATGAAGCACTGGGATCTCAACTCTGGATGTATGGGCAAAAGGCAAACATAAAAGCAATCTGCTACTTTGCCAACCAGGTAACCTCAGCCTACAATTTTGATTTACAAATAAATTGTTTTGTCTTCTTTGTTAAAAGTAAAAATGTTGAGTCATAAATGAAACAGCTTAGCACAGTCAAGATTTCTACAATGATGAAACATTATGCACAAAGAAGATGTTATAGGCTGAACAAGAGTAACTTTCATTGGAGCATTCAAACTCGATTCATATCAGCATATGAATAATAAATAAAGTAACCTAGCTACATCATGTCCCACAAATATTCAAATTACAATCATTATCATGCACAAAGTTCTATTCATTTCATCTCTGCATGTTGAAATGCTGTATTTGACTACAAGCAACTGTCTAGCAATTCTAAACCTACTGCTGTTGCTACTCGTTCTAATGCTAAAAACGTAAAACAAAGAAAGCAACATTTCATGCAATGAGTAAGTACCTATAAAAACACACTGAGAAATGATCACGAAGATGCAGTATAACAAATTTAGATATTCTGATACCGTTTTAACAAAGCTTTATCTATCCCAAGTTCAAGCCTCCAGTGATTAAGTACACTCGCATAGGAGTAGAGATGCTGTGAAAATTAAATGGACTCAAACAGTTCAAATGAAAATTTGAGGGCTTATGTATGATAAATACTTGATAGCATGATGTCTTTAACACAAATAAGAAAAAAATGAATCAATCCATTTGGCTATAAAACTTAGTTAAAAATTAAAGTTGTAAATAAAACAAACTGCAATAGCAATAATACTCTCTTAATTTGAGAGTAATATAATTGGAAAAGCAAACAGAAAAGCAAAAATCTTATACATGCAAAAAGTGCCAACAAATTTAAATGCGAGACAAGCGATAATAAAGCATGTTAGTGTTCTGTGTCAGACAGCTAAGAAATGTGACATTTTCAAAACCCTATTACTTCACATGATTTACTCAAAGAAAATAACTAAACAACTAAATACCACAAATACAGAATCTGTCTTTACTGTTCTCAACAATGAACAAGTTGTGTCGATTTAATAGCAAAACCTGTAATCATTACATACACTATGAAGACGTTTTCTGTCCCTGCAAAATTGTTCCAAGCATTATCTAAAGTGCAAAAATGACTTGTTATGTCAGACTGTATAGATTTGGCACCTTGGGATCAGTTAACTGATTTTGCATGACTTGAAGTGGTTTGAAAATAATTCAGTTTCAAACTGTAGGAAACAAGTCAGCCACTCAGCACTAAAATTCTCAGTACAAGAAAAGGACCTTTGATGGCATCAACCAACAGATAAATTTTTATGGAAAGGATAATGAAACTTGTTTTGTTAATTCTATTTTTCTTAAGGTCTCATTGAACTCTTTAGTTAGTTCAACTTCTGTGCATGGCTTATGTATAGAAGTGTTGCCTTCTGGTTTCAATCATCATCAATGGGTGACCATAATTTAAATGGGACTCTGGAGCTGTCTTTTGTATCCTGATCATCTGTGCAGTGCACTATCAGTATATGTAAAATATGCCATTGGGTGTAATAGTGTTGACCATTTATAATATATACAAGTACAGATAAAACAGCTTATTTCTAATAAATGCACAGCCAAGAGACTGCTTACCACAATACAAAATTGTACAACAAATTGCCCAGACTAATAATTGTTCATGGATGGATATATGACCAGTTCCATTCTCATAAGCAGTAAAGCATACCTTATACAAACATCTATCCTTCTACAGCAAAACTAACATTACACCAATGGATATATTTGCATAAGTAATAAATTTTCATCATTTATAGGGTATAACATAGTATAGTTACCTGGAAATGTTTAATTACAAGATCTTGGAAAATGACATCAACGACTTTTGATCAAAAATTAATATGCAAATTAAAAGATGCTAAAAATGATTAACCTAATTTTGTTGGAAGACATTCAGGTCTAAGCGGCTTTTAATGCAACAAATTCTAACTTGTCTTTCAATACTGGAAACCAAGTTATACACTGCAATCAAAACCAACTCACAAGCAGCATATCCTAGCACAGGACAAATTTCAGTATAGCACCTCTTTCACTGGTTTATCTTCCACATGGCTGACTCAAACAAACCCACAGCCATGATACAACACTTAACTTTGGCGTTAGATGAGACAATTGATCATCAATGCTGAGCAATTATATGTGAAACATACGAATAAATAATTTTTAAAAGACTAACAGAATAACAACTAACTTCAAAATTAAACAGATGAAATTTTGACCTGATCACAGGATTAAATGTCTACAGTCTTGGTCTGGGTGTATGATCAAAGAGAACATTGAATCAAAAGATTACAAAGTTTTCAGACAATATGTAGATAATAGTTATCAGAAAAAAAGCATATGAGAGCAAGGACAAGAAACATAAAATTTGCAGTAAAACAGTAAACAAAACGTAAAACTTTTAATAACAGAAATTTTTATGTTAAAGTAACATCTAGTTAACTATTCAAGATCCTCAAACCCATTCATGTTGACATCCTGAGAACGAGACTGAACAGAAGCGAGGTCTGTTAGCCAGTTAAGAAACCCACAGTTGAATTGACATCACTGATATACTAGAAATGAAGGAAAACCCACAAAGCTAATGAGAACAGGGAATCAAGGTAAAGAACCTGAGCATCAACTGTGATACCACTGTCAATTGTATGTTGGGTTTCTCACTGATGTTTATGGTTCAGACTTTGACTCTATTCATCAGATGGATTGAAGAGTTGTGAGGTAAAGAATCACATGAAGCTACTAGAGAACCAAATGAGACCAGTGCTTAAAACGATAAAGTAGCCATGATGTAACACTTAATTATAAAACACAGCACACGATTCACGATAGTGTATAGGTGATAAGCTTGGTGATGATCTTGTGGTTGTGAGTTTGAATCCATGTAATGACCCTAGGCAGGTTGTTTGTGAACACTGTCACCAAGCAGTATAATTTTGTACCGGTGTTAAAGGTGAAGTAAACAGAAAGTCCTGCAACGTCACTACGTTGCAGGACTTTCTGTTTGACTCTATTCATCAGATGGATTGAGTCCAGATTCGACCAGAACTCTCAGATTCACCTATTACCGGCATGGGGGTCTATGGAAAGGAAATGAGCCATTCATGAATCATGTACGCCAGTAAAGGGCCCGTATCCTACTGAACACGAGATCTTTCCTGACTTACACGATTCATAGTTCCAAACCACAAATAATATCAAATTTCTAAGCATGATCAGACAAAAACTGATGAAAACCAGAAATAAAAAATAGACTTTGCCATTGCTGTTTACAAAAGGATCATTAGGGAATTAAACAGATGTAATTTGTTCAATCTTTGCTGCTTCCCTCCGTCCATTACAATCGCTTAACCGCCATCTTTTGTCCCACAAGCCAGGACTATTATGGCCAAAACTCGAGCCTTTTCTTGCGTTGGTCCTGCTCTTTGGAATCAACTCCCTCCATTGACGTGCCTCTTTATTAGCTAGTGGCCCAAGTGCCTCTTTCTGCTATCTTAAAACCACTTTCTATTCACTGGGTCTTTCACACTGGGAGCGCCTCTGATTTTCGAAAACTGACAGGCGCTTTATAAATGTTCAAATACAATACAAGTACCTACTCTTCCTTGTCCATTATTATCTTAACGTGAGCATGATTAGCAATTTTATGATGTTCGTGCACTTACATCTTTGACACAAAATAGTGGGCAAAATAATAACATTTCATGTTAATTTAAATGTTACACATGTAGGATTTGCATTGTGTGAATTATCAGACCTATACTTTCATGAGCTTCCTTATGAAGCTGACTACATTTAAACAATGCAAATGTTCCAATGTGCATTAAATTAGATTAACGTCATGGACGACAAAATGATGTCATAAATTATAACACTAATAACCGAAAATGTTCATTTGCATTATGTCTAGACATGACAGAAAGTCCACTGCCTTTGATCCGCTGCAAAATCTGACGAAAAGAATCATCCAGAAAAGCACAACATTTATACAAACACCGACAACACACTCTGAAAAACCTTCAGCATTTCACCTTTCAAATAAAACAGTCAGTGAAACTTTGATTTACAGAATACAATGAATAGAATTCAAACAATGCTCCATGCCTCTAGCTCACTCACTAAGTGTAAACGACAGATCAAAGTACCATCAGTCTGGTTGCTTTGCTGGTGTCTTTCCACCTCGAGGTTTGACCATCTCCGAAATTTGCCACAGAGAATCTTCACTGAGATAGTTATCAAAATTGTTGAAGAAGGCTATTATCTTCTCATTCTTCTTTATGTCATAGTGACTACAAAATTATTACATAAATGTTTAATGTATAAATGATAACAAATCTGAACTTAATTTAAGTAAAAAATACTATCAATACATATCATTCATGTTTGAAACAAGAGCTTCAAAGACATGAATGCTAATAGTTACTATACAGAATGGCAGTGGTCGCATTCCTGGGATGGGAACCAGTACATGTCATTCTGCATTGTATGCTCCAGCATGAAAATCTGTCCATGGCAGATTATGTTAATTGTCTCAGCAGATCCTGCTTTTATGAACAATGGTCATTTGGCACAATTGACTATGATGAGCTGCTGTAACTCTTGTTCATTTCCTCATCATGACATGCATGAACTATTGTGATACAGTCTTTGCAGGCCTGCCAAAGTGTCACACTCATCAGCTTCACTCTGTCCTCAACTGCACTACCTGGATTGTGACCAACTTTCCATAATGTTTTCACATTTTGAACTATACACACAGAAATTATAGTGGCTCCGAATTCACATAAAGGTCCTCATCACAGTGTTAGCCTCAATAGTTATCTCAGCCCCATGATATATCCACAAGCTTCTAATTTTCGTCTTGAGCCATCATGGTCGACAAACTCTGTATTCAGAACATGATGGTTTATGCTTTTTTGTGCACTGGAGTGTCCTTCTGGAATACTCTTGCACTGCAAAATCTGCCACAAACAGCCAGCTCAAGAAAGTTTACTTAGCTTATCCTAAGACACACCTCTTAGCAAAATTTCCTTAAATGCGCTATATAACTATATTTGGATATAAATGCAAATACAAACAAATAGTATTTATATCACACAATTATACAAACACATGCTATAAAAATGTAATCACACAAATATATGAAATGGTTTTTAGATAATGTAGCTACACAAATGTATAGTTCATTTATGGAAACTGAAAAAAATTGTATATGGAAAAATGCCAAATTGAAATCTTACCACTTTTTGAAACGACTCATATTCTGAAGTATAGTACAATATTGCCAACACTTGGAGAAGTTTATGCTTCCATTAGGAAGGAAGTCAAGATTTCCAATGTTTACAAAAGTCAGATCTTGCAGCACTAGACCTCTGATAAAAAAAAACAAGTCATCATAACTCTATCGCAGAGAATACGGTCAATTTCAACCATATAAGGAAAACAAATTTCCTTTCTATATAATTGTTAGCAGGCAGAAACATTTTACATGCACAAAAACTTCTCTGAATGGGTTTAAATTATAGTGGTTTCATAAAATTATGCATCTCACATTGGAAAATAATTGCAGCAAATATTAATGTCCAACCTGGGACTAAGATTACTAAAGGGATATGAAGCCGATGAATATAGGATCTTTCATCTAGATTATGTGTGTGGCTCACATCCGGGACCTTTGCAACACCGGCTAGTCAAACATGGGTCGCTTATAGCTGGCTTAACTAAATAAAAAAACTTTTATAAATTTTGGCATCCTGTCTGTTACGTAGTTTCAGACTATTTATTTATTTATTTATTTAGACTGTCCATAATTTACTTTAATCGCATAATTATGTCCTTAATTATAAATCGCTAAAAGAATCTAGAGCGATTCCTCTCTCCTAAGGACCCGGATGTCACTTTTCTAAAAATAGACGGCCACAAACATCGCCTGCGATGGATCAGAAAAGACGAGCTCTGATTGGCTGATGCGTTGCCGCTTCATATCCCTTTAGTAATCTTAGTCCCAGGTCCAACCATTTAAAATTCAAATAATCACAACCTCATAATTGTCATCCACTTCTCTGTCGTCAAATCCTTTTTCATTCGTCAGCAATGTTAACAAATATACAACATTGTTCAGATGATGTTTTAAAGGCTCTTGAAACAATTGCTTTGACTAAGTGGAATTCAGAGATAGTGATGGTGACTAATGTGACTAGCAAAGATGGACAGGGAGATGACAGCGGCAACAATCCCAGTCTGGGATCCACAACACATCGTCTGGGACCTTGGAGTCTCCTTGGACGAAGATCTATCCATGGTGGCTCACGTCAACTCTCTCTGCAGATCCTGCTTTTACCAACTGCACCACATCAAGGTCATTCAGTGGAATTTATCACATGACGCTGTTGAGATCCTTGTTCATTCCTTCATTATAACGCACTTTATGCAAGAGACACTGCACTGGCTTTAGGTTGAGCATCAAATTACATTCAAGATCCTACTCCTCAGCCGAACATCAATGGTCAGTTTGGCCCCGGAATAGGCCTACATCAGACAGCTGTGTTCCTGTATTAAGCCAGTCACGTTGACAAACACTGCTCATGGAGACCTGTTAGTCCCACACTCCATACAGCGATTCGCTCACTTTGATCCTTCTCATGCATTGGAGCGTCTTCATGGAACATTCTCCTACATGAAATTAGAACTTTATCGCCACAGATAGCTCAGAAAACATTTACAGCTCATCTTAAACCGCACCTTTTTAGATCTGCTACGTAGCCATGTTACAGTGTCTTTGTGAGGTCCTTAAACAGCACTTTACAAGTGTTCAAATACATACATACATGCAAATGTAAAAGGGTTGATGCCATCATCGATGACAACTTTCGAATAAGCATAAGCTTATCTTTGGACTACATTAGTTAAGTTTTACCTCTATTGCTACAAGTTTGCCTTACCATAAATACTTCATTTAGCAGTGTTATATTACAAACATTACATTTTGCTCTGTGCATGAAATTTTATATGGACTTTCAAATTTATAATTCTTATATTTACATTTAAGTTCTCATATTTTCTCAACTTTGAGGTAAACACATGTACTGATCAACTTTTCTTGTCAGAATTAAAGGATGAAAAAATTGACATACATTATGTCCATATTTCTAAAACTTTTGTGCATTCCTTCATATGAACTGATAATGGTGAACTTTGTCAAATACAACGTAGCAGCCGAAAAGTTACAGTTCCATGAAGTCAGCCAGACTTCAAGATTCTCCCTAACTCTTATTCCATAAATCCTTGCAAATCCTCGCACCATAAAGTAACTTGGCATTTATGTAGAACTCTTTTACCGACACTACTGTAAACCTGAAGCCCTTAATTTTATGACTAAAAAGGCATTACTGGGCCACCAGAAATTTTGTGTCTTATCAACTCCTGATCTCATTAACCATCACATCATTTGATTTCACTGGTTAAGATGGTTGTTCCACTAAAAATCCACAAGGCAAATGACACACTCTGCAGTACATGAATGGAGAACTGGTGAAGGATAAAGCATATGAGACATAACGGAGGACTTAAAATCATTCTTTGACAAAATCCACTGTCTTCAGGTGAGATAACTGGGCCTGTTGCTGCTATACCTTCACAAGAGGGTGAAAGTGCTAACTTACATGTAGGGAATACACGGAGGTTCAGTGTCACCAAGGGCCTGTCTGTACGCACGAAAGGATGCGGAGCAGTCTATCAGCTGACAAAATTCTTTTAATGCCTGTAAACAACAACCAATTGAACCTGACTCGTCAGTTAGGACTTGGGTTTCAAATTGTATCACTTCCAGCAGATTTAGTGCAACATAAGTTAAACATTTGTTAAAAGATTAGTTAATTAAAAAGATCTGATCAGTGCTGGCCTAAGTAGATAGCAAATACCTTAACTTGCTAGAACTACGTATGGCATCAACTCCTGATCATATCTATTAATTTCTTAAATTTATTTACATACTATGACACCTGATGACAAAGTACCATATGATGGTGCTAAATAACTAGTCATAAAGGATTTGGCCAGACCCAACACAGTCCCCACAACCATCGACTGAGGCCCAGCACATATCAACATATCATATTTGGAGATTTGTATAGCGCCGCTCACATCTGCGGCCATTCAGAAGTGCTCCCAGTGTGAAGGCCCCAAGAAAAGAAAAAGGTTTTAAGAATGGCGAGGGATGTAGGAAGAGATCCAGAAACTACGGTTGCACATAGACAAAAAGGAAGAGGGAGGACCCTATGTTGGCAAAAGATCTAGTTTAATTACAGTGTATATTAATTTGCAGCATTTCCATAGCAACCTTTATTAAATTAGATTCAAAGTCTGTCACATTTCATTACCACTGCTCAAAAATTAAATTATAATCTAAATAAACCTAATACAATAAATACTGCAAGGCTATCATCATCATCATCATCGTCTTCTTCTTCCAGTGATGTACTCATTTGAGCATAGCCTTATACATCTAACAAAGCCATGTCATTCATTCTGGCCTTTCCTCCAAACATTACTTATTCAGAACCTCAGTGGTTGTCCAAGTCTCTGAGCCATAGAGCACGACAGTCAAGATAGAAGTCTATAGAGTTTCTGCTTGAGCACATTTTATAGATCTTCCATGCACATAACCTGGCAACTTTGATCTTTGAATTCCAGGCATTGGTGTAGATTGCTTGGCTTCTGGAGTATGTGAAGGCATCTCCTAGCTCCACTACATCCACTGAGGACGTCAAACAATGCTCAGGTGCATGATCTGCAATTGTCTGAAGCTGCTGCCTTCAGTCTATGTGCACAATCTTCAGTTGTTGCTTGTATTCACTTCAGAGTCTGAATGAAAGAGTTTAGGGTGCAAATCCTGTCTCTAGTGGACCTACTTGGAGTAAATCTGCTATGCTTCGATGGTGCTTCAAAAACTATTCAAGCAAAGGCCTTCTCCAGGACAGACATAAGGGTGATGTTTCAGTAGTTCTTACTGTGCCCCTGCAGCCATCCTTTTGTAGAATGGCACTAAAATACCTCTCCTCCAGTCTTCTGGATTAAGCCTGCCTTTCTAGCTTCTTAAATCACCTGGGTGTGCCATTTACTTCCACACTTTGCTGTTTAAACATTGCAAGTGTGAATACCCAGTACACAAAATGCCAGCACCTTGCCATCGAAGAATCCTGGTAAACATCAAGATCCTCAGCTGCAGCTTCTGCTTTATCTCTTAGATTCAGACAATCGTGGCAGAAAGGCAGTTAAGCATGTCGCAGAGTGCTTTCACCATTTTGCCAACTTTACCATGATACACCTGATGATCACTACCAAGTATAAAATACCACTACAGTTGACGCCACTTAATAGCATAACGGATAAGTGCATAATTTGCTAAAGTTAAGTGCATAGAAGCTGGCCGGTCCAGTTTTAATATACGGTATTTCAATGAAAGACAACTCCGAGTATGTGCATATTGCATATGTCCATAATTTGGTTAGTTGCATGACCGACTAGAGGTCTGTCTTAGCTGCTCTGTGGTCTGTATCAGCAGGTGACATACCCCCATTCTGGACCGTGCAAACTGCAAAGTAAACATTCGCTTAGATTTATTTTAACTGAATGATTACTGAAGGCATTATAGTTATCAAATACCAGTACATTTAGCCAATTTTACACAGTACATGTGAACTTCTGTTATGTGCATAAGTCAGTTAAGTCAATAGGTTAAAGACAGTCCCGATGCTGTTCTTATGCGGCATCAACTGTACTACCAAGCAAAACCAAATACAACTAATGCCCTTACTTCAACGTTTTGTTTCTGCCATTCCAACCGCCGCACTGGTGCTGAATCAACAGCAGAAAGAATTGCAAGATAAGAGTTGAAATTATTGAGGCGACGCAAGTGCTACAACAAAATATAATCATAATATGTAAGAAAAAGTCATCAGAAATAACCATTAAGAAAAGACCTTTATAATCACACAAGGTTTGTACTTTGGATATCAACAGGGCTTTAAACTTTACGCTGGTTCTAAACTTTAAGCTGACAGTGCATATAGTCTTAACAAACTTAGCAAGGTAACAACTTTACTAGTGCATAATATCACTGGCCAACTCACGTATAATGAATACACTGACCGTACACTTTTGGTGGGATGATCATATCCAATACTTTATACCCACGGCAGCTTAAGGGACTGCTCTTCATTATAGAGCAGGCTGAGTGGTCTAAATGACAAGCTGTGTGTGATCAGGTGTTGGAGTATATAGACATATGCATTATATTCAGATGATGTGAGAACTGGCTTAGAATGGCTACAGAAATAGAACCTAGGAACAATTAATTTATTTTAATAACTTATGGCTATTCAGTTATTTCCAATTGCATAGCTATTGATGTACATGTGTATAGGCTAAATGTTCTATGGATACTGGACATGTTGAATTGTCTACAGATTATAACCGAAATCTGTTAACCTCCACAAAACTGTACCTAGGACAAATATTCTGTTAACATTACTGGCTAACTCTAAGAAAATGCAAGGATGAATCTTACATTTAAACAAAGACTGCTTCAGATAAGGAGATGATGTACAAGAGTCTAACTGGACTGTTAATCTAGAAGTCGGCGATTCAAATCACAACTCGGGCAGAAAGGTATTTATAAATTTCTGTTCCCCTTGCATGCTAAGCTTTAACTTAGCGTGCTGATGGTAAGGGAGAGAAATGACCACATGCCCTAACTCTGTAACACTTCATAATCATGGCTGCCCAAAAGGGTTAGCTTTTAAAAGGGACTAGTCTTTCCTTTCTTCAATTCAGAACTGTTAAAATCTACTTAATGGCATCTGGGACAAAATGCATTCAAATTTTGCAGTCACTAGAACACATAACCAAATACCATACCACACTGGGCTAAAGATGACAACATAACTACAAATTGATACAAACATACAACTAACAAAACAAATAATCCTGGAATACAAAAGAAATTTGTACTTCACTTGAGAAAACAATTCACTTGGCAACAAATAAGTTAGACTAAAAAGAAATTGTAAAATGTCAACTGACTAACAACCTTCATTATTTTGATGAACTTCATAAGATGACGTTCTCTTTCCTTTGGATCATCCTGCTCAAGAATTCGCGTGCGACACCTGACAAAGAACCCAAAACATGAGGACTGATCTACATATGGACACACAGGAAGAGTTTGGACCTAAAAAATGGAACAATCTCCTGCTTGACTCTGACTTATCAATGTACTGCTTTCAATATTACACCGCCTGCGACCTACTTTGAAGTCCTGTCTTTTCTTAATCATTAAGTCCCTAAATGCTCTCCAATGTACTTCATACCTACATCACTTATTGTCTCTTGCTCTGATGTTTTCTGCCACCTTATCACACACTTGGCCAACTTGTATTTTGCCGAAGGCTGCTTTCCATCATGCTTTAAATCTGCTCTAGTCACACCTTTACTTAAGAAACCTGACCTTGACATCAACAGTCTTTCTAACTTTAGACCCATCTCCAATCTCGATAACATTTCTAAGATTCTTGAATGCCTTTTCCTTATGCGGACGGTGGCGGCGGATCTTCACCCATCAAACTTCTAAACACAGCCTGGAGACAAGTCCAAGACCACGACTATTACTGGTAAAGATTTGTGGAAATGGTAACATGATTCAGATGATACCATTGATGATGATGATGATGATGATGATGATGATGATGATGATGATGATGATGATGATGATGATGATGATGATGATGTTGATGATGATGATGATGACAATAGAAGTCATCATATTAGAAGCATCTGTCTTCATATAACAAGCCAAGAAAACGCTTATGCTGATGTTGATCTTGATGTTGCTTTCAGACAATGGCAATACAAATTAAAAAAATACAAAAAGTGTAACCAACCAGTATGACATCTTGTTGAAGTGTTCGGTGAACTCTGTCAGATTAGGACTGTGTTCTTCTGACTGCTCTCGAGACCAACGAAGGACTTCTGGGATCTAGAAGAGACAGAATGATAGTGTAACATAATCTAACAGAACATTTGTGGGGCGTGGTGGCTCAGTGGTAAGTTCGGCGCCTTGTGACCGGAGGGTTGCAGGTTCGAATCCCGCTCTAGCCGCTGCGTACGGACCTTGGGCAAGTCCTTCACTCGCAGTTGCTCGTGGCGCTTCGGCGTGAAAATTCCGGCACAGTATCAAATGCTGTAGTCGGGAGCGCCTCTGAGTAGTAGTTGACTTCGAGAGGCGCTATAGAAATATCCGGAATAATAGAATAATAATAATAATATTTGTTAGCACCCTCTACAAACCTCGATAGCTTATGTCTCGAACCATTCTCAGAGTCGTCTCTAAGCCAGCTACAGCCACAGTGGCCATTGGAACATCATTCACTTAACCTTCTTCCTTCTCTTACATTACATCTGTCTAGTGGTTTAGTTTTAGCAACCATTCTGACAATAAAATAATTTCTGCGACGCAGCTAAGCAAATAGATGGGCAGAAAAAAATCTCTTGCATAGATTGCAGAGTTCTCTTAACAGCGAAAATCTTACAGAAATACATTGATGCTTTGTAGCAGCTAACTTTGTACAGTATACAACTGTTTGATCAGATACAAAGATCGATAAAGATCAATGTTATAATTTATGTACTATGTGAGATTATGAGTCTTTATTTCACAGATCATGGGAGATTATAAAAAAATTTGGATCCCTGGTTGCAACTGTGCAATACTCCAATTTGTGTTATATCAATACATGATATAGCAAGGGTCTGGTGTAGAAAGTTCACATTTTTACCAATTCTCTGTAGGAAAAAATCACCTAGAAATCTGACAATTTAATAAAAGCAGTCCAATAACACCACAAATTATGTCATGCATTTACTTACCTCAATTCTATTATAAAGTTCAGCATCTAGTAGTGTCATTTGTTCAGCAATGTTCACTGCCTTGAAATCAGTAATATTGTGTATTCTGTTAAGATAAAACAATAGCAAAATCCCTTTATAAACACTTCCAAACACAAGCAACACAACCTTAATAGAAAGCACATCAACCAAAACAATGAACTGCACTGTGGCTGCCTCCAATGAGATCCTTCAAATGCAGCAACATGCCCTGTGCAGGTGCCTTTCCTGCCACAAATGTCCTCCAATCACCTCTATTACATGGTGTAAACCATGATCACATGACCTAAGCCAATTGGTAATGGCCATTAATAACTGATTCTGTTTTCCTCCTGCTCTTTCCAAGTTTCAGAATCTAGTTACAAAATTTCAAACATGCTTACCAAATTCAAAATTTAATTTATTCCATTCTTTTCTCAGCAAATATCGTGAAATCATGTACCAAATTGATTATGATTATTATAAATTTTGTACCACACCACATTAAATTAAAATGCATGCAATACTTCTGCTAATACTGCAGTTATATGATGCTTTTGCATCCTGCTGTATAAATGTTAAGATATATACACTATTACATACAAAATTTCAAAATTTTACATAAATCTCCTCGTCTAATAGGTGTCGAATCATTTCCAAATTCAGATTGTCTCTATATTGGTCTCCCTAACACTCGACTGCATTGCCTTGAACGCGTTCTGCGCTCTGCGCGTCTCGTTGGGCACATCCCTAAGTTTGGTCACGTGTCTGACTACATGCGCGACGTCCTCCACTGGCTTCCTTTTTCGCAACGCATTGTATACCGGGTTGCTTCTATTGTCTGGCAGTGTCAGCTTGGACGCGCTTCTTTATATCTACGTGAGCTCTGCTTTCCAGCCTCCGCACTTCTTGGTTGCCGTTTACTCCGCTCCACTGCCCGCGGTGACTTACATGTTCCTTTCGCTCGCACTGCAACCATGCAACAGCGAGCATTCTCCGTTGTCGGTCCCACTATCTGGAATGGCCTTCCTGTCGAACTGCGGTCTCTTCCTTGAGACTCGTCCACCTCTTTCTTCTCTGCTCTTAAGACTGTTCTCTTTCGTCGAGGTTGGGCTGGGAGCGCCTCTGAATAGTTGCCTTGAAGAGCGCGCTATATAAATGTCTAGTTAATTGATTGATTGATTGAAAGTGGGAGCAAACTTACTTGGCAGTGAGTTGGTAAGATGATAGAAGGGTGACTGTGTGACTGGCCGCCTGTTTCAAACGGTAATTTTCAAACTTTTCTAGGACCTTCTTGCGCATAGTCCGAGCCAGATGTAGCTCACCATCGCTGAGGAGCTCGTAGACAAGGTCCATTAGAACCTGCAGCATCTGTTCATCTGTTTCTCGGCTATGAACAATAAAAACTAGTAGGTAAGTATATTTTTTATTAACCAATTAATAATCACACTTTGGTGTACAGACATCTGATAAATGCAGTTGTACAAAAAACACTACCTACTAAATAATTAGTAGCACATAACAAATGCTAACACTGCCTAGCCTGCCTAAAATATACTGCTTAGGATTGCTTACATTAAACAATGAAATAACTTTAGCACCTCTGAAAAGCACTTACTGTACAAGGCTGGGAAAGAAGAAGTTGTGCTGCACATCAATCCGTCTTAAAACACTTGCTTAGATCAGTTAGATAGCCATGTGTGTACCAGATACTTTTAAAATGTGCTATATTAAGTGTCCTGATACATATTTAAATGCATAGGAAGCACCTACAAAAGTCATTCAATATGGTTGTGTTAAGTGGGAAAGCTCCTGAGGTCACTAGCTATGACCAGTTTCCCTTTAATTACATTACACTGATGCATTCAGACATAACGTTTTAACGTTTTTATTGGTCCACAACAACAATTGTACATATCGATTATTTAGTTTATATATGATCGCAGTCATATTTTAAACCAAAATAGAAGAAAAATAAACAGAACAGAACCATATTGATCAAACAAGCCTCACTGCAGTTAGCATGTGACATATAGTTCATGTCCCATACTAAAGTTTTTGGCTTTTCTTATTTGTACATAGGAGATATACAGTAACTTATGGTCCAATGGTGGGATTCGTTTAACGAAGGGATTCATTTGGACACAAAACGAAACCCAGAAGGGATAAGATCCAGCTAAACTTCCATACTTCCATTCAGAGAGCTATATAGCCAAGCATCACATTTCTTAAAGCCATGAAGTCATTAATGGTTAGCCTAAGAGTACATTGTACAAATGCCAGAATATGCAAAAAATGAGAAGAAGAAAATTAAGCAAGATTGTCTGTTATTAAAAGCATTAACTGAACTTCTTGCTCACAAAATTATCTTCTTGGGTAAACACTTCAGTAATAGCACACTCACTACAGGCACGTTTAGTAATGGTTACTGTGCATTTATTACATTCTTTCATCAACTGTAATGCTTATCGAACGATATTTGTATTCATGTTACAATACCACTTCAATGGTTCCTATATTATTTATAGAAATAAGTCATTACACATTTAGATAATAGCACCTACAAAGCCTTTCCCTGGCCACAAACGTACCACAGTTCATCCACCACTCTAACTAGAAGCGAGAATGTGTATCGTGAATGCTTCTTCTTCTTGGTGTCATTAATTTTGCTGAACCGGTTGTATCTTAGCAGCAACTTCTTTATGAGGTCACTCGGTGATATGAATGTTCGATAGGTCATCAGGAAAGCTTCTTGATACAAGAAATCTAAACCAAAGAACATCATAATTTTTTTATCTACAGGTTGATTGCTTCCTCTTGTCTTTCACTCAATTAAATAATTTTTATAAAAAGAAACAATAAGCTTTCTGCTTTCAGAAAACTGTAATGGAACCGTAAATTTAGTCCTTTGCATGCAAAAAGAGCAAAACTGCGACATCAGAAAACTTTCTGTGCGCACCACAGATGCAAAATTTCTGTCCTTAGTGATGGGCAATAGTTAACTAAAAAGTTGCTAACTTTTAGTTTAACTAAACATTTTTAGTTAAGAAAGAAGTTTAACTAAAAAAAATAGTTTAGTTAAAACCATAGTTTAACTAAAATTTTTAATTGCTAACTAAAAAGTTTAACTAAAAAATCAGCAATATGCAACTATTTTTCCACAGTGAACATTGAACACTGTCAGCAAAAAAACATTTTAACACTGCATGGTTTTAGCATTAACAGCCTGTGTTTTCAAATTCATACACTACTTACTTACAGTACACATGTAACTGTATGCCAGAACAGTACACATTGCATAGTTTGAAGGTGAAATTGTCATTGACACTTTGCATTATTACAGTTCACTTAACGTCTTTTATTGTGAAAATGTTTGTCGTAAAAAGTTGGAAACAAGTTGGAAAAAGTTTAACTACTTTTTTTAGTTTAGTTAACTAATTTCCAAAATCAGTTGCCAAATTTAGTTAAACTATTTTTTTTAGTTGGAAAATAGTTTTAGTTTAACTAAAATAAATAGTTTAGTGCCCATCACTGCATATAAATTGCAATGCCCAAGACATCAGAGTGAAATAGCAATCGAACATTACAATTTATTAGAGAAGCCAAGTAGAAATCCGATAGATCGGAGAAACCAGAAGCAGATTATTACCAAGTATGCAAGTTGAAAGTGACAAGTTTTAAGTTTAGATCCACTGACTGACATCAAAGAATTGACAAATGAACCAAACCGGGCAGCAAATTTCAAATTTTAGACCAGCAACCTAGACAACCCAGGAGTGTTCAACTGCAGGCAACAGCAAGAGTTACAGCACCCACTGAGCCAAGAATCTATTTCAAAATCTGAACCTGATCATCATGCTTATAGCCTTGAAGCATCGTACCTCAACGTTAGAAACTAGGGGCCACAGAAATCATTCAATACATTAGAACAGCAAAAGAATTTTGGCTACCTGCAACCGTGGCATGAACGATTAAGGCATCAACAGTTCCACCACGAATTTCCGGACCATCTTCATTCTAGCAGACAAGAAGCCAACATGATGAATCTGATTTTAAATATATTCAATTTTATCGCGTTTATGAAGTTTCTGACACTCAATTTAATTCTTCAACTAACAAACTGCAAATTTATTTACGTATCGGTCAAAACATGATTTACTGTCTGTTACATCTGATGGCTGTTTCCACGTTAGGTCAGAACTGCATAATCACTTCACCTGATCATACATGTTTTACTCCAAAACAAGATATTTAACCACTGTGATCACTGAACCTATAGTCTGGAATTCTTTGCCTGATGACATAACTAACTTACCTACCATGCACCAGTTTAAGACTGGTGTAAAATTTTACTTGGTGGACACAATGGGCTAATGTTTTTCTCACAAAAGTATTACACAGAAAACTTCACTTACACAGGTAATTAAACTGATGTAATATGTACTCGTTAAAAATACCATCTTGAACTTATAAAAGAAATTACGGTAGGTGACCCTGTCAGCAGGACTTGTTGTCCTTTGGTCTCAACATTAGATGCATACAGTAGTTTGCTCGATTGAACTGTATTACAGATTGTTGTATGATGTTCAAAATAAAACGCTGTACATTCAATAATGAAACACTTGTACACGACAGGAAATGATAAAACATTTTTAATCATTACCCAATACTTTGTTAATTGATGCAGCCAACAAAGTTTCTTTAACATTTACTCTCATCCTACATTAAGATATATACCACTTTAAATGAAATAATATACACACAACACTGAAGTAATATTGGTCAAAACCAATTTCTCTTATTTTACTGTGCATAGTAAAATTACAAGAAAGGATACTGGTTCCTATACTTCCGATGACTTAGATATTACTTCAGTGTTGTGTGTATATTATTTCATTTAAAGTGGTATATATCTTAATGTAGGATGAGAGTAAATGTTAAAGAAACTTTGTTGGCTGCATCAATTAACAAAGTATTGGGTAATGATTAAAAATGTTTTATCATTTCCTGTCGTGTACAAGTGTTTCATTATTCAATGAGCAACCATAATATGAGAGATATACCTATGGTGAGCACAGCAACACATCCACTGTCAAATGGATGCACCAACGACCCTCAAAGGGTTAAAAAGCAGCTAATATGCAAGACTCAGAGTAAGCATAATGATGAAACTTACAGATTGTTTAATCAGCTGATCAGTAACCTCTTCAGCTTCAAGGGTGTTCACAATGGCATATTTTGGCGTTTCAGGAGAATCATCCACCTCACTAGAGGCACTAGCATCTGAAGGAGCCAAGCTCGCGGGAACAGTATCAGACGACGGTTTCTCAAATAATGAAGCACCACACTTGTCATCGACTGAAGCACTGCCATCATCTAGCACCAGTGTTTGCCGATTTGCAGGAGTGTAGTAGCCAGAGTCTAATGTAATCTGACTAGAAGACTGAAAGTCACATTCAGAAGCACCATTTTAAATTACGGTACACATAATCATAGCACAGAATTAGTTGCTGTTACGTCGTTACAGTTTAGATCAGAGTGTGGGCTCCAAATTTCCTAACAAAAATATTGTAAATGCAAAAAGCACTGCAAGTCTTGTTGAAATGTCTGTGTAAAACAGTAGCTAAGTTGTTATTTATAACAAAGACCTATTTACAGCACAGTGTGGCTTTCAACACAGCATTATATGAGTCTTACTTGAACCCTTTCTCTCTGGATATACATATATAAAATATCAAATATTAAAAACAAAATAGCTTTCAGCTGCAGATGTTACTTGGAGGTGGAACCTACTATTTTTTTATATGGTTCCCTTTCACTTGTAATGCTTTGAACAAGAGTAAAAATGAGAAAATGAGAATTTGTCATTAAATCCAGCAACCCACAAACACATTTCTCCATTACCGTATATCCTAGACTATAAGTTGTGGTTTTTTTACATGAGACTCGAGGGTGCAACTTATATAAAGGTGCTCAACTGATTTATCTGTTTAATATCTAAATGCCTCTCTCTCAGTCAATATATTATTATCCCTTCAGCTACGTGAGGTATAGAACAAAGTAATCAGCAAAGGTTGTAATCTTTAACTTAAAAATCACTAAAATTACCGTAAAACCACAACAAACACCAAATGTTGAAAACCTAATATTTCAAGTGCATTAATTTCAACATAAGATAATTTGTTATCAAGTATTTGTTAATAATGGCCATATATTAACAGCCTCTATTAGCATGTGCGCTAATACTTGTCTGACCATGGCAGATATACTATCTGCCCTGGCAGATATACTATCTGCCAGGGCAACCTATGTATTAGGCAATCTATGTATTGATTTTACAACAAATTTTTCCACCTTTGCATCACATCACCTTATTCATTCATTCATTCATTCATTCGGATATTTCTATAGCGCCTCTCGAAGTCAACTACTACTCAGAGGCGCTCCCGACTACAGCATTTGATACTGTGCCGGAATTTTCACGCCGAAGCGCCACGGGCAATTGCGAGTGAAGGACTTGCCCAAGGTCCGTACGCAGCGGCTAGAGTGGGATTCGAACCTGCAACCCTCCGGTCACAAGGCGCCGAACTTACCACTGAGCCACCACGCCCCACAAGTGATACAAAGGAGTAACTCATAGTCCAGAAAATATGGTAAATATGGTTATTGTTTCTGCAATTAAGTTAACTAACCAAAAGATCCTACATTTCAGGTACAATGTCTGTAAGGATTTCTTTGACAAAACAGTACAAAAGAATGGATGAAAGCCAGTCCTATCTCACATTACCAAGCCTTAGCCACATGACTGGTTCATCATACCTGGTCTCTTTGTTTTGGGGGTATCAGAGGAGGCGGGTTCAGCCGGCTGTCCTCACTTGTACTCTTGGTGAGACCCAAAGTCACATCAGGACCATAGTCGAAGGACGGTGAGCACCGTAGGCTCGTAATGCGATTCTGAGCACTCCAAGAGCCAAACTGGTCAAAGCCCTCAAGGTTCCGCTCACTCGTACCATAAGTCTGATGATTATAAGTGGCAGAATACATGGAGTGTCGCATGGAATCACTGACCATCGATGACGAACATTCTCCAAAAGCACTCAGGTATGCTTGCACTGCAAAGCCAGCCAAAACATAACTAAAGCATTCAGATACATAAATTCTGCAATGTTGGTCAGCATAAGTACAACACAGAAAACCAATCATCATGAAGTTCAGGATTGCATTCTTAGTAAGTCATATGAATTAAGGAGCAATGGCCACCATTGGCAGTCCTTAAAAAATTCTATAAATATATTCAATCCTGCATACGAGTTGTTGCTAAAATGCTAGTGTCCACGCCCATGACCACACCTCTGAATATATCTAATGAATGGCTGGATATCCTAAAGTCTGTTTAGTTCATGATCTAAGATTCAAGATACCTAAAAACTGACTGGCACAATCAAGGCTGAAAGCAATAAGACAGCAGGATATGCTTTATTTGCTTTAGTGACACTAGGCAGTGTCTGTTTGCTTTTACAATTCTTTTCCCTAGTTTATAATTTATCAGTTCTTTGGAAGAACACGCATTCACTCAGTATTCAACAGCTGAATTGCCCAAAGAAGTAATAAAAAATTGTGCTAAATAAGTTCCAGTTGTACACAGCTGCTTATCATGGAAGAACAACTGACCATGTTTCTTTGGAGGTATTGGAGGTGGTAGCTGAGAACCTTCAGCATTTGATACTTCAGGGTTATTGACTTGCAACGATTGTACAATGCTCTCCTGCAATCTGGTAACACTGTATGTCTTCTTGTGAAATTCGGTGACCTTTGTAACTAAATGCGGTGAAACATTCTTTGATGGTACACGTGGAACAACATCTGGCTGAAGAACTGTAGCATTGTTATTCGCTGTTAGGGACATGAAAATATTGTCTCTGTTGCATGTGGGACCAAAAACAGCTGGAGGTGATCTGGACGTCTGCTCAAAAGTGAAGTTGTCATACTGAGAACCATGACGGACGCTGAAATAAGAGGTGCTGGTTGAACCTTTTTTAACAGGAAGTGGAGGGGGCAGACTGGAGTTAGTGACTTCACAGGGCATTCCCATATGGAAGGTTTTATTAAACTCAAACACGTTGGAAGAACACTCGAACGGTGTGTCGATGTTGTCATACTGGGAACTCCTTGAGTCACGCCGGTGGAGACTGTCGCTTGGCAATCGAGAAGGTTTTGGGGGAGGTTCATCAAGAAGTTCCTCTGAAGACACACTCAACATTGAACTAATACTGTTAGTCGGTGAACGATTCGATGGAAGCGTCAGATTTGTTGTGAAGGACATGGACGATCGACTGCTCTGGGCATCTGACTCATAAAGTCCAGCAGAGTTTCGCTTTTTCTCGGGCAAAGGTGGAGGAATTTCCTCCTGACTGTTTCTTAACGAAAACCGACCAGGCATGCTGAAATCAAAAACAATAGTCAAGTTGTGAATTGGCATTTTTGTGTTTTCAAATTCTGCACGACAGATAGGAATTTGTATTCTGCAACAACTACAATCTAAAGAAAGAGGCTTCAGAGGCAGAACATCACTGGTTGGCATTGTCGGGGCAGAGCGGTCATCAGGGTCATCTACAGATCTATGTCCCGTGAAAGTGACACATATCTAGGATGTTTAAAGCTGACTTGGATTTTAAGTTTTAAGGTTCATCTAGGTTTTGACAAAACTTCTCTATTTCCACTTTACACAGTCTAAGACTTATCCAAAGAACAAAGAACACAAGATTCACTTCCATACACCAGCCACCTTTAAAGATCCTTCAAGCAAGGGAACATAATAATGTTCCTTTTAATTTTCTAATACAGTCAATCAACAATTGGACAGGTTCTGAGTAACAACCTGTTAAACTTTCCAATATTTCCCAAGTCCCAAAAACGTTGAGGCATAGGAGGTTTCGGAGGCGGCACATCACTGGTCGGCGTGTTCGAGTCAAAGCTGTCATCAGGGTCATCTGCTGATGTGCCGTGAAAGTGACACGTATCTAGGATGTTTTCAGCTGACTTGGATTTTGAATTTTTTGGATACGATAATCGATTCAGGTCATCGTTGTCATCTGATGTTTGAGACGACTGAGAATCTCTAAACAACACAAAGTATAAAACCATTACAATTCTCGAATGTGTATAACTACGCGAG
Source organism: Allolobophora icterica (assembly GCA_963556255.1). NCBI lineage: Eukaryota > Metazoa > Annelida > Clitellata > Crassiclitellata > Lumbricidae > Allolobophora > Allolobophora icterica. The sequence goes on from OY744604.1 coordinate 53,956,193, forward strand.
TGTTTCAATTTATAAGCGTGTACAAGCATGCAAAATATTTAACAAAATGTATGTTGAAAGAACTGTTTGATGACCAACCTAACTTAGCAAAGTATTTGCAAATAAGGTGGCACACTGCATTCATTAAATCTTGACAAATACGCATAATTTTACACTTTACATGAAATATACTTGGACGAAGTATTTAAATCTTACTAGGTGGTGCACCAATCAGTTGCCACTCTGTTCAAATTGAATGCACAAAATCGATCTGTTGTGTTTGCGCTTAAATATCCCTGCATTTCCTGCCTGAGTTTGTGTTTACTGAGATAGTCTGAGTCTCAACAAATTATGTGTGCAGCTGTTGACAATACACTGCAACTCCTATTATCACCTATCATCAATGACCCTTACACAGATAAGCAGAAGAATCAATGTACCTCAGCACACAGATGTGTTATACGTGTCAACAGTGCCAAGACTGTTCAGACAACTATCCGTTTTTAGGGTTCTCACTGGCAGACTCCCACACACAAGCAGAGTCAAACTGACGGATTAACACAAGCATCTTTCATATAGAGATGAACTTGCTCTTATGTTACAACTATAGTAACACCAGTTAAGCTACTGAGTCCAGTTAAGCACTTAAAAGGTGCTACAGAAATGCTCAGATACACATATGCATACAAATAAACTACCGATACAAATATTACTTTTTCCTCCTATTTCTTCAATTCCATATAATATTACATATTATATTTTGTGTTTTTCTCTGTTATGTGGAAGTATTTGTCAAGACGATATATGGTAGCAAATCATATTTAATCATTTAACATAAAGCACTTACTGATTTATAACAATTTCAACAGCGCTAGAGACATCAGCTGAAGGGGTTAGGTCAATGTTCTTTGCATGTTCTTCTGCAATCTTCACCAGTTCCTGTTTATACAAGTCAACAGAATCTGCTAAATGGTGATTATGCACATATCAGTATATAAAATTTACATCTTCGCCATCCAAATCTGTTGTTTGTGAACAATATGCACATAACATGATTTCTGATTTTCGTGTGACTCAATATGACTTTCAAATATATTTATTTTCTAGTCTATACTTAGTTTAATTCCAGATATCATGCACAAGTAACTTAGTAAATCTAAGAATTAACAACTTGAGTACCTCCAACTTTTAGTTTCTCAATTTCTGGTGGTCTATCAATTATGCGTAATAACTCCTTAATGCAACAAGATGGGTTTGAGCAAAATTAGTAGACAATCCAGATGACAGAACACAATAGGTTGCTTGCTCCACATTCTTTTTTCGCAATAGCAGTAAAGTTTGGATGAATTTTGCCTTGCAGCAATAGTGAAGGATTTACTCAATAAACTGTCATTGACCTGACATTTACATTACTTGATAGCAGAGATGCACAGAATAGCTGGGTGATATTCTCATCCCTTTCTCTGAAAGTTGTGTCTGGTAACATCAAGCACTAATGTAGATGGACTAGTCAAAGACAATATTGGTAAAATTGCCACTGACAAACACAAGAACCAGGCTCTCAAAACTATGAGACTTTAAAACTATTGTCAGCAATACAAGAAGGAATTATAAAGACATCTGACTATGTTGTGTCATATATCCCAGCACAAGAAGAATTTGAGTCACCATTATTCTTGATCCACATGCCAATGTGCAGGAACCAAAATGCCCATGTAATAGGTCAGTGTGCACACTGAAAAAATGAGGGAACATTGCTGCTATGCCTACCCTCCCTGAAGTTTTATGCTGCAGACTGAAATACTGTCCTTCAAAATAACTGGGCATCACTAAAGCATTACTGGCATTGTCTTCAAGCATCAGCATGTAATATTCCTTTGTATTTTGTCTTGTCTTGTTTTATAGTCAGCATGCGACAACTGCCATGGTAGCTCTAAAAACCCAACTGCTACACACAATCTCCATTACTGGGAAATGTTAATGTGTGTTTAATTAAGATCTTCATTGTACTGTCATGTTTTAATGTAATCTTACTGCATACTTGTCAGTTTGAATTAATAAAGAAGATTATTATTATTATTATTCAAAGCAAAGTGTTGACTCACCTGGACACAATTTTTGACAGCCAAGATCAAATCAGTGGCTTCCGGTTTATGGACAAAGACATTTTCGCTTGAAAGCAGCGCACGATCGGATAAGCGCATCAGCTCAGCCAAGGTCTGATGCAATCCACTGAATGCAGATGTCAGCTGTGAACTAGGAACAGCCAAGAAAGAGTCTCATGTACATATATGTACACAAATGTACAAACACAAGAAGCATATCTAGACATACAATAAAAGGTAAAATCTTGCAATGATACCCTAAAGATCTGCTACAGACACTTCATTTCAAATGCGTTGATTCTCACCTCTTCATCCTACGTAATGGTCCAGCTCTCACAGCCATACATGTGCTGGTGAAACAGGTGTCATGGAAACATACTGATTTACTTGTACCTGACCTTCAGCTAGACAGGACATTTAATTCAGATGTCTTGTCCTCTGGTTTGAAGCTGATTAGGTGATTGTGAAGGTAAGTACATTTAGTGCAGTTCCAGTATGATGGTATGTACAGCACTCAAACTGGAAAGGGAGGTACAAGTTGTGACAGTACAGGTGACAGTTCAAGCAATTTGCAACCACCTTTCAATAATTTTGGAAGGGAATTGACAGCAAAGAGAAGCAAGACTTTGTAATAAAAAGGCAAATTATGGCATGCTCTAAATTGGAGGGAAACCAGCTATGAGAAAGAGAGATGATAATGGATGTGATAATTAAGCCCAGGCAATCGAATTTTAACGTCAAACTTTTAAAATTATTCATCTAAATACCAGTAGGAAAGAAGTCCAAAGCACACTGTTTTTCATACATTGTGGATATAGTTATGTCCAATACACCAAAACACCATTTCATTACACTTCTTGACTAAAATGTTTCAAATACCAAAATACAAGAAAACTTGAGCTAAAAAGTTCAAGTTACCTCTCTTGGTTAGGAAAGCATTTTTGAATGAGGCCCATAAACTCTGTTATCTGGTCAAGCACAATTGTTATAGATCCGTGTAACTGTTCTAAGATTCCTTTGTCAACTACATCCTGGATGTAACGAAGGGCCTGGAAAACTTTCTTTGTTTCGACACCCAGTCTTTCCACACCATCATTCTAAAAATCACAGTAAAATAGCTTAAAATCTTTTATATGGAAAAGAAAATGCTTTAAAATGGTAGGAAATTGTTGGCACTTCTTGCCAAAAGTCACAAAATTTGCTAGTCTGCTTGACAAGTTTCAATCAAAGCAGATTCTCTTACATACAACACACAACAATAATCATATGTAGCAATGCAACACATCCATAATATTCATGTCAATTGTCAGAGAAAAGGAAGTGTCTAGAAATGTTGCTGCACAGCACAATAAGCATACGCACGTATCAAAGCTTGATGCTGTAGAATATGATGCTGGTGAGAACAGTGAAGTTAAACATTATCAAGAACCATTAGAGCTTAGAAGACTGACCTTCTGCAAATCAAACGAATTTGTGCACATTTGCAGTACTTTTAACAGAACATCTGGTGTGAACAAGCAAAACTAATTTAATCACTCACACGCTATTCAACTCTTAACACGTTGACCGCCGCCATATTTTAACTCCCCACGCCACAGAAGTGGGAAAAAGTTTAAAAAGTGGTATATATATATACATAGGCCTACATACATACATACATACATATATATATACATACATACATACATACATACATACATACATACATATACACGTACATAAATACATATATACATACATACATACATACATACACATACATACATACATGTATGCACACGTACACATGTACATACATACCTACGTACACATGTACATACATACATACATACACACGTACATACATACATACATACATTCATACATACATACTACATACATACATACATACATACATACATACGACATACACACATACATACACACATACATACACACATGCATACACACATACATACATACATGTATGTATGTATACATGTATGTATGTATGTATACATATGTATGTGTCTATACATGTATGCATACATGTTTGTATGCATATGCATGCATGTATGTATATTAGGGTGGTAGTGAAAAAAGTTTTTTTTAAATAATGCTCGGGACACCCCCTAGTTCTGTTCGTATTGGTAGTAGAAACTCATGTGCAAAATCTTTTTAAAATATTCCATTATTTAGGCGTGCCACATGGCAACTTAAGTTTTGCATATGACACCATGCATCATTGAAGCCGTAAAAATCAACTTTCTTAGTTTTTCAGGAGCTGGATGAAAGTTCATCACTTCTAGAACCTATTATTTGATTACTGTAATTATGTGATGAGTATGATGCAGCATAGATAGTTGGATACCTTATTCTCTGATGATTTGTTTATAAATAAAAGATTAAATAATAAATATATAAATTAGAACCAACTGGAGCTGCGGAGTAAATAAATATTTGCAATTTTTTGAACAATTTTCTGAACTTTTGTAGTCTGTACATTTAAGGCTTTTCTAAAGTTTAATTATTTATTTACTTACTTACTCACACTATCCCACATTATTCATAATCCATTTCAAATTAATCACATTTTAAAAGTTGTCCTTGAAGATGTTTTCAACCCTCTGGGTGGACCGTTTCCTGGACCTGAAATACCTATGCTTAAACGATATCAGAATGCATTGCCTTTGATCGTCCATGACATGATTGCTGATGGTTTGTCAGATGATGAAATTGCAGTTTAACAATAACAAAGAAATGATGCAAGACGCTGTTCAATTTGAAGTGGAATGTTTGCAGAAAGAGTCAGCCTCGTGATGATTATCTAGAGCTCTTGGAACTTGCACTGATCTACATAGGTCATGTCCCACCTCGAGGGTTGCAGTTTACAGCCTCTGGTGTCATGTCACCGCTCTCTTCGCTCTGCCACCCGTGGTGATCTCTCTGTCCCTTGTGCACGCACCGCTACTATGCAGCAGCGCGCTTTCTCCGCGGTTGGACCCACAATTTGGAATGGGCTTCCTCCTGAGCTGCGGTCTCTTCCTCGTAACTCATTCACCGCTTTCTTCTCTGCTCTAAAGACTGTTCTCTTTCGCCGGGGTTGGGCTGGGAGCGCCTCTGAGTATATTCCTTGAAGGGGCGCTATATAAATGATAGATTGATTGATTGATTGATGCATGGGGCCAGGTGGATGGCCAAGGCCATCTATTCTCACAAAGTATTCCTTTTACGATCTCAAATGCGAATTACCTTCTGGAAAATAAATTTGCTACGTTCCCTTAACCTGTTCATCTGCTTTGATTATCTCAGATCCTGGTTCACAGCTTCACACTCTACTCTAAAGACACTTTCCGTCATGCTTGGTACCTCAGTGAGGATTTGGTCGATTTCTGCTTTTTCGATGACTGCATTGTAGCTGCTACCAAGGCCTTGTTGGTGCAGACAATGAGAACCAAAGTTGGTGTTGGCATTCCATCCAAATGTCCACAAATTACTATACACACAGCTTCATGTAGTCGGGAGCACCTCTGAGTAGTACTCCTTGAAGAGGCGCTATATAAATGCCCGTTATGAATGAATGAATGAATGAATGAATGAATGTACTCTTGAGATTTTGTGACTTCAAACATGATGAATACTGTGCATACCCATTGATTGGCTGGAGAAAGATCCAACTTCGTGGAAACAGGACAGCATCTTGTAGCGGCATGGTCATGTTACGGCGATATAGAAATTGTCCGTGTTATTATTATTTTAATTATTTATTTGGAGCGTCATCAGAAAGGTTGAGTGTGGTGAATGATAGAGCAGAAAGGGGATTGGCACTGATCCAAGAATACAATCAAAATACTGACCAAGGATGAACGTCAAAAGCAGGCTTTGCTCCATGTGGTGTCCGAACATTGGAAAAAGTATCCGGACCCCAAGAAGTTAACGGTCACAAAAGTGGACTAATAAATAATTTATTCTTGAATCAAACTGACAGAGTTCAATTATGCTCACAAGTACTCTTTAAGTATTGTGCCTTAAACCTAGCAATTTAAAATTTACTTTCGGTTTCACAAAATACAAAAGAATATCGATAATATTATCACAATTGTGCATACATTCCTTGTCTAAAATTTTGAAAGCTTGTCATCTCATGTGGCACCCCTAAATGATGGAATATTTTTATAATATTTTGCACACTAGTTTAGTATATCAAAAGGAACATAACTAGGGGCTGTCCCATCTATTTCCAACAAATAACGTTTTTGAGCACCACCCTAATGTATATATATATATATATATGTATGTATGTATGTATGCATGTATATATGTATGTATGTGAGTATGTACACACATGTATGTATGTACATGCATATCTGGATGCACATGCATGTATGTATGTATGTATGTACATGTGTACGTGTGCATATATGTATGTATGTATATGTATGTATGTATGTGTGTAGGCACGTGTGGATGTATCTATATGTATGCATGTATGTACTTGTGTATGTATGTATGGACGTGCGTATGTATGTATGTATGTACATACATGCATGTATGTATGTACATACATGTATGTATGTATGTACATACATGTATGTATGTACATACATGTATGTATGTATGTACATGCTTATATCTATGTACATGCATGTATGAATGTACATAAAAATAGTACGAGTTATCTCGTACTCGGCGCTATAGGTAAGAAAATTATGTACGAGATATCTCGTACTCGGCGGTGAACGTGTTAAACACTGAAGAAAATTGCATTTTTTTGGCACTTACGTTCTTTACTGTGACAGTTTCCTTTTGTCCATCATTAAAGCTACCAGTTCGGGGCAGAGATGTCTTCTTCCTAGGCGTTGCTGACTTAGCCACTGCATTCTCAGTACCAAAGGCACTAGATGACTTACGTATTATTCGTGACTTCAAGTCATTTCGGAAAGACACAGCTTTCTTCAGAACACTTGACTTTGTGTCCTCCGCTAGTGAACAATACATTTTAACAGTGTCAAAACTGGCTAAATTTATGAAATGTTATGACTACACTTACAAAGCTAACAAAGCCCTAATCAGGAAAATTTAGAGATAACACAAAATCTGTGCAGTATCAACAGCACACATGTCACATCTATTGTAAATTCTGACTTATTGTGTACAACTGTATATATATATATATATATATATATAAATAAATATATATATAACTTTTTTATATATAGACAATGCATTACTTTTATATATATATATATATATATATATATATAATACAACACCTAAAATAAATACATGACAGTAAAATCTAATTAAATATGGGTTACGATCTAAACTTCAAAAACAGAAAAGTATGAGCACAATAAATCAGAAAAGTACACATATTGAGAAGTTACAGGGTACAATGGCTGGTACAAGGGCTAAGTACTGACTACATCTGTAAAAATTTTACTAAACTAAGGCCTGTGTATTTGAGTCCATTTTTAACAGGTATTCGACTAGCAACAATCATGATATCTCCTGCCCACATATATGCATACAACAGTGCTCTTTCTGTTGTCTCCTATAGACATTCTATATGCTGATTAGACAATGTTGCCTGCAACCGAGTACCTCCCAAACCATAGCTTCACAGGCAACAGATAAAAGTGTCTTAAAGTTAGAAGTATTAAGGCACAATGCCTATTTCAGTAATTTGCCTGTAAATATAGTATGGGTCCGGATTTGAGCCTCCCTCCACTGAGGTGGTCATGGTATGGACCTTGAGCAAGTCAGCACTATCAATGTTCTGTCATGTAGTCATGTGTGTACTTCTGAACTTTAGAAGGAAAGCAGTATCAAATGCAGTTGTAATGCATTATTAAAATATTAAAATGATCATTATCCTTCTATTGCTAGGTTCTGGGTAGATTCATTAGTGGCCCAGTTGCCACTGTTCAGGCAGATGTCCAAGCCTCCAGGTACCTCACTGACAGGCCTTATAATGACCCTTCAGTTCTAATAGTAGCACATTTGAAAAGTAGTTTTCCCAAGGCAAGCTGTACATGAAGTCAGTCAGATGCCAAAGAGACCTGTATATTTTAAATTATTCGTTGGAAGATGCCAAGTGATGGAGAAGGTCTGAATAGTATGTGGTTATGTCTGGATGCAGGGAACATCACCCAGTTATAGATAATTACTCAATACATCTGCATATAATCATAAAAACAATCACACAGACAGTAAACCAAAACTGTCACTCATGATATTATTCCTCCGCTAAACTGAAAGCACCCAGATAAGTTCCCACCAACATTCCTAACAAAGTAGAAATCAAACAACCTGTTTAGTATTCATTCCTTCCTTCACTCATTCATACAGAGCATTTATATAGCTGCACTCAAAAGATAGCCACTCAGAGGTACTCCTAGCCCAACATTCCTAACGGTTTTCAAGTGTTGACAAAAGATGCAAGCAGCATCCCCGGTTAGAAGAACTAGTTTAGAGGGAGGTTATTTCACATAGGGGGCCAATCACTGAAAGGCATGATGCTGAATTGCATGGAAAAGGAAACAGAAGCTTGTGGTTCAGCAGATGGTTCGCTACCAAATGCAAGTGACTTTACGTCGGAAATACAATCAGCCTTCAGGAAGGGAATTCTATGGAGATGGTTCTGATCAAACTGTCCCTTGGACACCTGTGACACAATCGACTCGGGACATGTCACGCTGCTCTGCTCGACAAAATAGAGTCAATCACAATGTACTGATCAAGCGTCTTAGCAACTTACATGGAGTCGGTTGTTGACCTCTGGACTGGCTGAAGTCCTAACTGGATGAACGCATGATAAGGGTGACCATATGCTCGGACTGTATGGCTTGGAACCAGTTCCATTCAGTGAATCATAGGGCTCAGTATTCACATCACTACTATACATATTGTACACAGCCAACTGGACTACAGCAATGCCATCACAGCTCTGGCAGCATGGCTACACCGGTATGCTGATCATATCCAACTGCACAGAGCTTACAACCAAAACCGATGCACTTGCCTGTATGTAGCCTAAGCAGGATATTGTGCACTAGTACAGTCATGGATGTCCTTCAGTTAGCTTTCATAGAACCTGATGACAATGCAGTACATCTCACTAGGTACACACCATCGGCATTCAAAGATTGACTACGAAACAAAGAAGTCACAATTCACTGACTGGAATCAACAACTCATCATCCTTGACTTGGGTGTGCTGCTGACCACATGAACTCTGTCTACAGGTCCTGCCATTATCCACTGTGTAACAAACCACAGCAAATAGCTGGAGAGTGGGATTAAAGAAGGAACTAAAAGCTAGGGCACAGCCGGGTGCCGTTTTTCAACCGGGTACCGGGTCCGGGTAGTTTGAATAAAAACCTGCCGGGTCCGGTTACCGGGTATTAAAACTAAAAGTAATCTCAAATCTCTAATCCGAACACAATGTCGCGAAAAAATAACTCCACTCTACGCTCTACGAATCAACTTCAGAACATTTTAATAAACAAGGAAAACAACTGCAATGATCGAAAAGGGTGGGAGAGAGGGACTAGATGGTGTTCTCAATAATCAAAGAGAATTGTCCGCGTATAGGTGAAAGTAGGAGGGGAGAGGAACTTGCTGGAGCTCTCTATAATCAAAGGAAATTGTCGGTGCATAGGCGAAAGGAGGGGGACTTGATGGAGTTCTTAACAATCAAAAGAAATTGTCATAGGCGAAATGAGGAGGGGAGAGGGACTTGATGGAGTTCTCAACATCAAAGGAAATTGTCAAGGCATAGGCGAAAGGAGGAGCGGAGAGGGACTTGATGGAGATCTCAACATCAAAGGAAATTGTCGGTGTCTAGGCGAAAGTAGGAGGGGAGAGGGACTTGATGGAGTTCTCATCATCAAAGGAAATCGTCAGGGCATAGGCAAAATGAGGAGGGGAGAGGGGCTTGCTGGAGCTCTCAATAATCAAAAGAAAACGCCGGCAGATCATGGACAGCCAAAGGCCGTCGCCAAGGCAACTTACTGTTCCTGATGTCATTACATTATGTTACTGTTAGTTGACATTGACCCACCCGGACCCGGACGACCTTACAGCTCCGGGTCCGGGTGTCTTCCGGGTGTTCAATACCCGGAATTTCCGGGTATCCGGGTCAGTACCCGGCTATGCCCTACTAAAAGCATACACCTTTGCTTAATTTTAAAAAAATCATAGCATGGACGGAATCCCTGCAAAACCTGACAAAACGGAGCAAAATCCCATAAGCAACAAATGTTCCCAAACCTTAACTCACAGCATTAACTATCCAAATGTATGCAGGATAGACACCTAAAATAAATGATACTGAAGTCTAACTGAAACACTCCCAACACTAACAACTACAGCTAAATGCACACATGCTCCAATCTTGTAGAAAAATCTTGTTTGTCTGTCTGCATGGATAACAGTTTTGTTTCCTTTATGAGCAACTTGGTGTGTCACAACCTGAGGCAGACAACTCATTACTTTGTGTGAGTTTTCTTTTTGCCTGTCACTGACCATAGTTGACTGTGTCCTACACTACATGGTTCTTCTGCATTGTATAAACAAACATATCTTCTTAAAGCAGTGTCTTGACAGATAATCTTTACACAACAACTTTGACAGTTTACAACCACTGAGCACTGTCAGCAGGACATTTATATCTGAAAACCTAATCCTTCAACAGCAACAGAAAAAGACTAGATAACCCAACGGCTTTTATAAAAACAGAAACAACTGAGGGTACATCCGTGGTCTCAAATTCAAATGTCACCAAACACCTCACCAGGGTCCGAGTTTTGGTTTGAAGGCCAAATGATGAAACTAAATAACGAACTTTTAAAATTCAAATGAATATAAATATGCATAATGCTTGATATAATATACTAAATATTTTAGTACATTAAGGAACTAAAATCCAACCTGTGGACCTTATACAACCAAAGCACGTGGATGCAATGCCCTCTCACCCCTGAAGACAACTCTCAAAGGCTACCAGTTGCTGAGCGAATTTGTTTCTAAATTAAAAGAGCACCATGGGGATCACTCCAGAGTATGTCATACCTATGTGCATTGTGCAGTTCCACTCAAGACATGAGTAGACGAAGGAAGGGCTTGTTGGCTGACTGAATCAGAAACAAGATGGCAAAGTTCACACAGATAGGCCGGGGTACAGCCAAGAAGACAAGCAATAGGAGCAGAAACATGCAGGTTAAATGTAGGGCACAACTGATTTTGATTTCTTGCCGAATCCAGATACTGGATAGTATAGGACATTATTTGCTGATTCCAGTTAGTAAAAATGTATGTTCTTAAATCTACACACTAAGGCTTAATTCCAAGTTAGTGATCATTGGTCAATGACTTGGCATCAGTTACAGGTGGTAGGACGGATGAACAGCCAGTCAGTCACCCCTTCCCTATACCACAATATATCTCTTCACTGATTGCAGGCCCATAGCCAGCCACCCATCCACCCATCCTTTGGACGGGTGAGAATTATTTTGGACAGGTGAAAATTATTCTGGATGGGTGAAAATTATTTTGGACGGGCATAAATTGTGCATGATTCTCCTCCAGCACTATCCTATAGCCACTGCCAGTGTTCAGATGACAGTTCTGTAAGGAATAAGGGTTGATATTAGACGTGACCACCTGACGCCATGAGCGTACGAAGTCGCGACCGCCTGAAGTCCTGCCACCTAGGGAATGCAAACCCGGGTTTACCCCTACCCGGGTACCCGGGTTACCCGGGATTTTTTGGAACCCGAAAACCCGGGTTTAACTGCGATTGAAACCCGGGTTTGAACAATGACATTAAATTTTCATTACTATTTTATTATATTAAAATGTAGCCTAACTCGAATTAATGTTTTACTATGCAATATAAATGTAGCCTATTTCGGATGCATATCATTATCATTAACATACTACAAACGCAGCCAAACTCGAAAGATCAACAACAACGGAGGCCTACAGGTTAAACAATTATATTTGAGTGTAATACAAACTTTGAACACCGCATAAGCCACAATAGCTTCCACCCTAGACGAAGACAGCTTCCGCTCTTGAGACTGGACGGAGCAATGTCCCCTTTGAGACGGGTTGACCCCGCACGTGCAGTCTTGTTCTCTGCATCGAACGCAAGTATGGGGCCCCCACAGCCAAAGCGAGGGACGGACACCTGCCAAAACCGTCTATGTCATCGTAAAATCGTGGTTTAAACCCGGGTTTGACGTGATTGAAAAGCGTCACTTTTATCGTTGTTCACGCCGTGAAACTCACAAAGGCAGAGTAATTAAAATATAACGATAGTGCTGCGCTTGGTAAAGGGCTACGCAATACTACTTCTACTTACTTATTTATCGGCCCGTTCCATGTGCTTATTGACGACGTTATATGAGTGAGGCTTCACATTTCATACGACCAATGAGTAGGCCGAATGTTGAGTTTTTTACTCGTGGCATCCAGTTCGTATATTATGGGTAAACTGTTTTTGTATTTAAATTTAGTGACTTACAAAGCAATTTTTAAATCAGCAAATTTAAAGAGCGGTGTTTAGGAACACTTCGTTCGCGATTCTGTGGGACACATGGCTCAGTGCCAGTTATGTAAATCGAAGCTGAAAATTGCCAGCGGTTCAACACGATGTATGCATATTCATCTCCCGTCGAAGCATCAGATAAACCTGCTCAAACACAAGGACGTTGATGAGCCTTGTCGTCGGAAGACTTTAGACATTTTAGCTGCATACAACGACGTTGTTCTTATCGCAAGACATATTGCAGTAATAGTCATGTAAAGTTTATTAACCCCGTAAAAACCCGGGTACCCGGGTTTTTACTGGCGCCAATACCGGAAACCCGGGTTTGTAAAAAGCCGTCGGGTTTGCATTCCCTACTGCCACCGTATGAGTTCAACTGCAGTGCCCCTATGCTGTTTACAGAGCCTAATATCAACCCCTGCTCTTTATAGAACTGTCATCTGAACGATCTCAGTGGCTCTAGAGGAGAAACTGGATGGTGCTGGAGGAAAATCATGCACAATTTATGCTCGTCCGGGTGACAGGCTAAGAGCCTAGGTCTTGTTCATATATGCAGCATAGCAAAATACAATATCAGCAACAATGTTACACTTGTCAATGTGATTTCTACCACTTTTGCGCCACTGCTATCAAATGTCACATTGTGATTAGCAATAATTTACCTGCCATATAAAATTTGGCTTTATAAATACTGAAATAAGACACATTATGGCATGGTAATGATCTTGTTTACCTTACCTGACAAAATATTTTTAAATTGAAACATTGCTGGGTTCAAGCATCTGTGACTGACACAACAGCAGCAATACAACAAATCAGCATCTTGGCAATTATGCACAGACTCTTTCATATATGAAAAACAGAAAACTCACAGTGTCTCCTAATGAAATGTCCATCATCCAAAAGGATCTGAGGCAACTTTATCAAATGTCCCATTGTCACAGTATAATCCGTGGGTCTTCTGTGGTGCTGACGGCTAAAGCCTTCAAATTTTTGACTTTCATACATTAGGAAAATTTCATTCTTCTACCAACAACTGTTATAACCTCTACATCAAAATTTCTATTGGCAAGGCAAGAAGGAACTGTTTGAATGTGAACTTCGTAACATCAGCAGTGAATCACCACTTGTTTCTACGTAATTAAATCATAACTAGGATGTTAATGTAATACCCTAAAAGTATCAAACTCCAAGTTCAAATTTCGGGATCTGCCTCTCGCGTGTGGGTAGCATCATCACGTTCACAGATAAAAATGTGGGTCAACTGATGTTCAAGTTATAATACTGCATTTTGGTAGTTATAGTGAGAGCTGAAACATACAGTTATTGAAAACTTACTGTCCATCAAATGCAAACAAGTTGTCAAAAGGCATTGATATCAACGACACCAGCGAGTCTCAAGAAAAAACACATTTTTGCTAGCAACTGCAGAACTCCAAAGATATTTACAGAAAAGTCGTAAGTTTCTTGTAAGCTTTCAGGTTTACTAATCCCTCACCTTGTCACCTTGTCACCTTGTCACCTTGTGCTGTCAGCTCGTGGAGCTCTAGCGACCGTCCTGGTGAACACACTCCACCATCTCCTATTCGATGACAAGTCTCTCAATTCCGCCAAATTCATGCCAGTTACATCTTGTATCTCATCCATCCATCTCCTCCTTGGGCGACCCAGTCTTCTCCTCCCCTCACCGCACGCCAGCATCATTTCCTTCTCCAGACCATCAGATCGCATAACATGTCCAAAGAACCTTAGCTTCATTCTTGTCGCAGTTTGTTTTAACGACTCTTCATTCTCAACTCCAATCTCCTCTCGTATTGATTCGTTCGTTCTTTTCTCAGTCCAAGATATTCTCAGCATCTTCCTCCTAATCCCTCACCAAATTCAAATGTTAGGTTATTTTACACAAAGGTTTCACATGCCACTTAAATGTTCTGTAATATTCTCAAACTGTAGCAACCTCAGGCCATCAGTTCTTACCCTTCAGTACTGACTCAAAAGTTAACAGCATCACATCAAACAATGCTGGTTAATATGAATGAATCTTGGGTGAAAAAATAGCAAAAAAGCAAATAAAAATTTTGAAAGTCTCTAGAAGAAGTGAATTTTAGATTGTATCTGCTGAAATCCTACAGATTTTACACAGAATTCATTCTAATATCTCGAAAAGTATTTCAAATAAGTGCCACGTGTACCAACAAACTGTGTAAAACCAATTTCAATAATTGTAAAAACAGAATAAGGTGTAATAGCAAGGAGTAGCATAGTGTCTGACCGTGCACATAAACATTCTTTCAAGGTTGATACCTTATCCTTCATTATGGTATTATTCGAAAAGATTGCTTCAATTTATAAGAATTTATATGCCCTTGTCCCTCCCAAAGACACCTGCCCTTGGTAACCCTTTAAAATGCAATGGAAACTAACCCTGTGTTAAACTCAAAACGAAAAGGAAGCCTGATAGCATGCATTTGTACTATTTTTAAACACAGCTAGCAACCAGGAAGCCTGAATGGCTCTGTTAATTTCCAAAATATCACACCAGTTTCAATTAAATGAAATAATATCAGGATTCAGATATAGGATTTCCTGAGGGTGCTAGAGGAAGATGCAATCATATGGGTGCAATGGCATCACAAGACACATTTAACAGAAGCGACAATACCCGGACACAACACTCTGAACTGACGAAAATGTGTGGACTTAACGTCAAGAACACCAACCCACACACACACACAGATTATACCATAGAATCTCAGCTATACTGTGCACTTTTTTCCTAAAAAAGATCTCCTTCAAGTCTGGATGTCCATTATACATAGACAAAAAGTTCTCAGATGTCTAGGTAAACACTGATGAAGACCACTGATGCACTAATCGAAGGCAACAGAAGTAGTTTACATCAGTTGGATTACCTTATACTTCCTTCATTTAATCTATTTAACTTGCATTCATTAGGTTAATTTTATAAGATTTCAAAATATAATTTTTATTTAGAGTGCATAGCTGTTTGAAAAATAAAATACAAGAACACCATTTCACCAGCTGTTATTTTATTCTATCGATATAAACATCTTAAAAGCTGTCAGGCTGCAAGTACAGTAGTGCACCTTTCAGCAGGTGTTTCTACCTCCAAAACGATTTCAAGGGACGTAGTTGTGCTTCCAACGGAACTTCCGCAGCAGGTCAGTATCATATAATTCTAATGATTTCATAGTGCCTATTTTAACGCTTCCGACTTCGCATTTGGATTATTATACCTAGACAAGTAGACATTGTACATAGGTACTAATATTTTTACTTTAGGATAAATTTTGCAACTTGGGGTGCGCATTATACACACGTGCACATTATAACAGAGACAATATGGTACTAAGTATTTGGTGTCTTAAGATTTGTGTCAATGTCATTAATTATTAATTAATATTAATTGGCATCAACCTGTAATGCACCAAAATCCAGTAAATCAGATCAATATCAATCCACTAAGAAAGGCTGCTTATGTTGGATAAGCAATTTTAGAAACGTAAGTCTTAACAAGTAATTTTAGAAACGCAAGTTTTAACCCTTTGACTGGGGAATAACTTATGTATTAACAACCAGCTCCTGGGGAATTAATTCTACTGAAAAACTCACTTCTGTATGATGCTGCTTAACTTATTGGTAACTCAGCGCTCTTCATTCTGACAGCTATCAAGTTCAAATTCTAATTCACCAATTTTTGATTCTGGAGTTAAAGATGAATTAACATCCGTGAAAAATTACTCCAAAACCTAGACTGCTGTCTGCTTATGACATCTTGATGCCATAGGTTTATTAGCAAAAACGTTCACTAGATACTATTATGTTGTCAACAAAATGCCTTTACTAATGGATAACTCTTGTTCTACCCAACGACTTATTTATACGGCACCCCAGACCAACACAAAACAATACCTTGTTGGATGTATATAAATGTCATCCGTGGCAGCAAAAAAGGCTGCACTATGACACACACACACACGCACACATATATATATATACTTTAATGCTGACATATATACTGACATACATACATACATACATATATATATATATATATATATATATGTCATCCCCAGACAAAAGGTTAAGCTTAGAACAAAATGACATCATTGACTGAATAAAATGAACAGATACAGGGTTAAGATCTCTAGGTCCACCAACCAAAAAATGGGTTGTCCATAAAGGAAGTCTGCAAAAAACTACCTACTTAGGACCCCTCCCCTTGTCAGCCTTTGCGGACATCTGCATCAGATGGTGATCGACTGGCTACAAAAAGCCTTCGGTGTGGCAGTACGGCCTCACATACCCATCAACCAACTTTTCCTTTCAGATTTTCACGCCAAACTTGCATCCGCTTTTAATGTCATCATAATTCTCTTATCAATTATTCCACAGTCCTGTGCATGCTTAAGCAATAGCTCGAGTTTCATATCAAGTCACAGTAAGGTCACAAGATAAACCATCAAATGAAATGTAAATTTGGTTATCATCAGCATAGACATGATATCCTAATGACTGATTGTCAAGCAGTGTTCCTAGTAGCATAACAATATATATTGTATATAATATATGTGCACATATTAATAATATAATAGAACAGAAATGTCTGTCCAGTTATGCTGCTCTCATTGGCTGCTTCCAACTAATTAATATTCATGACCAATGATGTCACTGTTAAAATGGCTACATTCAAACGAGACGATCGGATAACTCAATTCGTTCAAGGTAAATTTCAATATAGCATAAATGGCTGCTCTTTTAAACTAACGGCTTCAAAAGGGTTAAAATAATTAATTAGGTCACTAAAACGCTGAAACGAAAGAGTTTAATGGGTTTTAAAGGGCCAGAAATATAACGAAATGATGAACTGAGAATCAACCAAAAATGCTGATTTGCTACCTGATTTGATATAGCACTGATATTCAATACTGCCTGTACATTTGGAAAATACATTTTAAAATTTCGTTTAAAACCTCTTATGATGGGCAATAATTTTATTAATGTTTTAACAGTTGGAAGTATTATTAGGCCTACGACTCTCGAGTATTTAGCGACGGTGTATTTGATAATGCGCACGCTGCGATATTAGTATACCCGGTAAGTCTTATTCGCTACATGGCGTGTGTAACGATACATAGGGAGCCCCAAAAGTGTATAGAAGGACTTCTTCTAATCTATTGAAATATCATATTAGGACATAATATCTAGTATAATATAAAATGTATAATGTAAGCAAAACAGGATAAAGCGTGGAGCCTTGTGGAATACCACATACCGACTGAGCATTAGAAAAATAATTACCATTTAAAATATAACTGAAATATACTGACCGATTGTGTGGACTAAGACAAGTACCGAGAGATGATGCAAAATAAAAAGGATGGTCCACAGTATGAAAAGAAGCAGACAAGTTCTGAACAAGTGCTTTCACCCTATCTTTATTCATACAGAACAAGACATCACTGTGCGCACATAAATGCACATTACCTCATAAAAATGACAAAAAACTTAATCTCCTGAATGCTCTATAAAAACCATTTATTAACTACTTTAGCCACTGATACTGTTTTTACATGTATACTAGGGTGGAGTGAAAAAAATTTTTTCTCGAATTTCTAATTCCAATAGTGATCAAAAGTTGCCTATGGTATCACAGAATTGCTACAAAAAATTTGACATTCCTATGTTGACGTCTTCTGCCCTCTACCGGCGGTAAAATATTACCATATAAAATTCTTTGAATAACGTCAATGTGGTGCATTATTTTTCTTTTTCTTGAACTGACTGTCTTCGAACGGTTACAATTCATGAAATACACGTTCAAATCAGTTGCGGAAATCGCCTCTGGTGTGTTACAGGATTATATAATTGTAACCAGGGGCGTAACTTTGGTCTAAAAAGTGGGGGTACCAATTTCTTACATACAGGAAGCAAGGCGTTGACTGCGATCTCTGGGAAGGCAAAATAATAAAATATTGATTGGCATTGTTCATAAAGTGGGGGGTACGGTTCCCCAGCCCAAAGAGTGGGGTGGGGTACGGTTACCCCTCGTTCCCCTGACAAATTACGCCTATGATTGTAACGCCTAATGAATGCAGCGACATTACTGAAAGGAAGAAAATTAGGAGAGTACCAAAGCTCTGTTCAAACAGGATGCGCCAGCATACGACTGTGACTGATGAGGGGGTTTTCCAGAGAGTAATCCAAAAGAGGTCTGAGTCTGGTTTGGGGGGCAGATCAAGAGAGGAGGCAGAGCAGCTGTGAAGGCGGGTGTTATTTAGGGCGAGGAGAATTGGAAGGTGAGACATCAGTTTGGAGTGGAAAGCCCGGAGATAGATCTATAGAGGAGCACGAGGAGAAGGATGGAGGACGGGTTGGAATGATGATGGAGGAACCAAGAATCTGCGGAATTCAAGGGGTAGATCGTTCCAGAGGCGTGGTGCTCTGTTGTATTATTGGATATTATCCAGCCCAAGTACCTCCGTGGTCTCTTCACCACTCAGGCAACCCGCTCCACCCGATCCTCCTCCTATTTCAGTATTTCTCGATCTCCGGTCACTACTCATCTCAAGTTCTCCAACCCAGCATATCCAACAGAGCACCACGCCTCTGGAACGATCTACCCCTTGAATTCCGCCGATTCTTGGTTCCTTCATCATCATTCCAACCCGTCCTCCATCCTTCTCCTCATGTTCCTCTATAGATCTATCTCCTGGCTTTCCACTCCAAACTGAAGTCTCACCTTCCAATTCTCCTCGCCCTAAATAACACCCGCCTTCACAGCTGCTCTGCCTCCTCTCTTGATCTGCCCCCAGCCTCGAAACCAGACTCAGACCTCTTTTGGATTACTCTCTGGAAAACCCCCTCAACAATCACAGTCGTATGCTGGCGCATCCTGTTTGAACAGAGCTTTGGTACTCTCCTAATTTTCTTCCTTTCAGTAATGTCGCTGCATTCATTAGGGGTCATTCCGTCTCAAATCAACAAATTTTTTGGAAGTTTCCCGCTCGACCATCTCAGATTTTGATGAAATTTGCACAGAATGTGTATTAATGTATTAGAACATGCTGTGCAAAATTTTACATCAATATTCTTAGTATTTTATTTTTGACAGAATTTTAAGGACACCTAGGCTGACCCCGTTTATCACGATTTGGAAATCACGTCTTAATTTGCTACCATATTCAGAAGGCCGTAAGTTCACTATTATTGCAGATAAATGGATGAAATTTTCAGGACACCTAGACTTATTGGTGCTAATCAAGGGCTGCTGGAAGAGTTTGACATTTGATGGATAGTTTTTTACTAGCTGCAGATTGAAAATGAGAAAAAAAAACAACGACCCTGTCTGGCGCCAGTACTTTACTGCTCCACTATGACCAAATTGGTTGCTTAACAGAGAAACTGTGAACCAATTGCAGTAATAGTCCACAAAGTGTGCACAAAAAAGCAATTAGGTTAACTTTATCATGTGTACCTGTTGCATTATGGTCATCTGAAATTGACAAAAACCACTTTTTTGCGTTTTGACGACCTTTTTCAAGGCCTAATTTGGGCATGTGGGATAGGTGATAAAGCTGTGAAATTTGCACCATTGGAAAGAGCAGCTTAAATACTATTAAATGTAACAAGAATGGTTTTGGAGACTCCTCTAGTTCAAAGAATGTAGTTGTTTTTGTTATAGTAGTGTTTCAAGCATTCGCGAGCATACATCATAGCCAAACATGATCATGATATTGCAATTAAACTCTTAAATGTTTGCATCTATGTACATAAAGTATACTGTTAATAAATATGGTCATCAAGAAGCCATCTGGCTATAAAGACACATGGAATTGTTTATAAACTGATCTGTACATGGTACGTCTCATCTATGTATAGTTTTTTTTATAAGCAGTGAATATATCTATGGTGTAACATGTTTCTTTGTTTTTGTGTGTATGTGATTTAAATGACCACTGCAGAGATGCAATTTTAGACAAGAGCTTTGATTGCTCAAGATCATAGGCGTAATTTGTGGGGGGTACGAGGGGTACTCGTACCCCCCACTTTTTGGACTGGGGGGTACTGTACCCCTCACTTTTTAAACAATGTCAATCAATATTTTTGTTATTGTGCCTTCCCAGAGAATGCAGTCTCCGCCAAAGTGCGAAAGTACTTAGATACACATGTAAACCGAGAGCCAAAATTAATGAGAATACTGACAGGGAATATGTTCAAAATGGCCACCGTGCGAAAAGCGAAAGTGGAGAAGAAATTGGTACCCCCACTTTTTAGACCAAAGTATTGGTACCCCCCACTTTTTAGACTAAAGTTACGCCCCTGCTCAAGATTGATAATGGCTGTACCCAGTTGCTCACCTTGTTATATATATTTGAATATTGCTGAAAGAAGAGAAAGACTGTCATAAAGCAATATATGCAAGTTACATGTGTATATATTGTGTGACCAATTTAATTTTAATAAATTTGCTGACCAGTAGAAATTTTAACATTTGGATATTTTCAAAATGTTTAAATATTATGAATATTTGGCGTAAATGATCATTTAAAAAAAATTAAATTTGGCCAGTACATACCTTAGGACAATTTGTCTGTTTTATTGCAAACTTCCTCACAAAATTAAGTACAAGAACTTTGCTTGTCTAGGCAAGTGTGCACACAACCTTGGTGAATCGGATGAAAGTGAAAGAACTCTGTTGATGATCTGGGCTAAATTATCTTCTCAGAGTGAAACAAGAACAATCTGTTCACATTATAAGCAAGTTATCTTGAAATTATATGAATTTTTGCTGAAAACTTGCTGCAACCTATTCCTCACTCACAAGACCCTAGTGAAACTTGGAAGTGAAGAAGGTAGACAGTTTGAATGCTGCAAACTAGCATTCGTCTATAAAACCCACACAGGTTGGTGACAGATAAAGTACCTTATGCCAAAAAGAAACTGGGAACAGATTAGGGAAGGCACTATGAGGAAGGTTGCAGAATGTTTGAATCTGCCACCTGAAGCAGTTTCTGGATCTTTGCAAGAATTGAATGCAACCTCTGATGCAGAAAATGACATAGATTGTTTAGTTGAAGCCTTCTGCTACCTGTTTAAATGATCATTTAGACTAAATGTTGATAACATTTAAAAATTTTGAAAATATCCAAATGTTAAAATTACTACTGGTCAGCAAATTCATTAAAATTAAATTGGTCATACAATATATACACATGTACCTTGTATATATTGACAGTCTTTCTCTTCTTTCAGCAATATTCAAATATATATAACAAGATGAGCAACTGGGTACAGCCATTATCAACTGAATGGTAAATAAGAAATACTATCTTGAGGAATCAAAGTTCTGTCTAAAATTGCAGATCTCTGCAGTGCTCATTTAAATCACATACACACAAAACAAAAGAAACATGTAACACCATAGATATATTCACTGCTTATAAAAAAAACTATACATAGATGAGACGTACCATGTACAGATCAGTTTATAAACAATTCCATGTGTCTTTATAGCCAGATGGCTTCTTGATGACCATATTTATTAACAGTATACTTTATGTACATAGATGCAAACATTTAAGAGTTTAATTGCAATATCATGATCATGTTTGGCTATGATGTATGCTCGCAAATGCTTGAAACACTACTATAACAGAAACAACTACATTCTTTGAACTAGAGGAGTCTCCAAAACCATTCTTGTTACATTTAATAGTATTTAAGCTGCTCTTTCCAATGGTGCAAATTTCACAGCTTTATCACCTATCCCACATGCCCAAATTAGGCCTTGAAAAAGGTCGTCAAAACGCAAAAAAATGGTTTTTGTCAATTTCAGATGGCCATAATGCAACAGGTACACATGATAAAGTTAACCTAATTGCTTTTTTGTGCACACTTTGTGGACTATTACTGCAATTGGTTCACAGTTTCTCTGTTAAGCAACCAATTTGGTCATAGTGGAGCAGTAAAGTACTGGCGCCAGACAGGGTCGTTGTTTTTTTTCTCATTTTCAATCTGCAGCTAGTAAAAAACTATCCATCAAATATCAAACTCTTCCAGCAGCCCTTGATTAGCACCAATAAGTCTAGGTGTCCTGAAAATTTCATCCATTTATCTGCAATAATAGTGAACTTACGGCCTTCTGAATATGGTAGCAAATTAAGACGTGATTTCCAAATCGCGATAAACGGGGTCACCCTAGGTGTCCTTAAAATTCTGTCAAAAATAAAATACTAAGAATATTGATGTAAAATTTTGCACAGCATGTTCTAATACATTAATACACATTCTGTGCAAATTTCATCAAAATCTGAGATGGTCGAGTGGGAAGCATTTGTTGAATTGAGGTGGAATGACCCTTAGGCGTTACAATCATAGGCGTAATTTGTCAGGGGAACGAGGGTAACCGTACCCCACCCCACTCTTTGGGCTGGGGTACCGTACCCCCCACTTTATGAACAATGCCAATCAGTATGTTATTATTTTGCCTTCCCAGAGATCGCAGTCAACGCCTTGCTTCCTGTATGTAAGAAATTTGTACCCCCACTTTTTAGACCAAAGTTACGCCCCTGGTTACAATTATATAAGCATGTAACACACCAGAGGCCATTTCCGCAACTGATTTGAACGTGTATTTCATGAATTGTAACCGTTCGAAGACAGTCAGTTCAAGAAAAAGAAAAATAATGCACCACATTGACGTTATTCAAAGAATTTTATATGGTAAATATTTTACCGCCGGTAGAGGGCAGAAGACGTCAACATAGGAATGTCAAATTTTTTGTAGCAATTCTGTGATACCATAGGCAACTTTTGATCACTATTGGAATTTGAAATTCGAGAAAAAAAATTTTTCACTCCACCCTAATGTATACTTTACACTAACATCATTAATCTGTCGCAGTCTTCACTACTAAACTTGTGTTCTGATTTATAATCAATTGCTATATGTGTCTTTGTGGTGCTGTGTGATCCCATTGTGTCTGTGTCGATGGGAACTTGCAATAATTGAATATTTGATTTGATTTGAACAGCAAGAAGTGTGGATTCTGTTGAATGATACTTACAATATGCAAGGCTGAAATTGGAAGATTTGCAACCTGGAAGATAGGTGAGTTTGCATATGATTCATAATTGATTCATAATTGCAATTAAATTAATAACGTCTATCATGCCAGTAACTAATGCATGAGGCATCAACTGGTGGTTCACGAAAAGCCACAATCAAGTCAATATCCAGAAGATCAGTCTGCTAAGAAAAAGAGCCAGCCTATCATGGATATGCAATATGAGAAAGCGAGGGTCTTAAGTTCAGAACGAAAAAGACAGCCAGATACAGGGAGGTGGTTCCAAAACCGAAGTCCAGCAAAAGAAACTCATCACCAAGAACAGTTCTAGTCTTAGGTACGACCAAAAAAGAAAGTCAGATGAAGTAGTTAAGTGCCTGGAACAATCTTTCTGCACCTATTCAAGAGGCCAAAAGCCTTTATGTCTTCAAAAACAGTTAAAATGTAATGCTTAGCATTTGCACTAACAGTTGACACCCCTGAAGTAGCTTGTTACTGACGATGCTATATAAATTTTTGTAATTACAATGACAATTACAAGTTAAGTCTGGGGAATCAGTACTGACTTTAAATACTGTGGTTGCCTGCATTCTTAGCTCAACCAGAAACCAGCGCAAAGATTTAGGCACAGAGCTTATGTAACTACCCGTTCAAGATATTAGGTAAGGAATTTCAAGTTGAGATGGGTATGTAATGAATGAATGGGTATGAATGAATGAATGAATGAATGATTGATTGAATGTAACTAGACAGGTTGCCGAGGAAAGTTCTTCATCGGAGGATAAACTATGCATGAGCAAAAGCAGATTGGAAAAATCCCTCATGCAATCAGAAAGTGATAATTGATGTATTGGTTGGACTCAGGACATCAAAGCACTCTTCTGAAGAGATGTAGAAAGAGGTTAAAGAAAGAGGTTTTACTCAGCAACAAAAAGTTTTAAGTTTGTGAACCTGATAAAGAGTTGTTGGCTGACAGTATTACAAGCCATAAGGTGCAGAATTAGGATGAATTAGGATAAAGGAATTTGTCCGCTACAGAGGATCCAACCAATTTCAACCTTGTACCAGATATTTTGTTAGCAAACAAGATAAGAATTTACTTGCATGCTCATTTGTAGCCAAGCACCCAGTTACAGACAGATTTTCATGATTCAGTACCCAATAATAGTAAATAATAATAATACAAGAGCTTCTACATACTATGCAGGAAATGATTACAGGAAAAGGTGGGTTTTTACTAATGGTCTAAAGGCCAATACAGACTCTGCAGAGCGAATGTTTACTAGAAGATCTTCAGTGGCTGGGGCCAGCTTGTAACTGTAGTGACCTATTTAAGGCCAACCAAAATGGAGTTGGTGATGACAAACCTTCAGCAATCAAATTAAATATGCATAGTTGGTAAACAAGTACACAGTACACACAAGTTTATGATGTTATTCAAACCTAGTAAGATCACAAAGACGATAGCGGCACCACCGGGTGCATAGCGAATCCCCGAAACCCAAATCCCCCGAAACGAATTTTCGCTGGATTCCTTAAATCGATTTTCAAAGTCTGTCATGTATGAGTTCAAGCTTCAACAATTCATTTTTAAGCAGGGTGTTGTATTTCAAACATTACAATTTAATTTTGGCAATATTTGAATAGTTTTCGGGATTTCGACCGCTTTCTATAAAACTGTTTTTGGGGAAATCGGGTTGTTGTGTATTTTCAGCGTTTTCGGGAATCGGGCTTCGGGGATTAGGGACGACCAACTTCTGCAACACCTCGAGTAAAGGACTACTAGTTCTTAGTGCTTGAAATCACCCTCTTTGTAAGTAGCTCTTCGCCACTTCAATTTTAAGTCTGATTTCCAAGCTGACGACTATTCCCTACGTAGACGTCTATACTTAAAGTGTACAAAGCATTCACACACGCACAGAAACATAGACTGGCAAGAAGTTGCAGAGCGCGATATCAATTTGGATTGGAATTCTTGATAACTGGTAATACTTAAAAACAATCACCGTGGTGTTCTACTTTCCCGGACATTGCACTTAAACATCTAAGCCGTGGAAAAAGTCATCTTCGATGTAGTTTGGACCGTTTCCATCCATTAGAGCAATCAACTTTATCTCCTAAAATCTATCCTCTCACGGAACTTCCGCCATTACTGCCCAAGAGACATTGAATACATTTTCCTGAAACTACGTCTTCAGAAGATGTATCTTTTTAAGAACGGTAGCTTCTTTTATGCATTATCCGCACAAATAGATCACTCTTCTTAACTTAAATGAGTTTAGAATAAAGCGACTTAAGCTTGTGTGTATTTTATATAATCCAAAGTTTGAGTAACTGCCGTAAATATCATGATTAATATCCGAAATATTGGCGAAAATAGTATCGTGGCCCACAGGCCGGAAAGGTACGTAGGCCCAGGGCCGCGTTAAGGCTAGTGTGGGCCCAGATGCTGTGATTACCTATATAGCCATCAGCGCGGGGCCCAATTGCAAGTACAATAAAAAATGTTTAATGTACTTCCGAAAATGCGGGCCCCTTAAAAATGCGGGCCCGGGTGCTGCAGCACCCTTAGCACCTCCCCCCTTAATGCGGGCCTGCAAGTAGACCTCTAGATAAGTTTTATTTGGTTTCAATCTTAGATGTCTCACAATTTTTGACGATCTTTGTTAATCCGCATCCATCATGGAGCTGAATCAAATCAGTCAAATACATTAAAAGTCGTGTATTTTGTATTTTTATTTGAAATACTTTTCACAGTATTTTGTATTTGGAATATGAAATGTTTAAAATATATATTTATTACCTACTTATTCTCAATACTCATACATTTTACGCAACATATCCGGCTGCAGTAACTCATTCATTCTTCAAACTCTAGGCCTAGGGGAGAGTGCTCCAAGATGCCCACGCTAAGGATTATTGTGTTTTTCAGCTGTGTAGATTGCAGGAGAAGTACAAGTTTGTACCCAATGAAAAGAGTGGTCATCAATAAAGCAATCAGGGCAACTATAGAAGTTAATTCAAAAACATAATTTTTGTAGATTAAAAAAAGTAGATGTCTTCAAACTGGGCATCTTAGGAACCCCATACTACTAGATGCCCATAGGATGGGCATCTTGGAACAATGGAAAATGACCAAACAAGTAGTGTGGCAATCCTGCAATTTTAGTCTAAAGCAGTAAACTTTTAAATAAAGCAAACAAACCTAACCATAAACAAAAGACCCTACAGCTACTAAGCAAATCAAAACATGAGAAGAAAAAATCTAAACTTATGTCGTAAGATGTTATTGTTATTTTCATTTTCAGACACAGTTAATGACAAAAGTAGCACACAAATCCTTTGGATGTCTCTCCATCTGTACACTCTTCATGACACCAACCCTTACACTTCCTGCATTCTATACAATTCTCCCCAGCAGCACTATCAATGAAGCGTTCACCACACATCAGACATTTTTCATCTTTTTTGCAGTCAAGCTTGGGCTTAGGCTATATTTAGCTGTGTTTCTTGAGCTTCAGCTCCAGCATGCCACGTCTTGCTTTTTCTTCCCCTTGGTTTGTCTTGTCTGCATGTAAGTTTCTTTTTATTTTTTAATTCTTTCATTTTGTTTTTTGCTGCAACTGTCTCTGAAGATTGCAGAGTCCTTACAGCTTGCCACAGATTTTGTCTGTTTTGCATTGTTTTCATCTTTGTTTTTCCTGCCTTTTCTGGTACCTTATTTTTATATGGTGAACTGTTTTTCTCGCATAAACCATTTCAGAAGGCTCCTAGAGAAGTAAGAAAACCAATTTTGCATTCTCATTATCGCAATAAACAAGTATATGCTGCAAATAATATCTAGATTGATGTGGAAACGGTGACAGACAAATAAACATACCGTACCCCCGCACAACTAGGTCATAGCCATGTAAGAGTAATCAACATAGTCCACTGCAGCAGCTTTGTAGCAATAAAACAACGTTGTAACGTCTCGGATGTGTTGCGGCACCATAAAACTGCCGTTGTTATTAGAATTAAAAGTCACCAATTAATCAGAAGCATCACCAAACTCACATACCTCTTCAAATCACATGATCAAAAGGTGATGCTCTAGAATGCTCGGGTATCAAAGACGCCCATGGGCATCTTGTAACCTCTATACTTCCTTTATATTCAAGACGCCCATGGGCTTCTTGTAATTTTCGAGTCCTTCTCAACTGACGCCATTTTATTTCACTAGGTGAATGTTTACAAGTTTGATAAAGCCATTAAAACAACTAAAAATGGACCCAAAATAAACGTTGAAATGCGCGCCTGGGTATGAAATAAGGTTAAGGAGAAAATGAAGCAGATTCATAAATGTGTATTTGCGTAAAAGTAGTCAAAATTGAAAAAAATTAATAATCACGCCAATATCTCGAATACTGAAATGCTGCTGCTACGGAAGGTTCGTAAGATGTCGCCACATGCAAAGACACAACTAAAATACAAATTTGTATCTTTCTACACGTTTTAGAGGGGGTGGGCATCTTATTCGCCCTGGGCATCTTGGAGCACTCTCCCCTATATGTTGCCATGGAGACATGATGGAGTCATGATTCCCAGAAAGACAGAGTCCGAAAGCTCCTTCTGAGGTATTTGCCAACCAAAGTACCAAACACAATCTTCTGAAACCACTGTAGCCAATGAACAATGCAGATCATGACAACTTTTACAACTACAAGTTACAACATTCCAGCTAGCTGATTAGGCTTGTAGCCAGGCAAATCTGCAATTTATGCAGTATATATCTTATAATCTTAATTAAGGCCCATCCCGAAACCTCGAATCACTGACATCTTTTCCACGTTGAAGGTTTATTCAGTTAATTTTACGTCACGGCGCCGTGGACTGTCTCATACAACTTCTGAGAAACGACATACATGTAGGCCTACGTGGCTGTTAAAGCACGAAAGGACTTTTCGTTTGAAAACTTTGCCAACCTGCCATCATTTTGCAGCATGATGACACGAGCGTCACTTTAATTAGACATTTTTAACTACCTATAATATGGCTCGGGTGCATTTATTTTGCATTTCAAATACAAACTACAACAATGTATAGGCCTATTTGTATTTTGTATTTCAACTACATTTTGGAAAAAAATGTAGGCCTATTTTAATTTGCATTTCAAATACTTTTGAAAAGTGTATTTGTAGGCCCTATTTATTATTTGAAATACATTTATACAGACAGTGTTGGGTATGAGTTAACTCACATGAGTTTAAACTCACGAGTTAACTCATTTGCTGTGATTTATGAGTTTGAGTTAACTCACCTTAAAGAGTGTGAGTTATGAGTTTGAGTTAACTCATATTTTCTGTGAGTTTGAGTGGTAACTGTCAATTATTTTAAACTCAACTCACTCTTCGGCACTCGGCACATATTATGTTGAAACAAGCCTTTTTTATATCGTCGGCTTTCCATACTGGTGAGCGAGGGTCGTAAACACTGCTAACGGACAGTATTTAAGCACTGCATATTTTATATATTGTGAACAGGTAAGAACAACACGGCTGAAGTACCGTGTATTCTTGATGGAAAATATTTTTCTGTTACAAGTAGGCGTGATGGAAAAATTGTTGCTCGATTAGAACGTGCTAGTATGAAACGTGTGAGTTTATGATTTAACTCATTTAACAAGTGAGTTTGAGTTAACTCATTTCACATAGGATGAGTTGAGTTTGAGTTTAAACTCATTTTGAGGTGCGTGAGTTGAGTTTTGATTTAACTCATTTCTTGTGTGAGTTTACCCAACACTGTATACAGAGTATTTTACCCAGCACTGCGTGCTTGTCACCCATTTTTTTCCAGCCAGTGTTGAAAATTGCACTAAAGTAAACGGCGCTCGCAAATAAGCTGCATGGTGCGCTTAGCTGATTAGAGGAAGTAACGTTACGTAACGTTATATCAGTCTCGAGTTAATTAAGATATCCCAGACAGCTAGGTTCGCCTATAATTGCAATATTGAATTCCCACAGCGCCCCTAACTCCGCCACTTCCCGTACTCCATAGCTGTTAGTGCTAGTCCCAAGCCTGAATTAAGAAGGAGGGCGACCCTAAACACCTTTCATTCATTCTGAGAATTTGCATAGCGCCCTTCAAGATACCTTACACAGGAGCGTTATGACGCAGCGTCGTACCCTGTCAACATTTCCATGGGGTTTAGATAGAACCCATATGGGATTATGGGAATATGGGTCCTAGATGGGGTCAATGTGTTTACGCTGGCGGGTGAACATGTAGGCTACTAGCCAGCCATGTACTATAGCGCCCCGCTAGCTCCAGGTAGAGCCCTGCGCCGACGTCATAGTGTCGGCGGCGGCGCGCCGGACATTAATTTTTTGGTCGGCGGCGGCGGCGAGCCGACGAACAAAAATCGGCGACGGCGGTGCCCACAAAATATCGGCGTCGGCGCGGCGCGGTGTGCCCTAGTCAGAAGCATGAGTCACTATGAGAGTTGAACCGCCGTTGGTCCTGTGGCCAGTCAAGAGGGCCATGCAAGTTCTCTAAACCCACTCCATCACACTGAAGCTCAACTACACAGAGACATTTGCCTTAGAGTTAGAAATATGAATATCCTTATTACACTGCACATCTGCATAGGTATTGGCAAATTGTTATCAGATGAAGGAACATGCATTTGCATATTGCATGAATACGCTTACATGTGAACTGATACAGCAAGTAACAGCATAGACCTACTGTCACACCAAAGTCACATAGCAGATGCCGGATAACAGCATCCTCCCAGTAAGAGAGGCTGCTGTCAAGTCAGGAAGTGAAATGTAAATATAGGGCCTACACGTTTTCCTATGGTAATACAATGGCCGAGTACGTGCACGGCCTCACCCTGTTAATATTTTAGTGAATTTACCCGGTGGTCTGCTGCCCGTTTGAATTGTTGCCAGCAATTTAAGGCAGTGTTTAATCTGGTCCCCCTCTTCTGGGAGGGGAAACAAGGTTTCTGGGGGACCAACGAATTTACACAAGATTTTTGTCTGTAATTTCATCCATCTTGAAAAAGCTTCAGACTTTTCCTAATTTCATCTTCCAAATAAGTTGATGACTTTTTTTAGTCCTTCGTACGATTTTTTAACTTTTTGCACAGCAATTACTCTCTCAAAAAAGTTGATGACTTTTTTCGGAAATCATCTCTCTGGGGGTGGGGTGGGGAAACCATGTATCCACATATGTATCCTGGGGGGATTTTCCTCCCCTAAAGGTCTCTACATTGTAATATTGCTGGCCTCTGGGGGGAAACATCAATCCTGGGGGGACATTTCCCCCCCAAAGACGTCTAGATTAAACACTGCATTTAATTAAGGTCTCCATATATAGACCATTGTCTGAAAAAGACCATTCTTGATAGCATAGTAAGTCAAAACCTGTCTCAACTGATACCGTTTACCTGAATAGATTCCAGCCAAAAGTATTAATCAATTAGGGGCCTATACCTTTCGTTCTGCAGGAATTAGTTAAACGACATATCTTGATATTAATAGCGCTTATAAACTCCTCTAACCTTACAACATTAAGCCAAAAATTTGCACCATTGTAATAAGACCACAGACATCAAAGACCACAATCAAAAAGTTATAGAAGCTATTCAACAAGAAGCTGCAAAAGTCAACACGAATTGGTGATATCATACGCTTATAGCATTGACGACACCAATTCGTGTTGCCGATCAAGTTTCGCAAAGAAATCCAGAAAAATGAAATGAAGTAATAAGTACAAGATGTCCAATTCCATTTCGCACCAAAGCAACAATTTATCGCAATATTGTGCAAAACATGAAAATTGCAACAAAAACAATTGAGCATGTCAAACTGGCATCGGCGGCGCGCCGACAAACAAAAATCGGCAAGGGCGGCACCCACGAAATGTCGGCGGTAGCGGCGCGGCCGGCGCAGAGCTCTAGTCTTGGAGTCCTTCCTTTGCACTATGCACTTGTCTATTGATCAACGCATCTTCCCATGATCACCCACACGTCCTTCGCTCCATTCCAGTGACTAGACTTTCCAGCCCGACACGCTTATTTGTCGTGCAATACACCTTACAAAATAATGCTAGTATACTACCCTGCAGTAGGCTATCTGAGTGGCTATCCTAGATCAATCGTTCATAAATCCTGCATAGAAGAGTTTGGTCGGAATTCGTTAGTAAGCCCCTCTGACAGTGTAGGCCTAACCTTAAAAATTTAATTTGTTGTTTGTACACAGTCTTTCTCGCATCTTCAGTAAGTTTTCTGGGTTGTGTTTAACAAAACTCTGCCATGTAGACTCCCTGCGATGTCCCTGGGTAACTCCACTTCTTCGAGTAATTTGTGCATTGTTCGCTAACTGATGCATGTTCCAAGGTTATCATACATGAGCGGCGATCCCGGGGGGATGTCGAGGGGGACAAGACCCCCACATTTTAACAGTTGGGGACACACCATACAGTTGTGAGACGCCTTTGTAGCTGTATGGCCGTGTTACGGCGCCATATAAATTGTCGTTATCAACTTATCATCATCATCATCATCGTCCCCCCAAACACACATTTTGAAGAAACACCAAAAAAGTCTAGCAATTTTTTCGCGTGCGAGCGTGAAAAAAAAGTTGACCTTTTGAGCAGATCAGTTCAAAACTCTTTTATGACCAGATCAGTTTAAAGTGTCCCCCCACCTGTCAAACAAGATCGCCGCCTGCAGTGTTATCAAACTTGTAACATTGTTTAGGCCAGTGCCAAGAACACTTCCGATTGATTTTCTCACAACTGTGCCATACAAATTTTTAATTACAGTTATTTATTACAATTACAAGATCTAAAAGAAAGCTTCAATGAATGCAACTTCGAATTATGCAAACAATTTGAAGAAAATATTGTAGAAAATAGGCGTCTAGGCCTATATGTAAGGAACGTGTATGCTGTTCAAAGTTGTTTCCTTGCCTTTGTCTGCCTAAGAGTAACCAGGCTTATCAAATTGTAGCAATCAACGCATTAAACTTACTTTATCCCAATATGCATTCATAAAAAACATTTTGAAGATTGTAGGCTTATAATCCTGTTCTAACATGCTTGTGGTTAAAATGCCTAAAACACTAATTAAAGCATGTCCATTAACTTCAAGAGGGCCTCACCTTTCTGACCAGTGGACTAATCCAGCTTAAAATGTTCATGTAGTTGCAACATTTCTGAATTTTTGTGCTTATAAGTAATGCTATTCAGTTGTAACTAAAGCCATAATGCACGGCTATTTTAAATGTGTTGGGCCATTAGAAGTTGAATTTTGGGCCTATCTTTTGTAAGGGGCCATCCATATACTACGTACGCTTGGAGGGGGAGGGGTAACCGAAATGCATGTGCTTGCGTACTCTTGCGAATGGGTGGGGGTGGGGTGGGGTGTACTGATAATGTACGTACGCAAATTGATTGGCCTTCAAGTGAGCTAGAGTTCAGTCTTTCCAGCTATCTGGTACTACCAGAGGAAGTAGGACTGTGGGATAGGTGTCACTTGTATGCCACCTTACCTCTGAACGCTATTATTTAACTATCACACTCAACAGTGAGTCCATGGATTACTCATCCTTCAATCTGGCCTAAAGTGCAGACAGTCGCTGCCTGGACCTGTGTAACCGACACATTCTGCAGCTGGTCTGGGGCCTGGGGGTGCCTCAACTGTACGTACGCAGGTGGGGGGTGGAAAAAAGTACGCGTGCGAACAAGGAGGGGTCCAATTTTCCAGGATTTTTGCGTACGTAATATATGGATGGCCCCTAATGGAGTGTAATAATCGCATCAGTTTAGCACAGTAGGCCTAAGCCAAACTTAGCTCATGAGTTTCGAAAATCTTTATTTTCTCAAAGCATGCACAATTTATATACAAAGTCATCATGACTATTAAGGACTTATAGCAAGCAAGACGATTACTACTGTATTTGTATAAATCACGTACTCTTTTAATGATTAAAGCCGTTAATGTTTGTATGCTTTACGAAACAACTTAGTTATCACTTCTGTTGACTGGGGATTGATCAATAGTCCTGTGTGTACCGCAAATAGTTCTTCCGCGACGGTAGAGCCTGGATTTCCAGATTCGGAAACAAACTCTGCGCTTCATCATCACTGAGTGTTGGCATGATCAGACAACGATCACCCGGCTAGGAAGAAGAAAAACACAGAGTTAGCTGTCTATCTAAGGACATGCCAAATACTGTATGATCAGCACAGACTAGAATAATAATAGAAATCAGGCCTCGTCCTCAACGGAGGACGAGGCCTGATTTCCTGGAAATAGCATAACAACAAATTCATATCCAAGTCCCGAGGGATCATATATGTACCTCGGGGCATAAAAAAATCTTTTCTTTATTTAAGCGCCTGCTAACCGCACTGCGCTGCACAGTGAACATACATATAGTAGAAACGGCAGCCACGCAAGGCACCTTACATACATGTATAGTTGTATACAGCAGAACATGATAATAGTTTTACAGGAGTCGAACACAACTGTTTATACGGCAGCTAACAGGGCGCCAATCACGGCCTACTATTCATTTAACCACCGCCGCCACCTAGCGAATGGAAGGCTGAATAAACCTTATGGGGTCTACGGGGTTCGATCTTGATACCTATACTGCTCTTCACGCCAGTGTGTTATCCATTACTCTACGCCCCCTCCCGAAATGACCGTCAGAATTTCTGATGGTTTATATATTGGTATATATCCAAAGGGTATATATATATATATATATATATATCGTTATGGACACATTCCTTAAATCAACCCCTTTAACATATTCCTTTTTCTCTTCTTCTTTCATGCTATCCAGGACACGTTTTGTATTCCTTTTCATGCTTTTATGAAGAAGATCCTCCTATTGTACTCCAGTCTTCCTGTATGTCCTTCCCTGTTTCTGTCTGTCTGTATGTATGTTTGTCTGTCTGTCTGTATGTACGTATGATTGTATGCCCATCTGTCTGTCAGTTTCTGGCTATAGTTGCTGGTGTCTACATACATCATTTATGTCTGTTGCATTTCCTTTATCTCATTGATTTCCGCAATTAACATACATCTCTGAGATCTGATGGACTCCGGTAGAAATAAGCTGTTGTTCCTTTCCATGATGGTTTTTAACTGAAACTCTGGTATCGCTTCTCTATAAGTCCAATTATATTTCCACTCTGAATTAAATGCCATCAATTTCTTTTCAAATCTAAGTCACCTGTAGTCGAGTATCAGCATAAATCGTATTGGTTTCATGTGAGATAGTTTAGACCATAGAAAACTATTTGCAAAGCCTATATATCATAACAGCACAATTAGAGCTTTTAATTATAATATTTAACTTACTTTCCAGTCTACAGGTGTCGCTACTTTCACTCGAGACGTCAACTGAAGTGAGTCAATTACTCGCAGTATTTCGCTGTAAGAAAAAGAAAACAAGTCCTAGATAAATGACATAACTTATAACACAAAACATCTCAATCAAGCAGATACCCTGCCAGCATTTCCATATAGATTACATGGGATCCATACCGGCTCTATAAGGGCACCATTTAGGAATATGGGTCCTATACGGGTTCCACGTGGGCACTGGCGTAAACTTGTCCAAAATATTGGGGGTGGGGGATTTGGAGGTTATTCATTCTACACTTGTTACATCGGGTGTACAGTCCATCTCAATTATTGAGGGGCACGTGCCCCGGCTGCCCCCCAGAGTCTACGCCTTTGCACGTGGGCATGCTGACAGCACTGATGGGTAATAAATTAATTACAAACTAATTAATTACCTAATGGTAGCCTTATTTCTAATTACTTAGTAACAGAAACTTTGCTAGTTTAGTTCTAAAATCTAATTCAAAGTAGTCGAATTCTAATTAAAATTTCATAATTTGCCACCTTGCCTAAATATTTCCTTCCTTTTGGCTGGCTGATTTCATTATTACTAATAAATATCAACAAATATTTGAGTATAGTGTTTTATGATATCTTTTAAAGAAGAACTGCCTTAAGTTGTGACATGTTTTTATGAAAAATTTGAATGCACAAATGAATAAAAGTAAAGTAATTGGAAAGTGCCTGTATAAGCATTAACATTTTTAGCTTCATGCAAGAAAAACTAAATGAGATTTCTCAGACTTTCCAATTGCCTCTGAATCATCATGTTGTTCCTGCAATATCAACATCGATGGAGCAAGCGTTTGGTGTTGCAAGATTTGCTGCAAATGAATAGGCTTGAAAACAATACTTTAGAGTTTAGATTTTTACAGTGCTTTTTTTCTAGAAAAAAAGGTTCCGGAACGGAAGAATATGTGCCGGAACGCAACAATTATGGGCGGGCTAAAATCACGAGAAAAACGGGATTGGGGGTTGGGAGGGGTCTCAATAAACACTGAAAACAGTTTAAAAACACTTAAATTAAATTAAAATAACTAAATTATTGTTTTAATTATTAAAATAAAAAAATTATTTTTTAGGACCTGAAAAAGGTGCCGGAACGCCATACCGGCGCGTTCCGGCTGAAAAAAAGCCCTGGTTTAGAACTCAGAGAGAGAAGGTGGCAGTGGGGAGAACTGGACGAATGCATTATACATTATACATTAAATCCTACTTGAAGTTTCTTCCAGTGGTGGCTGGGTACAATATCGACAGTTTAAGTCGTCTGTCAGGCCCAATCACAAAGACCTGTTTAGATGAAAAGAAAAAGCAATGACATTAATCAGTATAATGCTATCATAGAATTAGTCACCTAAAATACGGGCAGTTTATATATGGCTTGTGTGTGTTGTAAGAATAGGGTAATAAAGTTGCACAAGGAAATTGAGTAAGATGATGTATATTATTAGAAACAGATGTCACATCTTGTATAACTCATTGCGTTCTACTTGGCTTCTGCTGTACTGCTCCTAAGAGGTTCCTACACTGTTACTTTGTGACACAAATGACATTAAAAATTACAAGTATGTTGGTCATGATGATGATAATGATTATTATTATAATTATTATTATTATTAGGTTTACTCTTACTATTACTAGTACAACGACTACAGATGATGATAAAGATACAGATGCTAATATAAAATTATGTTACTGATGTAACGGCGACGATAGGGTCGCCGTCAGTGATAATGATAATATGAAAGGTTGATTGTTGCTGAGGAACCTCTGTAGAATCGGATGTGAACCTACAGCTCGACACGTGAGAGGCATGCCTTGTTGATTCGTAACATCTGGATCTACCATTCCTAGCTTCGTAGCAAGTGTCCGATCAGAGTCCTCCAGAATTGGAAAAGGCAATTCTCCATTCGAATTGATATATGCGAGAATATCCTGTGAATCAACATACAAGTGATACAACCAACACATAGCTGCACTGACTCAATACAAAGGACACCTATGGCCAATGTAATGTATGTATTGGAACCAATGATTAATATAGCACACCTTCTTAAGACTTCTATAGCGCCTAGTTAGTGTAATACAAGACCTCATGCGATCAGTTCAAAGCAAACATTAACAGTATGGAATCCCAAATCCAGCATTAAGGTCCAGTAGAAATAAGACAGATTAAAAACACCAGATGGCATGCTAGGACGAAATAGCAACTTCTGACAGGTGAGTTTCTGAATCTTGGCCTAATTAACAATAATCTATTTGGAAACACAGCAGCACTATGCACACAACACCAAATGCATTAACAAGATCAGCCACTTAAACAAATTAAGCTAAGTTACACAGTGTGGTGTTACCAAATATTTATAAAGCGTCTTTAGAGCCCCTGGTGGGGTCCTCTTGTACTAACCTGACTCCATCCATTGTGGTCGTCAACAGTGTCACATGACAGAGCAATGACCTTGACCCCGCGCTTCACAAACTCCTCGTTCAGCTGCATGACACGCGCCAACTCTGTCGTACAGACAGGGGTGAAGTCCGCAGGGTGAGAAAATAAAATGGCCCAGCTGTAGAACACATTTAAAATGTCTATAAACTTCATCTTTGTAAATTCGATGAATATATGTTCTGGAGTCACATGCAATTCTCCAAAATCTTAAGGTAGCTTAAATTTGTCGAATGTATATTGTACACGTGGGTGTCTGGAGGGGGCGGGGCATTTGTCCCCTGGATTTTGTGCATATTTACATAAATCTTTTGATTATTGATTATTACAACAGTCCAAACACAATTTTCAATGCAAAAAACACTTAATTATTTAGGTAAAGTTCCCCTTGACAATTATGTTTTTAAAATTGTAAGCTTAATGTGTTTATGCAAAATCTGCTACCGTACCTCTAAAAAAATTTTGCCCCTACAAAAATTTTGTCCCACCCTACAAAATTCATGCGGACGTCCATGATTCAACAATAATACCTGGTACATCTTGGCAGTCATTAAATTTGCAGTATTTACTGAACATTAGAAAAACTGGGTTTATCAGTATAGACTGGATAGTACCTTCTTGTAAATTCTGAAAGGAAACAAGGCAAGTGACAATGCAGTAACAAATGCTTCGACTTTTAATTCTTGATGTTTGCATTCGTCAATGTGTTCATGCTCATTTTATAACTGTTTACAATATGTAATTCCAGCTAAAATTAATGGACGTGATCAAAGCAATCAAATACTCGCAGGAAAAGGTGAGTTTCAATAGTACATAGCAAAATCTGTATAAAATTTAGGTCTAGGCATAAGCCAACATTACTTTGAAATTGTACAGTTATTTTAGTTAATTAAACCTAGATAGCATATGCCGCCAAGGTTAATAATTAGTAGTTACGATTAGTGTTTTACAAAATTACACGCATGGCCTACTTACGAGCCGCCGAGCCATTGGTGGAAATTGATCGGACCATGCGTGGACTTCGCTGTAAAGTTCGGCATTTCAT
The DNA here is from genome assembly GCA_963556255.1 of Allolobophora icterica. Lineage (NCBI taxonomy): Eukaryota > Metazoa > Annelida > Clitellata > Crassiclitellata > Lumbricidae > Allolobophora > Allolobophora icterica. The sequence continues at coordinate 53,994,796 of OY744604.1, forward strand.
CGCCCAAGTTCAATCCACCCTGTCTGCCATTAGATGTCTAAAGGACACAATGAAATTCAAAAGCGAAGCTACTATTAGCCTGCTACGACAATGAGCATTGAAATTATAGTTAGCAGCACTGATGAATTTTTATCAGAGAGGCCTAGTTTTATGAGAATTGCTATTCTACATAGGCTTATGTGTAGGGGGAACAGAGGGCGAGATGGATCCCCTCAGCAGTTTTCAGTTTTAACAAACCATAAACTTACTTAAATGTGCAACAAGAGCACAATTTTTCTACTAACAGCCCGCGAGGTATAGCTTAGATATGGGCAACACAGATTTGATTACATCCCTCTTGGGGAGGTTACTTCTCTAATCTATTATTTTTTTTAAATAATGGCATCTTGCCCCATCTTGCCCCAATACTGGGGCAAGATGGACACTGTAATTCATCTTGCTCCACACATTAGGCTGTTCTTTTTGCATGTTTTCAGCTCATGTAGAAAATAAAATGGTGTAAATAACACAGATTTGCATTATACTACTATTATTTCAACATTTGCCAGTCAACTAAATGCATCAATACGAAAATGACTCACCAATCGTGCTAAAAATGCGATTCTTACAAGGTTTTATAACTTTCTCCATACAGCTTTATTGCTGCACGATATTTTCTCGGCTACTCGGGGTGCCGAAATTACCTCCATGCCGAAATTACCCCACGTACTTTACCCTAAAGAGGTAAATAACTCAATGTTACTGTGGGGCAAGACGCCTCTGACTGTAGAGCAAATCCCGGTCTATGGGCCTTTTCCCCAGTTTGGTGCTACCCTATATTACACAAAAACGTATCATAAAAGCCCCATTTAATATGCACAATTATTCGATATATTGTATACTTTGAAACTATGTTTGTAGTATTGGCTACGCCAAGCACTCTACACCATCAGTTATACAGAATTGGCAGCAAACCCTTTAAAAAACCCAGAAAACTCAATTTTATTGAAACAAAATGTAAGCAAACTATCAAGAAGACTAAATAATGGCTGACGATTATCACAACAAGGTACAACTAAAAGACCTCGGAACAGTCAAGCACTACATTACATAGCAAAGGGGAGACAGTGGTTTGAGGGCGTCTTGCCCCACCTCATATCTTCTTCTTCTGGTTCTCTGCTTCAAGCAGGTTCAAACGTCCGACGCCGCCACGTCTCTCAATTTTGAGCCTCTTCTTTGAGAGTTCTGTATCCTTCCTTCATCATCCAGTCCAGCATCATCTGTCTTGGTTTGTCCTCCTCCCCTCCATTCTTCCCTCGATGACATTTCTTAGGAGAGAGTCCCTCTCAGCGTGTGTCCAATCCATTTCCTCTGCCTCATTCTTAATGTGTGTATCAAGGATCTATCTTCTGCAATCCTTTCCAACACTTCTTCCTTTGTTTTGTGTTCTGTCCAGCTGATCTTCTCCATTCTTCTCCAAATCCACATTTGCAACGCCTCCAGTCTTGATGTCCTCTTTCCTCATGGTCCAAGTCTCTGATCCGTACAACACCACACTCCACACCAGTGTCTTTACCATTCTTTTTTCAGATTCCTGTTCATTTTCCCTCGCAATAGCTCTTTCTGTTTTGCGAATGCCTCTTTACCCATCATTGTGAATGCCTCTTTACCCATCTAATATGTTTACTCTATTTGTTGGTATGAGAAGTGAGGAGCGCAGATGTGTCGCTGATTCAAGCGTAATGTCTTGTGAAGTATACTGTCGCGTGACACCTTCTTTTCAGTCACTTAGGGCCGGACTAGTCTCTTTCGCCAACCAGGATGCATAAACCACTGCGCCTAATTTTGGACTTCGTGGTGCTCGACTTCCGTGGTCTATCTGTGAGAGAGATAGATTGCTGCTATATGAGCAATGCAAACTAGTTATATATAGGCTATTGGGCGTAATGTAGACCAATGCGATACAGAATGGGGAACAAGATGACCGATTAACCCACAGACCAGACGACGGACAGACGAGCACAAGGGATCCAGAGACGACCCACGTACAGTCTAGAAAGTAGACTTCAGAACGAGCAAACAAGGACGAAGACAGACAAGGACAATGTAGAGACATACGGACAGAGGATAACAGGTATACGCACATGCAGATACTCACACTTAGACAGATACAAAGACGTACGGAGAATGCACCCAGGGAGAAAGTTCAGCGGGTGAGTCGCACCCAGAAGAATTCGGACTTTGAATTCAATTTTTTTCACCTAAGCAGTTATCTCACAACTTGAGAAACACAACTACAACACGAATACCCAACATTGCATGATCTCACAGTCACAGCCCGTACATAATTAAATTATTTATTTATTATTTATTTAAAATAATAAATAAATGACACTGGAACGTCCGTACGTCACCAATTTCCAATACTTTTTCTAACCTCGTAACGCTTGCCAAGAAACAATTTTCTTTCTCCGAAAATCCGCTTAAACTCGCCTACCTAAGGGGAGGGGAAGGGAGGCGAGGGGTCTGGCACCGTAGGGAGGAAGGGAGGGGGACCCATGCACCCAGAGACAAAAGCAGAAGTCGGCGCATATGCTTTTAAGGACATGGAAATCTATACCAAACTAGTTATAGTTTGAGCTAGCACTGATAGCCTAGGCTGGAGAATGGAGGAAGTGACCACGGAGAATGGGAGATATCCGAGGAGAGAGAGAGAAGAGCTTGTGAGAGAAGTTCGGTGGTTAAGATCGGGCAGTTCTTGTAATCGGACGCTCGCGAGGAGGCAGAACATTCTGGGCGAGTATGGACTCAGACAGGCGTTGTTGAATAATGTCTTATACCAAGTAGAAACTACATCAGTTGTCTCGTGTAGAATAGTTCTTAATTCGTTTTAAGCTACGTCAGTTATCAGTGTCCCATTAATGTAAACATAGTGATACACAAAACTCTATGCTAAATAGACTCATTGTCTAACTAAATTAAACAATTTCCAGATGCCGGTGCAGACTTCAACCTCAGTTGTAGATCTACAAAGTTTAGTTACTGTCACAAGAAATGCACTAAACCGTATGACCTTATTCTAATTCGTCAGTCCTTGGCATTCGTTATATGGAACCATTTCTTTTCTTGCATTTCTTCGTCCATTCTTTGCTGATCCTCACAAAACTTAATGCCACAAACATATATGGCGTTAGGTCATTCGAAGACTTGGCCACAGCAACTCTCGCCTTTGTTCCAGTTGATTTGCTTGCAGTTTGCAACATCTCCCGACCTTCAATACTGATCCTTCTTTTCTTTCTTCGGACGTTCTGATTATTTTTTGCAGTCCCACTTTTGTTCTTTAATTATAGTAACCAGACTATTCTTATAAGGGTTGTCTGTTATAAGAGCTGAGCCACCACTCTTGTGATTACGACGACGACGACGACTTCTGGAATATTTGGAAATTATCAGCAGCAGAAACAAATCCACAAGACTGTTCAGTAGAGGCCATGCCCGTTGCTTGACAAGGAGGAAGAGTGGATTTGTCCTGGAAATGCAGAGTCACCATTTGACTCATCTGTCTCACCAAAAACACCAGATGTCCGGAACGGACCGGAAGCTGTTCCAATGTTGCCTGCAGGTTCTGTTAATTCAGCAACAGCTTCAGACTGCAGTCTGAAGGGTGTTTCAATGCTTACTGCTGTCTCTGCTATTTGAGCAACAATTTCAGACAGACCAGTTACTGTAGTTCCTTTTGGATCTGGGCAATCCGTAGGTTCAGCAGGACCAGAGTCATGCTCTTCAAAGATGTTATTCACTGGCCAAATTCCAGTTTTATGAAAACCATTGGCAGATGTGAGAGCTGTGGCTGATTTTAGTAGCCTGGAGCCAGTAACTGCATGGGCTATCTGGATAACAGTTACTGTTCTTCTTGGATGGCTCTTTAATCACTTATTATTATCAACCTCAGAGTTGTAGTTGGTGTATAGGCGTAATTTGTGGGGGTACGAGGGGTACCCGTACCCCCACTTTTGGACTGGGATACCGTATCCCTCACCTTTTTTAAACAATGCCAATCAATATTTTATTATTGGGCCTTCCCAGAAATCGCAGTCTCCGCCTTGCTTCGTGTATGTAGACAGAGTGAGGAGTATATATGTCTCACAAAAGTTCGAAAGTACTTAGAAACACAGGTAAACCGAGAGCCAGACAAACTGATCGAGTCACAGGCAGTCAGACACGCAGAGTCACAGACTTTCAGCCACACAGATCATCCGACAGACTGACCGCCGTGACCGGCTCGCCCCCCGCAGGCGCCACAGATCTGGGTCACCGCTACACCCTTCTTGGAAAGATCTTACATCATCATCACTCACTGCCTTATGCTTGCCATATTATTATTAGTCATATCGGGATGTATCCGATCCGGCAAGCTGAGGAAAGCTCCCTCCGCTATATTATTTAAGCATTTAAAGTGTTTTTTTTTAACTTTAGCACGTCGAGTTCCGATTTTGCTGATAGGGAAAATGGACAAATATGTTCTAAAGCGAAAACGAGTAGATGACACTATAGACGATAAAATTGCCTTTTTGCGGTAAGCTACATCAGCGTTTCATATTCAGTTACTGGCAGGATAATATGTCCAAAATGGTCTCCATGCGAAAAGTGAAAGTGGAGAAGAACTTGCTAACCCCCACCCCGACAAATTACGCCTATAGTTGGAAAAAAGGTTCAGCGGTGGAGCGCCTTCAGTCACTCGACGGACTGGTCACTCTTTGTTGCTTGAATTCCAGATAGTCATTGGCATGAATTAGAGTGGACGAGAACTATATGACCACAGAAGTGGAGATGTTAGTGTTTACGTCCTGTTCAATCACCTTCTCCAAATTCCAGATCACCTTATCTTGTATACGCAGTCAGTGGCGTCTAACCCCTCCACCACCTTGAATGGAAGAACAAACCTCCCCCCACTCTGGCCGACTTTTATTTAAGGGCACAGACTGTACTAAATATGTTACTTCAAGTGAATATTGGGTTCATTACTCCGAGACAACATATGTTTTCGATAACATACATGATAGCTATAGGCTACATAAATTAAAATATATTATCGGAAATCAGCAATCAGTTTGTATCCAGAATCGCGTTCGTTACCCCCTCCACTTCTGGCAACCGTGGAAGATTGTTATCACCCCCTCCCATTGGTAGACACCATGCATTAAATACACAGTTCGATCGGCCCTCAGCACTGTGCTTTCGCCTGAACGTGTAATTAAAATGGGTATGGGGTCGTTTGACATGTTGCACAGGCAACTACTTAGGCTGTGTTTCCGTTGTCAGGTAATTCAATAGTCATCTGACATCTCGAAGAAGACCACGACAGCCAGACTCATCAACCATGGAGTGAGAGTCCACTGCATGGTGGTCCTTGACAGTGCTAAGGGAGATGAGGCAGTCTATATCTAATCTAATCTAATCTAATCTAATGTAATCTAATCAAAGCTAATATAAAGACTTCTGTTGCGCCGTTGTACCAACGCATCAATCGATGGCGGCTTCAAGTATATAATTGCAATGAAAGTCATAATTAATCGAAGTCAGGTTGAAATCCAGTAGAATGAGTAGATGGGTATTTCTGGAAGGTTCGCAGATAGAATGCCGAAAATAATCTGCTATGGCCAATTATCAGGTATCTTACCAGGTATGTTATCAGGTATCGGCAAATACAATGGGTATTTATGGAAGACTCGCAGATAGCTTCTAGCTTGTCGTTTAAGGAAAGGCCCTCCATGGACCATCGTGGATTCTCGCTTAGACTTACTACAATAGACAGACTGCGCGTGCGCTCAAGCATTTAGTTTACCCGCCTACTGCATTCACATGACTAAAATACACATATAAATATAGGCAGAAAACTTTTCTAACAGTAACTGTTTCTATGTACGATTTATCGACGAATAAAAACCGCCATCTCCTGCTTTGACTTAATAGCGGTCCTCTTGTGTGCTTTCATGCAAAAACAAGGCCTACCTTAGAGGAAAAGCAACCCATTTGAAGATCCAACGAAATTCTGAAAGACCTGAGTTGAGGCTCAGCACCACGTGATGCCTTCTGTCACAACTATAGGCCCCTATAGGTCGATATCATCGGTGGGCAATTCCCCGATACAGTCATCTAGGCCTATACCGGTACTATACCCATTATTACTACGACAGAAATAATCACACAGACACGGCTGTGGCCTGTATACGCTATAGGCGAAGTAAAATATCTGATAATTGGCCATAGCAGATTATTTTCGTCATTCACGCTGGCTATAGCCTAGTTAGAACAGGATGCGTTTGTCTACATTTATAGACTAATATATGCAAAAATATATATATATACACATACATACATATATCTATCTATAAATATATATACATATACATATATCTATATCTATCTATAAATATATATATATATATAATATATATTTCTGAAGACACTTAATATAACGCCTTTCAGGTACTCCACAAAGGCACTGTACGTTATTTGAGGGTCTAATTGACCTAAATCAGTGCTTTTTAAGACAGTTTGAAATATCTTCTGCACAGCACGCATATATATGCAGCGGAAGACCGTTTCAAGAGGATATGGTCGATTTAGATACGAGGAGGCACGTAGGGCTCGAAGTAAACGCGGCCCCTGAATATCTCCACGAGTAGCCGAGCGCAACGATCGTCGACGAGTCCGGTTGGCTTGAGACTGAGCGTAAAGGTCACTGATGTATGTCTGTACGGTGCTGGCCAACGAGGCCCGACCCAGAAGGAGTATCTTGAACGTTATTCGCTCCTCTAAATACTGGTTAAGGCTAATGAACAGTCATATTACATTGTTTGGGCATGATCCGGGCATGGTTCAGGACACGTGAAAATTTCTCAGCTCGCGTTGCTTGTTTGGTAAAGCGTCGGCCTAATGTTGAGTGGTAAGGCTACTCCATAGACAGCTAGAACATTAATCAGACTGCTGAACGCCAAGGCCATGCCCAGGTAATTTGACAAAGCGACGACCAGGGAGTTGTGGGTAAGTAAGCATCTGGCAGAAAGGCTCCGGCGTTTTAGCATTCCTAATTGGAACAATAAGTTTTTGGACATAAGCAACAAACAAATCAGGTTTTTTTCAAATCTAACACACGCGCGCACACACACACACACACACACACACACACACACACACACACACACACACACACACACACACCTACACACACACACACACACACACACACACACACTCACACAAGCACACGCACTCACAAGCACACGCACTCACGCAAGCACGCACACACACACACGCACAGCACACAAATAGGCCTATATATATATATAGGCCTACATATATATACATATTGTATATATACATACATAGCCTACATACACACGTCACATAGCCTATACAAACACATAGGCCTATTGTTACGGCTCACTCACTGCCGATGTCCACACTACGGACCGTGATAGCCCGGGGTTGAAATCCTTGAAATAAGCCACGATCGGTATGCGTACCGGCATCCTCACGCCTTGAGGCTCTAACTAATGTAGCGCGCTAACCAGGTCAGTACTAAATATCAAACCAATTCAGTGTTGGACCGTAAAGGAAACCACAAGAGACGCTCCACAGCCATAGCAATTCCACCTCTCTGGAACAAACTCCCGCCAGCACTGGCGTAAGCTTGTCCAAAATATTATTGGGGGGGGGTAATTACTTTTGGTTATTCATTCTACACTTGTTGCATTGGGTGTTTAGTCCATCTCAATTATTGGGGAGGGGCACGTTTCCCGGCTGCCCAGGGCCCCCAGAGTCTACGCCTATGGCCGCCAGTATTACGACAAATAGCCTATCTGATACGAACTCATCAAAGCCTCACCTCGGGCTCTTGTTATCTCTCAACAGGTCTTTCACTCAAAACCGAAGAAACTGCAAATCCTATCCCGATTCCTCACCTTCCCTTACCGCCCTCACCGTTTCAACTCTAAACACCATCCACCTTAGCCGTCTGCCTGCGTGACCCCTTTGGATCTCGACCTGGAACTGAATTCATCCCCGCCATCCCGCCTTTCGATTATTTTTTGACTAAGCGCCTGTGAATAAGCTGGTTCCGCGAGATGACGATTACGAAAAGTAATATCAAAAGCAACAAGTCCCTTTTTCTCTTTCTAATCCAGAGCACGTCATGTCATTATGAACAGCAAGAAATCCTGATATTTAGGTCCTATATGAATACATGGCATGCATACACACATACCTACTTAAACACTTATTTACTGCCTTAACATTCTTTTGGGCACTAGAAGCCATTAACGATACTCTTCGATATGGCTGCCGTGTGACTTCGTAGAGAGGAGTTTCTAAGCTCATATGTGGCGCAGCTTTGGCGCAGACGACAATGGCGTCTTCAGCTTGCGATTAAACGCATTTCGATTGATTTTTACATTTAATTCATCAAATTGTTGTCATTGACCTGTACTCAGTGTAAGGACACTAAAATCTTTGTTGGAATTGATATATATACAGGAAGTTGCTATTTTAAACCGGTTGGTGTTTACGAATGAAGCCTTAGGCTACTGTATCTTGATACTGGACGGTGTTAGTCTATGCTGGATGCAACGGTTTGGTGCATGTACTGCTTCTGCGATCGATGAAGTGATTGGTCTTAAATAAATTATTTGGGGCTGAGCTTTAAGGCACGCCGCGCTGTTACCATTGGAATTTTGGCTTGCCAGCGTTTGTCGCCACAGCCGTATGCATGTCTACCGTATAGCCGAAGTGGATATATGGTACTGCATAAGATGTGCAGAGTACGTCTGTTTCTTGAGTATTTGTAGGTTAGACCAGAAGTGCTTCTTTGTGTGTTATACGTTAGGTTTTATGTCCTTTTGGATTGACGGATAACAGCAACAGTGTGATACTCATAGTTTATGCTGCGAGAGGCGATACGATGGCTGTCAGTAGTAGTGAAGGTATGCATATCAATGCTTAGAATTAACAGATTTAATTCAAACTCTATTTGAATAGTTATTCTAAAGGCACTTAATAATGCATATTGATGCAACAATAAGTGCATCAATATGCCACAATAAGTGTATCAATGTGCCATTAAGTGTATTAATATATACACTTATTATTGCATCTGTATGCAAAGGCAAAATCATGAGCACTTGGGTTTACAATGAGCAGTGCTACATAAATCAATCAATATCAATATATAAGGAACTCAGTTTGACTCACATATTGTGTAATTGCCTTCTGACTGTATTTCTTGCATACTAACGTTTCCAACTGGGTGAATTATTTCTAATTTAATATTGTGAGTTTTTTTTAAATTTATTGACTAGTATGAATTAATTTAATTGTATTTGTAATTGAGCATTTATTTAACACTGCTCAATGAGCAAAACAAATCAGAGACACTCTGTGCTAACCTATATGATGTTAAGTGTCTTTTGGAACTAGACTGTTACATCGGTTAGCAAAACAGTGCAGAGTAAGCTAGAAGAGTCACCAGTGGCAGGCCCATGACACATGTGGAGCCACCCATCAGGTTCCTGTTGACAGTTGACAGATGGCCTTGATGTTCAAAGTTGGATGTTCAGAGTCTGTGGGAGTTGAGGTGATAAGGTAGGGTGCAGAGTGCAGACACAACAGGCGACCGCACTTGCAGCACATGATGCTGCCGCTGGGCAGAAGATGGTAGAAGACAGGGGCGTAACTTTGGTAAAAAAAGTGGGGGTACCAATTTCTTACATGCACAAAGCAAGGCGGAGACTGCGATCTCTGGGAAGGCACAGTAATAAAATATTGATTGGTATCGTTCAAAAAGTGGGGGGGTACGGTACCCTCAGTCCAAAAAGTGGGGGTACGGATACCCCTCGTACCCCCACAAATTACGCCTATGGTAGAAGATGACGTAGGTCTGGCTAATTCATTGATATACCAGATATACGTATAACCAGGCATTCATCTGGCATTCATCTCGTGTCTGTCAGTAGACTAACGTGCCACCAGCGACCAGTGATTCCAGGGGCATACTTTGGTCTAAAAAGTGAGGGGTACCAATTTCTTACATACACGAATCAAGGCTGAGACTGGATCTCTGGAAAGGCACAGTAATAAAATATTGATTGGCATTGTTCAAAAAGTGTGGGGTACCCCTCAGTGCAAAAAGTGGGGCTACTGGTACCCCTTGTACCCCCCACAAATTATGCCTATGAGTGATTCTGGTGGGTCATCCTCCTCTGAAACACCGGCTACAGGCAGCGTACACGATCTGAACTGTATATTCTAGATGATCACACATCAGAAGGGGTGGCCTGATGCATTCATGTAGGCCTGGGAATCTTGCAAACAAAATACATATAAAGGCCTGGGCAGAAACAACGAATAAGTCCAGTATGCAAACTTAGTGCCAGGAAACTCCAACATGTTTGAAAATACTGAGCGAATTCTGCATTTAGACAAAATAATGCATCAAAATGAGACAAAAGTCAATCAGAACCGACATGGCTTGGTGACATGCGCAGAAGATGATTGCTGTATTTGGCTAAAGGTTGAAGAGTATATTCATGTGTGCTGTAGTTCTCTCAAGTATGGCTTTGCCTGGTCAAATACTTGGAAGTCAATTGTTATAGGACTAAGTATAGCTCTCCTATCCATCCTAAGCTATTTGTCAGTTAAAAGTAGACAGAATAATAACGAATGACAACACTAATAATTTAATGATAATAACAGTACTGAAAACAATAATTTATAGGCCTATGCTGGCTGTTTTCACAGGACTTTACCATCCTGCCCTGAGCTCCACTCAGGTGCTGTTCCAGACAATGCATTTAACTTGTGTTTTAATTTCAGCATAAATGTTGATTGTTGTCTACGTCTAGGTAAAGATTGTCTTGTTAATTTGTTGTGTTGTGGTTATATCTGCCTCAGCTGAGTTTGACTTGACAACAAGATTCTGCTTTCAAGGGGCCTCTGTTGTGGTGCATAGTAAACATTTGATTACCACTCTTACGATACCTTTCTAGAAATGTAATTCTGTTAAAATGTCACAGTATTTTGAATGTTAGACTTTATGAAGGAGTTCAAAATACCCTTGGATCCAGCCTCATGTGATACCGTATATGCTGACGTTTATGAAATGAATGAGTGATGACTATCCAAAGGTTATTTTCCTTTCTTGTAATGCTTCTGGTGGAAAAGCAATTTGTAGAAGAAGCTTTAAATCACCTTTAATGGATTTGCACTGTCTATTATGCAATATATATATATACTTTTGTATATTTGCGAAGCAGCATACAATATACATTATATTTGTATTAATTATGCAAAGATATTTCTTGTGGGCTAAGTGTGGATCATTTCTGGCTTAGCCTAATCTGTGGAGCTTCTGATGTATTGTTAGGATTTGTTCTCGATCACAAAGTGGTCTCTTAGTTTGACAGGTTCTTGTCTAGCTTGTGAAGTTGGTCTCCTGTTCATGCTTGTTGATTAAAGCTGCCTGTAGCTAGCCTAGCCATCAAGTCAGAGGATAAGTCTGGACTTGTTGGCCTGTTAATCTGTTCTTACTGTACTCGGGGACTCTCTTATTTCTTTGTTGTCAGTGACAGCACTGTGTTAGTGTCAGTGATGTATAGTTTCAAATTCCTGGTATAGCCAAGGACTATAATGCCTTGGTGTTGATCAAGAAATTAATGCATTAGTGGATCAGAGACTTGCATTTGTATGGTTTCTAACTGGCATCTTTCCTGTAACAGATCCATGCATGCCAATGACAACAACAGGATGTCAAACATGGAGAAGCGAAAATCATCATCAAATATAGGGTCACAGCCCAGGGATTATCGTTTATTAGCTGGTAGTAGGAAATCTCGAAAAGCTGATTCTCCAGTTCTCTCACGTACAATGGATCGCTCTAGTATGCTTCTGGTGGAAGCCAACGAGATCAGTCAATACCTACATCTGGATTATGTATGTATATTTTATGTTAATGGTTTCTGGCATTGGGACCTGTATCCTTGAATAATGTGGAGAATTTATATAGCGCCTTTTAAAGGTTATCTACTCGGAATATAATATTACAAACTAGTGTTAATGAAAAACTGCAGTTTTAATCAATTTAGGTATAGATCTGTTGAAGGATTTCATTGAGTCATGTCTTCAAACGGTTGTTTTTGCAGTTACCAGAAATTGTGGCATTGACTGTACTGCATTTTTGATGATTTATGGATAAGTTGATGGTAAATAACACAACTTCTTACATCTGTAATATGCTGGCATTACTTCTACATAATGCAACTACCAGTACATATTAGATGTTGCTCTTGGTTCTGCACTTGAGTTCAAAATTTCTAAACACAAAGTCAATGCTTGTAAAGACTATGTAATGTTGATAATTTGCATAATTTGTTAGCTTACCAATCAAAGCTGCTTGTATCTGCTGTAGTTGTAGTAAGTTAATAAACCAATACACTGTTCAGCAAAGCCTGTTCATATATATGCATATATCATTGTAATTTAGCATAAAAACTTCCTTCAGATTATATAGCTTTATTCAAGGCTCTACTCAACAGCATTCCCAGCCAAGCCTCAGTGAAAGAAAAGAGTTTTTAAGTGTTGGTTATAGTACCTTGTAGCATCGCTGACCAGAAGACAAATCAGATCATGTGAAAGGCCGGTTTTGGTGAATGGATCAACCACAGAATAGACACAGTTTGCTTTATTTGAAGTCAAAGTGAAATGTACATTATTGCACAATGGTACAACAAATTTGCCCTGAGTCAGGGAGCTAACCCTAAGACAAAGCGAGCGTTCCTTCGAGTAGTCTTGTGCATCATTCCCCAGCTGACATCACGAGACCAATGTCAAGTGTTGAAACATGTAATCAGAGTTGGAGATAGTATTAGTATATTTTGCATAATATCACTAAAATTTTTGTTTTGCTAAACTTATAGAAAATATCTTGCTTAAGTACTCATATGGCATTTATGAGACTCTGACAGTCTGTAGTTTTGTTCCTGCTGGACAGTAAGCTTGGCCTAATAATTTTTTGGCTTAATTTTTGAGCCAACCAGATTACTCGATTGACATAAATAATTGAGTATAAATTGCAAAATTGTGGACATTTTTAATATTTGATGTTGGGGTAGGACTTACCGGTATGCTGCCAGCTGTCTGGAATTATGTCATACACAAAATTCTGAACATGTCTGCAACCACATCAATTGTTAACACATCTTTGTCATTTGGGCAGATGAGTGATGTAGGTCTTTGTAATGACCTCAGCTGTAAGTCACTGGTGGCCCTTGGATCTGCTTATGGCCAGGGGACTAATACGTGTTTGATGTGAAGGGTTTGGAGGGATGGCCTGGGGAATGTGGTCCACCACCAGTGGGGGACTTCTGGTGGTGTTAGTGTGTACTGTTGTTATTGTTGTTATCAAAGCAGCTTGGTCCAGAAACTGTGAACATGATGTTGACTGTTAACTTTGGATATAGTTGGGCTTCACCTGTGTCTGTGAGACTGCCCCTGGTAACTCATCCAGCTCTCTGTGCATTGTTTGCTTACTGATGAAGTTTCTGTTCTTAATGACGTCATTTAGAGAGCTCTCTATGCCTCTGGTTAAGTTTTCTTGAGGTGGCACTATGGAAATTTCCAATTAAAATTATAATCACAAAAAATTAACACTGGTCAGCTTATTGAACGCTTCAGTGTACATTATTATGAACATTTTCTAATCAACAGTCTTAATAATTCTGTATATTAGGCAAAATGCTGCTACTTCGTAGCAAAATATATATATGAGTATTGAATAAATAAAAAGATTCTTGCTTAATTAAATGAGTTATCTGACAATGAAATATCACACCCATCAGAGATTCCCAATCTTGTCTGTACTTCTTTAATTGCAAATACACTAGTCCTCAACTATTATAGTGCATTTATCTTGTTGTGCTGCATGAAAAACTGGAATTTATTTTCATTACATTATATAGATCTAGTGTTTGTTAAGTTGGTGTAGTTTATCATTTTTAAGATTTACTATATATAATTTGAACAGTTTTGCTATGTTCGTCTGCAGAGATTTGCAGTAGAGTTACATTATTATTCACATTGCAGTTAAATATTTATCATAACAGCGATATAACAATATTATATTCTTAATTCCTTAATTCTGTTCGACAAACTGCTTAAAGTGGAAATCGTACTAAAGTAACAGTAATGAATTTTTAGAAATAAATGAACATTAGGGGTGTACTTTTTTCTAATAATTGTAAAAGGTGTTCACTTTATAATTTGTCACACTTGGGCTACTGGCATGTTAGCTGAAAAGCATACATGTATGTCCACTTCTTGTCATGCTTATCTATCTGTATAATAAACTGGTCTCTGCTGTAAGTTATCAACAAGTCTCTGGCCTCTCTCTCCTTGACATATGTCACATATCTGCTGCTTTCGACAACATCCTATTTCTCTGTTAGCTGTCCTCTTGGTTTGGCATCTCTGGCACTGCTCTAGGCCAGTGTTTCCCAAAGTGGGTTCCGCGGAAGCCTAGGGTCCCGTGAGGGGAAGACAAGGGTTCCATGAAGCAATTGGATGTGTTTGAATGTGTTGTTATATTATAAATCATACTCCGAGGTGAAGACAAGGGCTCCATGGACAAATTTATTTAAAACAATTTCTAATCTAACTTTAATCGATTAAACTGTAGGGCCTCCATACCTGGATCGCTGTTTAAAAATATTGTACTAGAATATGCTTTGTTTAGGTCGGTTTTGTCCAAAAAAAATTCAAGTCAAAAGGGTTCCATAGCCTAAAACAATTTGGAAGCACTGCTCTAGGCTGGTTCCAGTCTTGTCTTCTGGCTCCTTCTCTGTCAAAGCTGCTAGTCACTGTTTGCAACCTCTCCCACTCTCTTATGGTGTTCCTTCTGTCTCTTTGTAGGTTTAGATCTTTTCTTGCACGAATTGATAACTGTAGTGCATTTTATTCTGTTTTAAATTGGTTTTATAGGTCTTTACAAGAGGTAACTCTGGTGTTTCAAATGATGAAGTCAAGGTTCTAGACACAAAGCAAAACATCAGCTGCACTTGGTCAATTGTCAAGCTTAAAGAGAAACTCATTAGAATCAGAAAACTTATGTATGCGGTGTGTATGTTCAACTTTTCTATTTTGAAACTATAAGACAGATCAGTATCCTAATAATAAATACTAGCAATTTAAATTCTATTGTCTTGCATCTGAAGACAAGCAGCCATTCCACTTATTTTTGTAAGCATCAAATATCCCATTTAGTTTATAGATGATGCATGCTCTATAGCCAATTGTGCTGAAATTCTCTGTTAATTAAAACAACTATTTTTGAAATGCCTTATGTGTCATTAGATGGCTTGAACTTTTGACTGAAATGATAGTCCTGAGCATGGTATTACCATCTGTCAACTGTGGATGGGAAGTTGGGAATCCATTCCTTTGGCAAGGCTTGTGTGCTTTGTCTTCTAGTTACTGCGCACTGCTTGATGACTGATAAACTTTTGGTTCTTAATGACATTTAACATCATTTAGTGAGCTCACCTCAGTTTAGGTTGAAGTGGCACATTTTATACATTTTAAGTTAAATTACAATTTAATGTTTCATTATTCTATAATGGAGATTCAGTGTAATCAGTAACCTTCAGTGCAGAAGAAGAATTCAAGGAAGTTAAGTAATTACAGTTCATCTTTATCCTACAGCATGGCCAGGTACAGAAACACTTCTATATTGTATCTGGATTTGATTCCAGGTATACTTGAAAGTTGCAGTGATATGTTGATCTGTGTTGAAAGATTTCACATTCTCTTATAGCTATTGTCTGTTAAGACTCTAGTTAAATGCTTTTAATAACCTCTGGGCCATCCACTCCTCTGAGAACTTTATATAATGTTACTTTGTAACGATTGCTGGTATTCTTTTAGAGCTCAACAGACCCTATTAATTTTACTGTGTGTATAAAGTGCTGTCTCTTTTACAGCCTGTATATCTTTACTGATAAATTTTACCGTCATGTTTCTAATTAGGAAGACTCTGAGAATTCTAACAAGTCCATTGCAATGACTGTACTCTTTGATTCGGATGACTCACTCATTCATGAGTCAACTGAAAGAGGTGTTGTACAGGAACCGGTCCCAAATGGCTTCAAAGAGTCACAGCTTACCAGCAACATAAATAGTTCATCAGTAAAGGACAGGTATAAAATATGCTTTAACCAAAGCAGAAAATAAACTGTATGTGTTTGTGTCTGTATGTGCATGCGTGAGTGTGTGGATGGGTGTGTGTGTGTTAAAAATGTCAGTAATCTGTTACGTATTATTTTTCTAGTTGTCAGCATTTTTGTCTTGTTATTTCTCTTTCACGGAATGACAATCTCACTGTCAGGAGTTTCAGGTTCAGTTTTGATTTGCCTAGAGGAGGTTTTCTCCCATTGATAGCTCTTCTTTGTCATCATGAATTATAATTGGGCCTATTGTTTCAGGTTGTCTAGGGGTTTGATATATGAACATTTTTAGGTTAAGAATTTGTTTCCTAAGCCATGTGCATGTGGAAATGACTCAGATATGTGAACCAGAAGAAAGCAGCCTCCAATGTTTGACAAAACCAATTAAAAACTGATGAAGAGAAAAACAGCGTGTGCCAGCAACTGTTGACAACAAATTGGTTCAAAAGTAGATAATTAACACAAGCCACACAGGGAGACAAAAACGACTAGTCAAGAGACTGGCAACTAAACAGTTGCAAGTACCAATAACCAAAATCTGAAAGCAAATTAAACCCAAGCCAGTTATAGGGTCGACTTTCCCACGTAATGTACAAATGGCATACAACAACTCGGTATCCCAGTCCTATCTCCTATATGACACTATTCTTAGAACAATTTCTTGCTTGTTTCGTGTAATGGTTGATTTGTTGATTCGATAATGAGGTGCAGTTGTTTTATCTTGGCAGTCAAAGTTTTAGGGTCACTAAACTGGATCAAAGGCCTGAATGCGCTTCAACTTAATTCAGTCTGTTGATGTCTGTTGTCTTACGTAAAGTGCCATGCGAAATATAGATAACTTAGTAAACGTTGCATAACTGTAACTTAATAGATTTTGTTCGTTTGTTTTAGCGTGACTAGCATAAAAAACAGTCGTGAATCGTTTGTTCCATCTGGGAACTCGTCCTTTTCAGATGCAACTGATACAGCTGGAATTGAGATTAGAAACAACAACAATCCTGCAGGCTCTCCTTCGACACCTCACTCTTCCTCTCCTTTCTCTTCTCTTCCTTATCCAGCTGACAAAATCAAAGGTCAGCGTCACTTTCCAGACAAGCATCTGCCCATACGATCACTTTCCTCTCATGAACTTAGGTCTGGAGGTAAAGTTGATGGCTTACCAGAAAAATACTTGACAGGTATGATAGACATAATCTTTTGTGTACTCTGTAGCTGTGTAATATAGAACAAGGCATCTATAGCAAACATTGCTCTGTATTTGTTATGATGATTGGTTGAAAGTTCCAATGTAATTTTCTGTCTTTAACTTTAATAAACTTGATTTTGTTAGAATGAGTAAAAGTTGCTGTGAATTGATTACTATATTCCACTAGTATTTTAAAGTTCTTTGTGTGTAAGTTACATTTTTGTGCAAAAGCCAGTTACTAATTGGCAGGCTGCTTTAATACCTATAAATGTGAATGTTCTTTTATCAACTGATTTTTCATTGTTATTTCAAATCAATGTAGTATATTAGTACTGGGTACTAATGCTTCAGTAAGGCTGACATGATCAGTTTTTAAGTAAGCCTGTGCGACCCTGAAAAAGTAACTCTTGCTGAAAAAATAGTTGAGTAGTTAACTAAAATGTTAGATTTTTAGTTGAACTACAATATACAATTACTTTTGAAAAGGGTAACTAACTACTGTTCAACTACTTACAAAGTAGCCTACTGGTTTTAACTGCAGTAGTTTTCTACTGCCCGTCACTGGACATGAGAATGTCTGTCAAAGGGTGTGTTTCACACAATTTTAAAGCATTCTTATTAACTCCTTTCCTAGAATGCACAAGGGTAGAATGTTGAATCCTACAGCAATAATACAACTGTGAACACAGCACTGCAATAACTTGTCTAACTTTCATTAGAAATTGCTTGGAAAAACTTGGATGGAATTTTTAAAGACAGCTTGTAGTACTATTTTGCCACAGTGCCTTGTGAAACAATAGTCGTTATAAAATGTATTGACTATATATAGGTCATGTTGATGTGTGCTGCTGTACATCAGCACAACTGCACGGTGCACTCTTGTGCATTGGTCCATCCCTTTGATTAATGGTCACTGTCACTCCAAAGACTCTTTTTGCCCTTTCTCAACCAAATGCAAGATTTCCTGGTTACAGAAGGCATTCTTAGGTATGTAAGTCTGATGCTTGTCTGTCCAGCTGGAAACCTATCTGTCCTGTGTAGGTGGACCAGACCAGTCATAGGAGACCACGATAACCTGTGAACAAAACTCTTCAGAGCACAGTATTTCCATCCTGGAATTGAAGAATAATTCTGGCATGCTGACTTAGCAACAGTAAAAGTCCAAACTAGCCAGAATTATTGCGGAATTACCATGGTTAGATGACTATTGCTCTGAAATCACATGAAATATGAACTAACAACTGTGCACATGTGAAGACTTTAAACTATGTTAAAATTTTCTGTGAAACAGAAGACCATAGAAGTTGCCTGTGCCAGGCATTCTGCTTTACCTGATTAAGGCTTTTTTTAGCTTTATGATTCACTTGCTTTTGCTTTACCTTCCAGGTTCCTCAGATGAAGAATCAAAGAAAACAGCACTGAGATCTGCTACATCCTCTGTCACGAATCGTGCTAGCCCCAGAATGACAGCAGCACCAAGAATTAAGGATACTGTACATGTCGATCGGAATATGTCCTTAAGGTCCTCTAGTCTTCGTGCTTATACTAGCCAACAGCGACCTGCTTCGCTTCAGCCCTGTGATGTAGAGGCACAGACTGAGGGAGCGTCAATGGCAATACGTGAAATGTCTACATTTGGGCTGTGCAAAGATTTAATGACAATGACATTGAAAAGATTTTCATGTGAGTTGTTACTGAGTAATCATATTCTGTGGATGTAGTCATTAACAATTGAAATCATAACTACTTCTTGAACAATTAATCTTGACTTGCTGCATATGTGTCTTGGTCCACAGGCATTCTGTTTTGTTCAACATCCTGATTTAGTACATCACCTCATGGTATTATAATAATAATAATAATAATAATAATAATAATAATAATAATAATAATAATAATATGCTGCCGAACGTAAGCGCATCAAGTACTCGTCTCTCCCCGCCACGCACGAGTTTATCCCCATTGCCATGGAATCACTAGGCCCCATAAACCGCACAGGATTAGAGTTTTTACAAGAGGTGGGCCGCCGCATCACTCAGGCCACGGGCGACCCCCGCGAGACGACTCATCTTTTTCAGCGCCTGTCTGTTTGCACGCAACGGTTCAACGCCGTGGCATTTAGGGGCTCTTTCGATCAGCACATGGGGACGAGAACCTCTAACTTGATATAGTTTCTTAGAGCCTGAGGGATCCTTGGTACCTCGGGCGAAAATAATAATAATAATAATAATAATAATAATGACAATTTATATGGCGCTGTAATGCGGCCATACCGCTACAAGGCGCCTACAACTTTATAGGGTATGGAGGGCAACATATTAATTCCTTCTTTGATTACTTTTCAAAGTTTAATTACTGATTTCTGACGTGATGTTCTCACATGGCTGTGAATTGTGTTAAAAAAGGTTGTAGTTGCTTTATACCTTTCCTCACAGTTTAGTCGATAATGTGAGTCAAGTCATGGTTTACGATTCAGTTTTGAACCTCTTGATGTAGAAGATGAGGCGGTTCATGTTGGTTGGCTGGCATTTCAGATTGCAGTATGGAAATATCAACAGTGGATAGAATTTTATGTGCTTGTGAAAGTATTCAACAAGGAGTTCAACGTCTGTGGGCCATCCGGAGCAGTTCAAAAACTTCCAATACTAATGACAGGCCCCATCTGTCACGTAAGTTATAAGTTTTATTTATACTTGTGACTGAACATTTTGTGACACCCCAAAAAACTGTCAAAGGCACTTCTCACTAGCCTACATCGTCTTACTAGGGACTGCTACCATCAACTGCGCCAGCTACGCACTGGTACTCATTCGCCAGTGCCACTGCTACACTGGTTCACTCCTTCATTACAGCCAACCTTGATTACTGCTCATCGCTTTATTTTGGTCTCCCATCTAGTTTTATAGTGTGTCTATAGCGAGTTCGGCGCTCAGCAGCCCGTCTCATCGGGCATATCCCCAAATATGGCCAAGCCTCTAGATATATGCTGAAGGTCCTTCACTGGCTTCCTATGTGCTTACGTATTGAATATAGGATAGCTGCCGTAGTATGGCGATGTTGTCAGGGCCCTGCCCCTGCCTATTTTCGAGAGCTTTGCTGCTCCATTTCAGGTGCCTAAGGCCGATGTTTCCTCCGCTCTGCAGGAAAAGGGGTACTTTTAGTCCCCTTCGCTCGTTCCACGACTATGCAAAGTTGAGCTTTTTCAGTGGTGGGCCCGGTGGTCTGGAACAGACTTCCCTTAGGGCTCTGCTTGTGCCCTGGGGTCCCTCTGGCCTCTTTCTGACTTATCTTAAAACTGTACTATTTGAACGTGCTGGTGTTGGGAGCGCCTCTGAGTAGGTCCCTTGAAGAGGTGCTATACAAATCCTCGAATGAATGAATGAATTATAGCCTAAGTAATAGGGGTCAGCCGGAAATCGCCTCGGACATTTGCCTTGGCTGAATACCCCATTTTTATCACTATTCGGAAGTATTCGCCTCGGCAAATACTGTACATGCAAATAGTTGCTTTGCCTCACATGCCGGAATTTGTAGGCTCATAATACCAGCTTTGAGCTTCCTGTAGCATATTCATTTTGAAGAAGAAAAGTACAAGAAACACCGACACCAGAAGTCCACATCCACAGACGTCAAGTCCATTTAATTGATTATTTATTTTAGGGCATAGCCGGGTACTGACCCGGATACCCGGAAATTCCGGGTATTGAATACCCGGAAGACACCCGGACCCGGAGGTGAAAGGTCATCCGGGTCCGGGTGGGTAAATGTCAACTAACAGTAACATAATGTAATGACATCAGGAACTGTAAGTTGCCTTGGCGACGGCCTTTGGCTGTCCATGATCTGCCGGCGTTTTCTTTTGATTATTAATAGCTCCAGCAAGACCCTCTCCCCTCCTCATTTCGCCTATGCCCCGACGATTTCCTTTGATGTTGAGAACACCATCAAGTCCCTCTCCCCTCCTACTTTCGCCTAGACACCACAATTTCCTTTGATGTTGAGAACTCCATCAAGTCCCTCTGCCCTCCTCCTTTCGCCTATGCCCAACAATTTCCTTTGATGTTGAGAGTTCCAGCAAGTTCCTCTGCCCTCCTCCTTTCACCTATATGGGGACAATTCTCCTTGATTATTGAGAACGCCATCTAGTCCCTCTCTCACACCCTTTTCGATCATTGCAGTTGTTTTCCTTGTTTATTAAAATGTTCTGAAGTTGATTCGTAGAGGGTAGAGTGGAGTTATTTTTTCGCGACATTGTGTTCAGATTAGAGATTTGAGATTACTTTTAGTTTTAATACCCGGACCCAAAATGTATTAGTCAGTTATTACAAAAATTTATTTAGATAATTTTTCATTATATGAAAATGTGAAGCTTCGCTTGTGGAACAAATGGTACTCGGTTCGTACCCGGATCCGGCAAATAGTAAATCCAAATACTCGGATTCGGTACTCAGTGGAAAATGTCTACCCGGCTGACCCCTACTAAGTAATAGGTACTTGTACCTGAGACCAAAGTACTGGTACTTGTAATTGAGACTTAAGTGCTTATACTCATACTTTTACTTGAAAGTTTGAATACTTGAAGCATCTCTGCTCTTTACTATGAGCAATTTACTATATGTTGACAGTTTTATTTATTGGAATTTGTTTATGTTATGTAGTTCACTTTGCACCAGAGACTCATGTTTACTTGTTCTGGTGATGATTTTATAGAAAATATGATGGAGAGCAATGAAGTGGAAAAACTATCTGTACAAGTGACTATTTCACTAGAAGTTTTGATATCACATGTGCTTACATGGTGTGCACTTATGTATGCTCCTAGTGACTCCATAGTTGCGGAACAGCAACAGAGTCTGTTGCACACTGTGAAGGAACTCACCAAAGATGTCGTCACTCTTTGGCAGGTAAGAGTCAAGCGCATTTTAATCAAGTGGATGTTAAACCATTACTGAAATTAATTGTTTTTGTTAAGACCAGTTATGATATCTTCTTTTGCCCTGTTGAATTGCTGAATTTGCTGTCAAACAGCATACTTAAGAAAGTACTTCAGTGATGGCATTTGAACCAAACGCAGTAATCTCTTATACAATTCAAGTTTTATATGATTTAATAAAATTTATTGACGTGATGTAGAATGATGTTAGTGACCACTGTCAGTATTTTATATCCATATCATTTTCTAACCCTGTTCTGGCATTATGCAGATTAGCTGTATTTCATGCATGGGATATTCATAGAATCAAATCTTTTTTTGCCACGCACTGTTTCAATTTCACTAGCTAATGCATTTATTTCCAGCAGAACTGTGACTAACTTACTTCTCTTAGGTATCACTAAGGGAGATCTGTGCAAACTACAAATGGTTCAAAACTCTCTTGCCATGTCCATAACAGACTCCTAAATATCAGCATATTACATGCATATTGCATTCGTTGCACTCACTGCCCATTGAGCAAAGAATCTATTTAAAACAGGGGTGGGCAATCTACGGCCCGCGGGCCGCATGCGGCCCGCCGAAACGTTTAATGCGGCCCGTGAGACCTTCTGCTACTAAGCTGCTAGTTCAATATATATTTTTGTAAAATGTACATAATTGTTAGTAAATTCTTTGAAAATTTACAATCTCAGTATACAGATGTCATATTTTAATGATAGTATCAATTAAAGATTAATCAATTAATAAATTATTAATTACTTTTCATAATATTAAGTAATAATTAAGAAATAATAATAATAGTATCACAGCATATTTTAAAAATTACACTGTAATGCTCAAAATTAGAATGAACTTTCGAACGCACCCAGCCCGACTTCTTCCCAAGTCACGTTCCTGAAAATTTAGTAAACCGTTGTTGACAAAATTTAATGTAACGTCTGCTGCGAAATTTTAAAAGTTTCGATAATTTGTTGTTTATTCACAATTAGTTAATATTAAGAAAATAATTTTAAATATTAAGATTAATATTTTGAAAAGAGAAATGAGTGCACCGCCAAACTTAAAAAAGAGAAAAATTGAAGACGAATGTAGGACATTTAACAAAGACTGGACAACGAAGTATATTTTCATTGATATTAAATGTAATGCTGTGTGCTTAATATGTCGGGAATCTGTCGCCGTTTTCAAAGAGTACAATCTCAAACGACATTTTCAGACGAAGCATGGCAATTTCGGAAAAAATTTAAGTGAAACCGAACTAAGGCGCAAATTTAAAACAGGAACAAACAACTTTTACCAAGCCGTTGTCTGTTCAAGAAGCTGCAACAAAGGTCAGTTTTGTTATTGCGCATAAGATCGTGAAGAACAATAAACCGTTTGTGGAATTATGAAAAAATAGTTAAGGATTCTTTGCAGTTACAGAAATCTCATTAAATATTTTTAAACTTCAGTATGCATGTAACGAAGTAATTAACAACTATAAACAGACCAATACTATGGCTATGCCGCTATGCCTATGGCATCTTTCTATGTATTCTATGCCATAGCTATGGCCATTATGTCATTAAAATTTAATTTGAATTTGTTATAAATGTGTTAAAATATAGTCCCGATTGCTAAAAATTATCATGTGGCCCTCCCAATTTTTTTAAATTCTCATGAGGCCCGCTGCACAGAAAAGGTTGCCCACCCCTGATTTAAAATCTTCTTTATGTTTACAAAGTACTACATTTTAATGTTCAATTCTCACCCTCCTCACTCAATCTAATGTGTGCTGTGACATTTGCTGTTGCCTGTACCTGAACACTGTTGGGCTCTTGGGTTGTCTTGGTCACTGCAAGGCTTTTGAATTTTTTGCCCAGTTTGGTTCGTTCTGTCAATTCTTTGGTGTCGTTCAGGTTCTAACCTAAGACCGATCTCTTTGAACTTGCTTTCTCACCATAGCATGGCTTCTATCAAATTTCAGCCTGACATCTCTAATGGATTTTGGCTACAATTTCATTTGATTGATTGATTGATTGATTGATTGATTGATTGATTGATTGATTGATTGATTGATTGATTGATTGATTGATTGATTGATTGATTGATTGATTGATTGATGCTTTATTTACTATGATAATGGTGGTATAGAAGTCATTGGATTATATTATATAAGCATTGAGCAACTGATACCAGTGGCGTATTTATTTTGCTTAGAACTGTATGAACTGAAACTGCAGTCTGTAGTCTAAGTGTTAAACATTCTTGTGGGCTAAGCATCTGTTGCAATCCTGTGTAATTCCATTATTCACAGTGGCAGTGTTCTGGTATTTTATGTACCTGGCATTTCCAACTACCCACTCTTTTTATTAATTTCTCAATTTCGTTTATTGATTACGTCAAGCTGTTAAACTGTTTTATTTAAACTGTTAAACTGTTTTATTTAAACTGTTAAATTATTATATGTAAACTGTTAAACTGTTAGAACAAATTATATTATTATAAGGTTATTGGGAAATATTATTATTTTATATGTTTGTATTAATTATTATGAGCATGTGATTATTACATGTACTATGTTTTAATTTACAAACAGTGTGATAGTGCATGCTTCAGGTAGTTATTTCTTACTTATTTTACTGTTTGACAAAGCCAGTTTTAATTATGACATTTTTTATTGTAATGTGAGTACTGTGGGGTGGCACTGTGAACATGTTTGGGTGTAATGGAAATTAATGAGTTACTGGATTACGTTTATGTTTCAGAGCTGTGAGAAAGAAGTTAATGAACTTGTGAAGGATTCAGTTTCAAAGATCTTAAACTTGCTTCATCAGCTATGTGTTGACTGTGGAAAGATTGCTGCTACTCTGGATATCTGTCCACAGACTTTGTCAGACCAGAAGAAAGCTAGTCTTGAACAGATCATGTCACAGAAAGCTTCTCGACTGGATGATCTGCTTAATGCACAGGTGCTTCTTAAATACATCTCAGGACATATTAAGCTGCTAATGTAATGTGATACTTTTAGCTGTAGTGTCTCTACCTGTTTAGAGAGCACTTCCAGCTAGCATTATGACCATGTATCGATGCCCATCAAGGGTGTTTGCTGTTTCTCTATCATCTGTCTTTCTCCCAAATAGTGGGGAATTTTTTCTTGTCAGACTTGCCTGTATTAGCAAAACTGTTAATTTTTGCATTTTTTTAGTTTGTTAAAAGTGATCAAAACATGTGCTTTTTCATACAGATTAGTGTGACTCCAGGCTCCCAGTTTGTCACCAGTAACTGCTATTTAAGCTTCCAAATCACATTATAACTCTTAAAACAGTACCTAGTAACAGCATTGACAAATAATCTGACCAATTGTAAGATATCTAAATCCAACTGCCATAAAAAATTATATTATACTAAATTCCTTGTCTTGCATAATTCCTATGTGCTGGACTGTAAAAACCTCCTCATGGTTTGTCAGTGTGGTAAACGTCAAATATTTACAATACTCGATGGTTGGCATATATTTCTAATTTACATTTACCAGGTTGCAGCATATATTTTGTGATGCTGATCTAGTATTGGTTATTATTGATAATGATTACAGCAGTCTTTTCTAACTGGTTTTGGTTTCTGCTAGGTATATAAACGTGTTTATAGTAAATTACCTATCTGTACAGGACAAAGCTGTCTTCCATCACCCTAAAGAAAACTGGGGAGGCTCCACATGTGGCCTACATGTGACATAAAAAAAATGCTAGGCTTGACTGTTTTCAGTATCAGGTTTTCATCTTCTGCTTGGCTCTGGTGGGAATGTTTATTAACCAGTAAGTCATAATCAAGATCGCAAAAGACTGGACTGTTTTAAATTCAATGAGCTCTCAAGGTCATGTTTCCCGACCTCCAGTCACTGCTTATCTCAAGTTCTCCAACCGAGCTATTTACCAACATGCATCTCAACTCTGGAACGATTTCCTCCCTGATTTCTCCCTCCTTAATTCTGTAATTTTTCGGTTCCCTTGCCAATGTCATCACTCACACATCATCATCTGCCTCAAGCTCCTCTATCTATCACTCCTCAGGCTTTCCACTCAGTCTTACTCTTCAAAAATTCATACCTTGACTCGTCTGATGCTCCACCTTCTTGACCTAGACGAAACCTGCTTTAGGAGCTTCTCTGCCTGCTATCTGTGGTCTCTCTGGCAACTGGACATGTGTCTCCATTTGATAACTCTCTGGATAACCCCTCTGACACAATACATCTCTCATGAATACCCTGTAAGCTGGTACCCTTGACTTAGCCTTCAAGTGGTGCTTTAGAAATAATGGAGATTATGTTTATGTAACCATGCAAAATATGAGTGAAAAATACCTTGATAGAAAATCTTGAAGAATGCCATGAAAGCATAAGATTTGCATGTCATCATTAATAGTTTTTTTATTGCAAAGCTTCTCAATAGCTGATGCTACTTTTACTGTTTTATGTTGTTATTCACTACTATGTAAGTTTTTTATTTTCAGCCAAGTTCTGAGGTAAAATGTTCATTTCTGGCTGGATGTGATATTGTGGTTGACCGATCCCTACTACAATGTCTGCAGTCAACAGATGACATCCACAGCCAGATCAAATCATTTTCAGAGTTGTGTCAAAACGATAGCTCTCAGGTATGTCACACGATGGTTTTATATAGGTGTACCAACAGGATCCTGCATATTACCTTATATGAACCATGTCGGTAACATGGCAATCAGACGGAGAATGGCAACAGGATCAGTCTCTGCCACAGTCGAAAACCACCAGAGAGTCCTATGGTTCTGTCTGACTTGCTTACCAGGATTTTGCACTTTTACCCAGAACCCAAAATTCTGTTAAAGATTCTGGGCAATTTGCTGTTCATGTTTGCCATTTATGCAGGCACCTCCCTATTTTCATGTTAGCCAACTTAATTTTGTTTTTATATCTAAATACAGCTACTCATTGGGATTCTAAAATTTAGCCATGTGTCTCACTGAAGCTGCACGGTTGCCTATGCAAAGATGATTGGGTTTAAAATTCTTATGACGATGCATGGCTGATGTATCCTGTCAGAGCTATGTATGTCAGTGACATCTGTGGCTGGCTACAGGTCTCTTTGCTCTGCAGGACAAGGTGATCTGGTTGATCCTCCAACCTAAACATACATCCACTGTGTGACGTAGTATGTTTGCTGTAGTTGGTTGGTTGGTTCCTTACTCTGGAGCAGGCTGCCATGCAACTTTGGGGAGCTTCATGTCCTCTGCCTGTATTTCACCAGCAGTTGAATATCATTCTGTTCAATCATGGTCTTGTTTTGTCAGGTCGGGAACACCTCAGATGAGTTCTTGAAGAGGTGCTTGACAAATGTACATAAAATTTACAAAATGATTACAAATACCTCCAATGGCAGACAATCATTGGGTCATGTGTAATGTTATTGGGAAATCCAAGCAGAATTGAAAAATGAGGCTTGTCTGATTGCTTATATTTTCCTGGTGGTGATTGATTATTTGTATTGTCCATTGTTTATATAGAGAAAAGGTGAATTGTTTCAACTTGTGTGTAGTGTGGTTACTGCCAGCAGAACCATCTTTGTGCAACTACAACAGGTTCAGGTCAGTAGGATGAAACCATCAAGCTTGTTGCATGAAGTGATTTCAATTAACACTACTATTACTACTAAAAAAAGTTTGCTTTTATGTGTATGGGTGTTTGTAACTGGGCATTTTTATAGTACTTGTGCAGAGCTTTCCAAAGATGTGGCTATCTGACAGATCTGATACGTGCAACATAAATTAGACTGAAAATGCGTCCTGAGGTGCTTCGAGCACAACGATATGAATTTTCAGTGGAAGTCACAAGACATATAGTGATTATTTATAGTCATTATTAATTATTAATGATAATGCTATTATTATTATTATTATTGTTATTTTGTATTCGCCAGAGTACATATGATCCCTTGTGGACTTACTAATTAATATTTTTAGTATCAGATATTATTTTATTACTACCGCTGTTGTTAGTCTTAATTTTGTTATACTTTAAGGTTCTGCATTGCACTAATTTAGTCATTATAAAATGCAGATCAGTGGATATTTAGTGTTAATTTATTAAATTTTGGATGCAGAAAGAATGTGAATGTGATGCATTGCCAGGTGATAAACATAAGTCATTAACCAAAAGGCATCAGTGAAAATCTGTAGACTTAGACTTTTGCTTCCTTTGATTAGATTGAGCTGTATTCAAAGGCAACTGAAGGTGCTGATAAGCCAACAGACTACTACCATTACTATTTTGAACGCTGCATTTCAATGGTTAGCGAATCACAAAAACTTGTCGACAGCCTGGAGCTCTTAAAACTTGCAGTTCAGCCTTTGCAGACAGGTAAGCTTAGTTGCTGAATTACTGAGTTGCAGATGAAGACTTGACTGTGACTCAAGGATCAGATATTAGAAGTTGGAAAACTTGGATTTGGAGACAATTTTGCTACTGATATTCTTGAAGCTGTAAAATTCAAATAAGCCTTAAAAGTTTGATTTTGTGAGTTTGAATTTCATGATTTTAGCCGTAATTGATGTTATTACTTTTTCTTCTGTCTTCTTCTAGTGGCAAATTTAGTTGAGTGAATCTGTGTCAACATTGAAGCACCAAGCTGTTCTGTCCTTAGCCTTCCTGCATGCTGTATGAAGGTGGAATTTCTAGGTTGTCAGATCCTTCTCCACAACTTTAATCCAAGTTGTCGTAGGTCTTCTCCAGTCCTTTGTCTTCTCCAGTCCTTTGAAGCTTTGTTCATTGCATTCCACAGGGCTCTCCAGTGACCATTATCTTCTGGAGCTTGTGAATGTGTCTCATTGTGCGTTTCCCGACTATGAAATAGATGGGTACTGTTGCTGTTCTTCTGATTACTCTGTTACTTACATAGTACACATAGGGAATTCGCAGGATCTTCCTGAGGCACCACTTGTTGAAGCTGAACCCACTGCGTTGGACAGTCTTCCCAAACATGTAAAGAATGCGCCATCTCTAGAGGCATTCAGATTACGGCTCAAGATTAATCTTTTGAAATTATCATATGACTTTCATTGATTTTTGAACTGGTGTTCAACGCTCTTTTCTTCTACCTTGACTGCATGGACATCCAGGGAAGGGCAAGGGGCATTTGCAAAAAGTCACTTTCCCGTCCACCCCTACAGCGTTATATAAAACGTCTTGTTATTATTATTTGCATCATTATTATTAATGGTTTTAGTCCTGTAAACTTTTGACTGTTGGGGTGGGGACTGGGGAGATGGTTGAATGGTAGCATGCTGCTAAGAAGATCAGAAGGACGCAGGTTCGACATCCGCTAGCCCCACAAGGTTAACTCAGCCTTCATTCCCCAAGTGGCGACTGTAAAATGAGCAGTAGTACAAATGGGCGCCTTACATGGCTGCCATACAGTTAAATTCGACTACAGTTAAACTTGTTATCGTCTGTTACTAATGTATCATGTAATCTTTGAATTAATAAACGAAGATTATTATTATTATTATTATTATTATTATTATTATAGTTATACTAGTTTAATAATTGGGCACTTCAATCGAATCCTTATGAATACCTGCTTAATTACCTAGATGAGTTTGTCATTGTGTTCTCAATCGAACCCCTATCTTCAACATAGTTAAATGGTAAAATTGTGGTGTCCCTATTAGCGAGATTATATCCTTTCTGGACCTCCCTTTGTCAACGCTTGTTTGCAATATATCAATGTTTAACTGATGTATGCAATATTGTTGCAATAAAATTTCTTTTATTGATTGATTGATTGAATTCAATTCTGCTGAAGCATAGTTTTCTGCAATGCTGCATTTCAGCTGAAATTGACGGTGGAATACTGCGGAAGATATGTCGTTGTGCAGAAATGGCTCAGCGTGCAGCCGACCGACTTCTTCAGTCCTCTTTCAGTCTCAGAGACTCTCAAGTAAATGGCAATAGCAACAGCAATTCTCCTGCAGCTCAACTACAATTTCCAGCACATGAAACTCACCTTGATGAGGCACAGGCAGTATTAGTGCATTCTACCAAAGCACTTTGTGGTGTAATCAAAGGCAAGCTGGCAACGGACTTTGCTGATGAGATGCCATCTCGTGCTGATAAGGTCAGGCGCCTGTTGCCTGTAACTCCCAGTCGTATACATATCATGCGATGTCAGTCAGCAAGCATTTGTGATCAGCGAAATATCTTATCAAAACAGTTTTCATTGTGTAGCTTCTCTCCAAGAGGCACAGAATTACGAAATGCGCACTGGAACAAATAGAGGGTTTAGTTGCTTTAGTGGCCGTTTTTCCGGACTATCATTAACTTAAATAAGTTTAGTAATTGCCTAAGGTTTTTAAAATTTATTTATTATGCCTGCAACAAATTTGGGAAATTATTAAATCTGTTGGATTTTCTTGTGTTGGGTTGTATATGAGCTGCAAATTTATGGCAGTGTTATGCTAAATTTTTGACATTATAACTAATACATGTAGCAGATATTGTCAGCTTGTATGACTTTGATTTTGCCATGCCCATGATTCTTTGATTTTAAAACCATGTTATACTGACTATAGAGCTTGCACAGTTATCATTTTCATGATTTCATATAAGGAAAATGCAGAGCTTATAAATTCATAATTGTGAAATCCAAATGTCTCTATTCAAGAGCACTGCATCAAGTGAGAGGGGTTGTTCAGAGATACCGCGTGGGGAACATCTGGTTGCCAGGACACCCGGGAGAGAAGGTGACAGAGGAGCTGCTATGGCGGGAATCATGTAGGACGCGAGAGAAGGATTCATTGGAAGGCGGAGAAGTGGATGGATCAGGGTAGGAATTCTTGAAGAGGCGAAAGTTTTATTCGGAATGTAAAGCTTGAGGGGTGATAGAGGAGCTTGAGGCAGGTTATGGTGAGTAAATGGCGATATTGGGAGGAAAACCCGAGAAAGATACAGAATTCAGGAGGAAGATCGTTCTAGGGTTGAGGTGCAGTGTGGTATGCCTATATGGATCGGTTAGAGAACTTAAATAGTAGGGACTGGGGGCTGGATAAGTGAGGTACATCTATAGGAGGCCCCAGACATAGCCAATATTGTATTCTGCAGCACCCCATTATTCGCAGAAGCCTCACGTAGGTTATACACATTCAGTGATGGGCACTAAACTAATTTTTTTAGTTAAACTAAAACTATTTTTCAACTAAAATAAAAGTTTAAAGTTGGCAACTGATTTTTGAAAATAAGTTAACTAAACTAAAAATATTAGTTAAACTTCTTTCAACTTTTGTGTGGGCACTCGGCAGATAGACGTGCAGACGCACAGCCAGACAGACGAACGGCCGGTCAGACAGACGGATTGATAGACAAACAGTGGTTAGTAAGTCTGTCTCTCCCTCCCTCCCTCCCAAATTTTCAGCACAGGGCCAGAAAGTGGTGGTGACTGTCATGACCACCAGTTTCAGAAGTGGTGGTAACTGTCACAACCACTTTTAAAAGTGTTGGTAGCCGGACAGCACTGTCACAGTACAAAGTTAAGCCTATGCTCACAGGACTATAGTCTTAACACAGGACTATAGTATGGCTTTAGGCCTACATATGTCTATTATACTTTATGAATGCACTACAGAGGATAACACCAGTTATTTTTAAGCTTTATTTAAACGAAACAGAACCCTTTTCACCTGTAATATGGCAAATTGCAAATAATTGCGAGGCTTGTAAATGAAACACGTTATCAATCACCCATGTATGGGGCCTTTAATTCATACGTTTATGTATAGGCAACTAGTTCAACTAAAACCAATAAAAACGTTACAAGCAATGAATACGAAATCAATCAACCAGTTCGAATGAAATGACTACAGAAAACTACAATTCTTCTACAGATATTTAAGTCTATGATCAACCAGTTTAGACCTGCTACGATCCTGAAGTGTGCGTGCATACGTGTATACGATTTTAAATAAATTAGCAAACTAATAACCAATGATACAAAAATCTACTGGATAAGCCTGCAATGTTAAAGGTAACAAGGTGAAGGTTACAGTCATCTGGAACGTGGATTGGTGGATCTTACGGCTGAGGTGCAAATACAACTACAGCAATCAAACAACAGGCCACCGTTTAGTGGTAGGCCTATTCAGTATATAAACCTGTGATTGTTAGGCTCATCGAGGTAAATGTAAACGGAAGTCCTGGGCCATTGTCTGCTAGTAGGTGAACCGTTTAACACTTCATCGGTGTTTAAAGTTGGTCCAATTAAATGCTACAATATACTTAACCTCTATGTTTGCAACTTGTGTCCCCATTAACATAAGGAATCAGCAGCATTAACAGTGCACTGCATTTAAACTGAATCTGGCAATCAAAATACATTTGATACAAAGCCTTCCAGGTAATGCCGAAAACGCGATAATTTTTTCGATTTTTTTTCGAAAAATATTGATTATTTCTGTATCAATCTTGAATAAACTCTGAGAAACTTTCGGCCTGCACTAAACTCTTGGCATAGAATCAGACGCTTATAATATTATATGCCAATATTAGGCCTATGCATGGCTTAATTAGGTCTGCTATACTAACAGTATATCCCAGCTGACAAGTTATAAGTTAGTGCGCGTTATAATTGACATCTGAGTAATTAAAATTAATTATAATTAATTCGCATGAAAAACATCTGTAGTACGAATCTCAGTAAGATTAAGTTGCATTTTATAACATCTGTACTAAGCTCTTATGAAGCTCTATAGGCCCATTGCGAAAGATGACAGTTACATGTAGACTAGTTCCAAGCCCCTTCACACAACATCGGCTAAAACAAGATTATAGCAAAGCAAGTTACATAAACGATCCCGAAACGAAGATGATCGATAGGCCTTGATCTTGTAACAGATGCGGCCGCCACTGCTGAGGACGACTTTCTTAGGTCGTGTAGATCGTCCTTTGGATGTGCGTCGCTCTTTCCTGCAAGCAGCGTTATTTGCAACATAGGTTAGCCATTTAATATGTGGAAACATCCTCATGAATGAAGGACAGAACGATTGCTTGATGGTGATGGTAACAGTGGCTGTAATAATGTTCATGCTGTTGTTGATGGTGGTAGTAATGATGACAATGGATGATGATGATGATGATGATGATGATGATGATGATGATGATGATGATGATGATGATGATGATGATGATGATGATGATGATGATGATGATGATGATGATGCTTGAAGCCAATGATGATGATTCAATTCAATTCAATAAATCTTTATTGTCAATAATGACAGTGATTAACAGGATCAAGTATTGAGTATGCATAGCTAGGGATTATATTCAGGCCCGGTTCGTCCATATGGGCAACTGGGCAGCCGCCCAGGGCCACCGATTTGTAGGGGCCGCCAATTTTCCATTTTTTTTCAAAAATTATTTAATTATTATTCGTAAAAAGAGGTGAATGACTAAAAAAAGTCATCAACTTTTTCTGTGCTTAGCGCCGCCGGTTTACCTAGGGCCGCCGATTTCGCCGATTTGCCCAGGGCCGCCAAATGTCTTGAGCCGGGCCTGATTATATTACTTATTAGGATACTAGCAATTGAATTCAAGAATGTTCAACTTACGAAGCCAGTAGGCCTACCAGAACATTTAGCATATACTCGTACATGATGATGATGATGATGATGATGATGATGATGATGATGATGATGATGATGATGATGATGATGATGATGATGATGATGATGATGATGATGATGATGATGATGATGATGATGATGATGATGATGATGACGACGACGACGACGATAACGATGATAACGATAATAATAATAATAGCAATAATAATAATAGTAAGAATAATAATGATAATAATGATAATAATAATAATAATAATAATAATAATAATAATAATAATAATAATAATAATAATAATATCACATCAGGATAGTAAGGAAGACTATCCATCAGTGTCTGGTCTGAGGCTTGATGATGAGGGCGTCGGCATAGCAACTGGCCCAGGAGCGCCTCGGGGTTGATGCCTCTGTGGTGCATTGGTTACAGCAGATGGCCGACAAACCCTTTAACGTAACCTAAGAACGGGTCGGATAGCAAGATGAAAAGCATGTTGATCAGTTTTGGACTCCCTGCCCATGTAACAAATGACATCATGTAGAGTGGTTTCATCAGGTTTGGTTTTCCTGAAAAAAGAGCCAACCAGTCTTGTCGGGGAGACGTCCTAACGACGTTACTCTTTATCCTGTAAATAGAGGAAAACGTTTGGCCTGGGACGCTAACTGTAACTGACACCGTGACTGAGTCATGTGATTATCATTATGATAACCCTTGTTAGGTATTATCGTCTCAGAGCTGTTGCAGTAGCTGTTGCAGTAGCTGCCGTCGAAATAGCAGCTGAGAGAGAAAAACTGACAACTGCTATTCTAAGCGGCGCATCCGCTTAGACCTACTGTTTTTAAAATTGTACCCTTGACCTTCGAAACTCTCGTCCAAATGAACAGTCTTGTTGTCAAGACCTTAAACCTCGAGACCAAGACCAAGACTTTGAACCTCGAGACCAAGACCAAGACCTTGAACCTCGAGACCAAGACTTTGAACCTCGAGACCAAGACCAAGACTTTGAACCTCAAGACCAAGACCCAAAAGATCACATTCAGCTTTTTTTCCTTAAAAAAAATTGTTAAGTCGGACTATTCGATCGCTATTTTAATGAAAACGTGAGTCTTTTATTTTATTCAGACAAGCTAACTTTAAATGCAGATTGCAAAGAATTCCGAATTCATATTTACAAAAGTCCTTCATGCAAAATGTTACTCCAAATGCCTTTTGTATTTTATAAAAGCCAATTCGCCTCATACAAATTTTGCCTCATAGGCCTACAAATTCTGCCATGTGATTAGATACTTCCCATAGGTGCTGAAATCGCTGGCACACACAGCTAGTAGGCCTAGCTTTTCAATCACTGGATGTAAATGTACAAATTCGTCAGCCTTTTTCAAATCCTCCCATGGTTTATCAGGCTTCAGAAAAGTCTCGTCAGGGCTTCCAAATACAGCATTTATAACTGTTGCTGCTGCCGATGGGTAACCTGACCAACAAGACTTGCATCTGTCCGTAGATATTTGTCGTAAGCAGGTTTGATGAAGTTTTAAATTCTTGAGTTTTGTTAAATGACTGTTCATATTGACAGCCGGTCTTGGTCTTGGTCTTGCGAGACCAAGACCAAGACTTTGAACCTCAAGACCAAGACTTTGAACCTCAAGACCAAGACCAAGACTTTTGGTCTCAAGACCAAGACCAAGACTTTTAAAAACGAATTCAAGTGCACTCGAGACCAAGATCTTGGTCTCGAGGACAACAAGTCTGGAAATGAATCAAGAAGGCCTGGCATTCTTCAAAAGCCTTGGCCATAGCCTTGCCCAGATAACTGAAGGCATCAGAAAAACATTCTCTACCGGCTCCAGTGTAGGCCTATGGCCTTCCACTGCTTCAAGGCAATCACTTTCCACAGCACTTTTACCACCGAGCACCAAATCAAGGAAGACTAGTCATCCCAGAAAATAACAATAATTATTGTTATAATAATAATGATATTCGAAATAATAGGGCCTACAAGTACCGGTATTTAGTATTTTACAGTCTTTAGGGCCTACAATAAATTCCGATACAACGCATGTTTTGTACTGAATTATATATATATGTATAAATTATATATAGGCCTATAGACATATATTATATATATATACTTATTTAAATAAAGTTCTCTAAATAGGTAGATTTCAGAAGGTGTTATAGGCCACATTCTCCTTACAGTAATAATCGTAATCGCAGTGAAAGTCATAATCATTATAATCACTGGCGGCGATCTTGTTTGACAGGTGGGGGGGACACTTTAGAACTGATCTGGTCAAAAAAGACTTTTCAACTGATCTGCTCAAAAAAGAGGTCAGAAATTGGTTGACCTTTTTTGCTGTTTCTTCAAAATGTGTGTGGGGCAAATGTATGGTGTGTCCGTCCACTGTTAAAACTTAAAGGTGGGGGTCTTGTCCCCCTCGATCCCCCTGGATCGCCGCCCATGATTATCATCACTTCCTGACACTAGCCTTTAGGCGGCGATGTGTACGAATAAATGATCTCCATTGTCCTCTGTCATTTGTCAAGTCTATTGCATGCTTTCCTTAGTGTTAGTCCAAGTGATGTTATATGTTCTCTTTTATCTATCGAAAGCAATATCGGTCTGCCTTTGTTTCCTAGCTTCTCCTTCGAATCTTGCATGTAGTGCATTGCGTAGGATTCGGTCAAAAGGGCATTCTCTGTACATGGTAGGCCCTACTTTTGTCGATATCGTTATCTGTCGATCAGTTTCTTGGTATCATGCTTGAAGTTCTCTGTTGAACATAATAAATACTAATAACAATAGAAGTCATTATTGATAAGTAATATAAGCGCTGTATTATTTGATCCAGATGTGGCATACATCTATGTTCACTGAAGTGCTCTGTTGTCATGTGCTTATAATAGCACATTACAACAAGTAATTGTGACTGGCTAGAACTGACCTCTCCTGTAGTATTCACAAGCTTGGTGATAATGTTGGATCCTACGCGCCAGCTGGCCAGGTTGCTCTCGATATCAGTTGGAGGAGCGTTGAATGGTTTCGCGCCCTGAGCCCATATCTGCCACAATCAAGCAAACAACAACTAATAAATTAAATGGACTGAACTAAGCAAGTTGTTCACCAGAGTGCTGTTTGGCAACTGGTTTAATAAAGAATATACTTATTTACTTACTTACTTAAGAAAACTTTGCTTAATTACTAGAACTTTGTCACTGTACGTAGGCCTATGTACAACTGTATTTTGGCTGCTATTTCTTATTTTTTGCCCAGTGGCGGCGATCTTGTCTGAGAGGTGGGGGGGGGGGACAAAGTCAGCCACGATCTCCTCGACGACCGTTTTTGGAAAATCTTATTCCCCAAAAATTTTTCTGCCACTTCATCTCCGAAAAAAGTTGATGACCTTTTTTTTGTTTTTAGTCCTTCACCTATTTTACGACTTTTTCTTTCCTTTTTTCCCGCCTCGCTTCTTTACTTTCTTCCCCACTTTCATTTCACCAATTCATCTCCGCAAAAATATCGATTTCATCTCCAAAGAAAGTTGATGACCTTTTTTTGTCATTACCCACATTTTACAATTTTTCCCCCTTTTCCCAACAATTACCCTTTTCTTTTTATGATTTCGTCTACTTTCTCATAATTTTGGGGGACACTTCTGCTCAAAACTTTCTCTTTTACCTCGTCTGGTCAGAAACGCTGCGAAAACCCTCACGCGCAATTACATTTCTACGCCTTTTTTGGGTGTTTCTTCAAAAAGTGGGGGGACAAATGTATGGAATGTCCCCCCACTCTTAAAGGTGGGGGGACATGTCCCCCCGTCCCCCCTAGATCGCCGCCCATGCCCGAGGTAGGAGAATACTTCAGGCTCCGAGAAGCAATTCCGAAGAATTACTGTCGCTACTGGGCTTGTGAAGCTGTGGTCCTCGTTTCCGGTGTTGTGCATTAAAGTGCCTCTGAATGCAATAATATTGCATTGTAACGTTGTGTGCACAATGAGAGGCGCTGGAATAAATGTGCGGTCTCCCAGGGGCGTAACTTTGGTCTAAAAAGTGGGGGTGGTACCAATTTCTTCTCCACTTTTGCTATTCGCATTGAGACCACTTTAGACATATTACCCTGTCAGTATTCTCAATTCTTTATGGGGTCTATAAGGGGCTCGTATAGAAATGTCATTCCCACGTGGGCTCGATGTTGGTACGCTGGAAGGGTAGGCTTACTTGAATTTGTAGTCTACGACTCTATGTAGTTGGAGTCGCTAGATCACACAATGTTACAATGTTTTTAAATGCCATGGCTTGTCCATCATAGGCTGCCTCTCTTCTCTGTCTTACGGACTGATCTCCTGGATATTACACGATTACGACTTGGTTTCGGTTCGTCATCTAGGCTATTATTGATGTTTCGTGCATACGACACTATTATAGCGTGATAGAAGTAATTCATTTCGATTACGATTAATTACAGTAGGCC
This sequence comes from Allolobophora icterica, assembly GCA_963556255.1. Lineage (NCBI taxonomy): Eukaryota > Metazoa > Annelida > Clitellata > Crassiclitellata > Lumbricidae > Allolobophora > Allolobophora icterica. The sequence goes on from OY744604.1 coordinate 54,033,259, forward strand.
TACCGTAACAGTGGAATTCGCCTTCATGACGAAGTTTCTGTCCAGAGTGTACTCGACAACATCGCGTCCATCAATGTTTCTCTTCAGCGTCCAGCCTCCAATATTTTCTTCCTGCAACAACCAACATAAATTTTAACTCAGAAATCGCTTTTTTCATCTATATGAATTATATCTATTAGATCTATTCAAATACCTGGAGTACGGATAGAAATAAGAGGCGATTAGAATAGGCCTATCAGACAACATAAAACTATGAGAATGAAGCACAATTATCCGTGTCTCTTTGTTATTTCCTTTTTTTATAGCCTTGACCCCGTGTACGAGATAATTATCTTATGTAGGCCTACTAACGTACATTCATAAGCTAATGGTGAATGGGTGACGATTAATGCATGATGATTATGACGATGGTAAAAGAGATGGCGATGAGAACCAGTTGTGTGCATATGGTGTGAGGGTGGGGGCGTATATATGAAGCCAAGGCAAAGGCAGCTGGCTACCTTTCGTCCTGTATTTTCGAGAATGATGAATTTTCCATCAGCAGAGCTTTCAGAGATGGCGCATGGTCCCTTGGCGCTTCTCTGGAAGGTCGTTTTGCTTGACATCTCGCCTTTCGATACGCCAGACCTCAGGCCTCCCTGGTCTGCAGCCATGCACAATTATTAACTTATGCAGATCATATAATATATAGTTTTAAGATACAGTTTTAAAAAACAATTTCAAAGCATGACTTTCTTTAATTACTGGGATCTTGATTGTCTTTTATGATCCTTACTTTCAACACACAACAATATGACACGTATATAATAGTATACAGCAGCACAAATTCATACGGCTTAACTGTTCGATCTGTCTCTGAGGTCAACATCAAAATCGCAATGTGGTCTTTCTTAAAATAGGCTATAACAAATCAAGCACAACATGCCTACATAACTCTATTAGCATAGGGGACAGTGTAGCGGATTTATTTACCTCAATTGCGCTCACATGTTCGTTCTCATTTAATTGTCTATTTTATGAGCTAGGCTATATTTGGCATTTTACTTCAAATTCCTATCGTTTTAGTTGAATTCCTCGTTTCTACTGATACGGGCGGTAGAAATCGCCGCCTTGCCAATAGTACCAGCCGAAGAGTTTAGGCTGAAACTCATGTGATCAGGAGACGTTAACAGATATGATCGAGGCCAAGATGAGAATTGTTTTTTGTGGACCATAGACCCTACACAGAGTCACATTTTCACAATTCTTTTCTAAATTGTATAGAAGCCAGCGTTTAATTAAGCAAGGAAATTATTGTTCAAGTCTGAACTCTGACGTTGAAAATTTCCTTCCTTACAGTGTATCAGCATGAATTAAATGCTGGCTTCTATACAAATCAGAAAAGAATTATAGAGGTACAGTTCTTTCCGGGTCGCGTTTAGAGTTCTGTTTCTGGATATAAGCCAGTGTTGAAGTTTCTCTTCAGGACTCTATGGAATGTATAGATTGCTCTATTTAGGTATACGGTGATCTGTGCGCTTTACCATGATTATATCAATTATCATGACCAAATAATTATATTATATTGATACTACTGACTAATGTATGAAGCGGATGTAGAAGTAATCTTCAAGACCTGATGATAAGTCGCCTCCACCAGATCCTCCTGCAGATCCACCACCAAATCCTCCTCCAGATCCTCCACCAAATCCTCCTCCAGATCCGCCACCGTATCCTACTGCAGATCCTCCTGCTCCTCCTGCTCCTCCTCCTCCTCCTCCTGACCATCCTTCGACAATAGTTTTCAGTCCAATGCTGTAACAACAGCAACGAGAGCAAGGATGAAACAATAGATATATATGCTGTGCTAGGCCTATTGCGTCGTGTGCTATAGACCTATTGTGTGTTTTCAGAGGCGTATTTAACAATCTGCCGAAAATAGCCCCAAGTTTTATTTTCCGCCCATATTGCCTATAATATTCCAAAGATATTCGTGGTTTTCGTAAAGCACAAGATAATTCTAAAGACACTTATCAGAACAACACACTTAAAAATGTTTAAACTTTGCAGTTTGTCATTGATATCATCATATCAGGAATTGTCGTCTTACTCATAGGCGTAATTTGTGGGGGTACGAGGGGTACCCGTACCCCCCCTTTTTGGACTGAGGGGTACCGTACCCCCACTTTTTAAACAATACCAATCAATATTTTGTTAATGTGTATTCTCAGAGATCGCAGTCTTTGTTTTGCTTCGTGTATGTAGACAGAGTGAGGAGTATGTACCACAAATATACGAAAGTACTTGTGTTGACACAAAGATTAATGAGAATACTGGCACGGTAATATGCCCAAGATGATGCTTCATGCGAAAAGCGAAAGTGTAGAAGAAATTGGTACCCCCCCCACTTTTTAGACCAAAGTTACGCCTCTGGTCTCGCTGAAACCTGTCAAATACCTCTGCCTATAAACACACGAAAATGTAGGCTTTGGGAATATTGTTCTGCAAAACGCCCAGTGTCTTAAACTTCATATAGCGGCCATATCTGAATTTCCTGAACGTAGGCTACATGATAATTGTGGTTCATCGTGTAAAACCTGAGGCATTACCAACATAAAGCATAAAATTATGACAGGCAAGATATGCATTGGCCTGTTTATAATGTTCTAGTACCGTACAAGTTATAGACATTTAGAATTAATGTTTAAATGATAATATTATTATGCCTACTATGTTGCTCAGCAGACGTACATGCAGGCCTACAGTGGATACTTTTAGTAGGACATTGGTACTATAATTGGCCACTAATGATAGAGTAGGCGTAGGGGGCTACATGTTTTGACAGAGATTGACCTAAGTCTGTGTTGTTATTTTGGTATTTCGTTACAGAGGGGTTTCTGATTTCACGAGGGTCATGAAATAATTTTATATTCATGCTTATGGCGTGTTGCCTACTCAGCCGCGCTAATGGGACAGTTTGAAATGCTTAAATGGCTAATGTTTACCATTTAGGTCTATATTACTTTTTTTAGCATATTCTACAGACGCAAAACCAATCTTATTCGAGGGATGAAATCGACTAAAGCGTTAAACGTAGACCAAAGTTTTAGTAAACAGTTAGTGTGGCGAGGCGATTGGACATTAGCTTGCACACCGATAAGCCTTATTCTGTCATTGGCTTATCAATTGCTAAGAATCTTAATTAATCCAGAGACCACGGTGTTGGATAAATATTCCTGGCATGGTAAAAGATTAAAGAATCGCTTTTGGCCACATCATTTGTCTAAAACAAACCTGGTCTCTTCGCCCTCCAGCAGTCTGCGATAGGCTGCAATCTCTAATTCGAGTCCGATCTTAAGGTCGGTGATGCCTTCGAGTTCGTGCAGGACGGCGTCGAGTTCAGCGCGCAGCTTTGCCACCTCAATTTTCAGTTCGGAATTCTCCGACTCCAACTCCCTCACTATGCGGTCTCTCTCCTCCCTTATTTCATTCAGCTCTGCCAACAGCTGAGCATTCTGAACACAAGAAAACAGACAGTGTCATTCTAAGCATGTGATACAATAATATTTCGACAAACTTGTTATTATTCATTGCTTACCAACCCAATTATGACGCATCGTAAGCCACTGCAGAAAGGAACACTGATGCACTAAGCCAGTCAAAAAATCATGAAAGACACAAAAGTGTCTGTAATACATCATAACAAGAACAGCTAAAACAGAAACTGTCCAACATATTATTATGTATGCTATAAAGTTATATTAATATCAGCTAGAAAGTTAGATTAAACGTAATTTAATCGTAAAGAACGTAGCATGTGTGAATTTTCTGTCAAAGGCAGAGGCGCGTTTACCTGTAGGCGCACTAGGCGCGCGCCTAGGGCCCCCAAATCTCAGGGGGCCCCCAAACGAAGGAAAATATTTTCAGTTATAAAAAGTAACATTTGTGAATTGTGCATTTATTCCATTATTTAATATATAAAGTATTTTCTGTTTGTTACAGTTTAGTGTTCACATAAAAGTATCTTATTGTGATTACTAAAATCAGGGACGTATCTAGCGTTGGGCTTGGGGGGGCTTAAGCCCCCCCCCAAACGAAGTTGAAGCCCCCCAAACAAGTCAAGCCGTTGTATGCTTACGGCTAAAATTCGTATGAACACTGTATAAATGTTGCCATGTTCAAGGCTTAAGCCCCCCCAAACGAAAAAGGCTAGTTACGTGCCTGACTAAAATCAATAAATCAAATAACTTCACATTCCTTAAGAATAGCTTCTATAAGCTTAACTAATCGTAATTACAGTGACCGTGTCAATAACACTCACATATCAGTTAGCTACATCGGTAAGAGCGTAGGCTGCGTCTCATGCGCCTCTGTGCTCGAGAGCATGCGGATCGCGGTTCGCTTCCTGAAGGTGGCTTCTTTCAGACATTTCAATCTCGGGCTAGTACGGTCCGTACACGGGAACCTTAACCCTAGAGTGCCCAATGTATTTTTTGGTACGCGAATACCCAAGAGAGGGGTCCGACCGGACCCCTGTGTTTTCATTTTAATATCTAGAGAAGGGATTGGAATATTGTAACGGAATTTGGCTTATTATAATCCAAATTGAATTTGCAATCGACTGATGTATGGTATTTCACAGTAGCGCCACCTGGTGAAACTTTATTTGAATTTGATTACTCGTTTGTATTGTTTTACAATTTCGGGATTGTTCACAGGTATTCAATTGTACGGATAAAGCTTTGGCTTGTGTAACAGTGCATATTTTAAGGAATTTTGACTACTGGGACAAAATCAGCTATGGGTCTAGTTCATGATCTTTTTTTGGAACTCGTCTCTGAAACACTTTCAGTGGCGGCGCTTTTTGTCTCAGAGGTGGTTGGGAGAAAGTCGGCCATGGTCTGATCGAAAGACTTTTTTTTATTAATTAATCTCCACAAACTTACAACTTATGACTTTTCTGCAAATTCATCTCCATGATTCAATAATAATGTCATACCTTTTTAGGGAATCGTCAATACTTCAGATTTTACTACTGGGACAAATCTTGAAACTCTTCCAACATTTGTCCCACTACTTATACTTTATACATACATTGCCTGGGACAAATCACCCTAACTACTGGGACAAATCCTAAGACTACTGGGACATTTGTCCCACTAGTTATACAGTAAAAATATGCCCTGTTGTGTAACCTCGAATAGGCAGCAGACACTATAGTAGATCAAACTGTATTACGCTCAGCGTTAAATTCGCCCTCCAACGATGCCTAATAACATGTGTTGACCAATTTATTTCTGGGCTGGTAAACCTTGTGCCATGCAGTATGACCATCAGCCGCATATCTTGCGGTGTCCTTGGTATATATAGGCCTATGCTATGGTTGTGGGGCACAGGGTGGGAGAATAATTAGGCAAAATATAGCATACAAAGCCAAATTGATGGCTTTAGGATGTCCTGAAACCATTTTTACAATTTCGTAGCCGTTCTAAAGTTATCCGTGGAAAAGCGGGTCTGGGTCCGGTCGGTCCCCCTTGGGCATTCGAGGGTTAAATGGCGTGGCACCCATTCAAACGGGCAGCGGTGGTGAAGGATCTCACGTACCCGATCAATTCATTGAAAAATGAGCAGGGTCGAGGCCATACGGTCGCTTTAGAAAATCGCGTATGTTTTCAAGTTCAACTTCGCCGGTTTTTTGCACAACAGCACATGATAGGCTAATTAAGCACCACCAGAGTATCAGACTTTGTCTAGAAGTTCAGAAGGGCCCCCAAAATGTTTGCGCCTAGGGCCCCGTTTTCTGTAAACGCGCCTCTGGTCAAAGGAGCGCAATCGATTCGATGCAGGGGTCGTTTCAGTAATCGGTAATACCATTGGTCTTCTGTTCTGGACCAACTCTTTGACGAAGACATATTAAGCAGGTTTACCTGCACGTGCCGAACAGCTTATGATTTTGCTGGAGTTGATAAAATGCAGTGAGCTCTGGACAGGGGCGTAAATTTGGTCTAGAAAGTGAGGATACCAAATTTCTCATTATTTCAGCTTCGCGACTGTTAAATAATTATAACGGCATCGTTTGTATTACAAGCATAATAATAGTTAAAGACTTATGACGATGATGGTGATGATTATATATATATATATATATATATATATATATATATATATATATATATATATATATATATATATATATACTAGCTCTTAAGAGTTTAGTGCTTCATTTGAATATGAAGAAAAGGTTTCCTTACCCTTGCCTCCGAATCAGCCAACTTTCCTCGGAGTTCCATGAGGTTGTTCTTGAGGCGAGTAGACTCCTCCTTCGAAAAATTGGTCTCCATTTGGTTTCGACTAGCTCCAGTACGGTATTCCTGGACCTAAATAAGGTTTTAATTGGCTAGCTGACAAGTTACGTCGACCAGAAGTTAGTATTGAAATTGCTACAAATATCCCGTTAGGCCTACGTAGGCCTATATAGAAAGGCTCATAACATAATTATGCTTAATATTGACTGTGCACCGTGCACTGCAGAATATCGTATGTAAAAGGAGTGACTTCTAACTGCTTTCCGGACTCATTGGTCAGTGGTATGCTGAGATGTCAGCACTAAGCCTATAACTAGGTCCAAGTTAACCTGTTGCAAAAATGTATTTCTCAGTGATTACTAATGAGATCGACGTAAATTTGATGCTAAATTAATATTGGTTACCTATGAGGATAAATAGACCTTATTTGCAATTATTCGCAAAAGGTGACTGCCATAACTCGATCTAATATGGCTGCAGTAGGCCTAGTGATGTCAACGTTATAAAGAAACTCACGAAGGCGAACACACTAAAGAACCGAATTCATAATCAATCAATCATTTTGACAAGTGTGTAAGCAGAAATTATGAAGTTGAAAATTACTGAAGGAACGATGAAACATTCGTAGTTGAACAGTGTAATCTTTATGCATTCTTCATCTGAGATTTCGCTGCGTGGATCCCTTTGCAGCCATATTTGTCATGTTAACACAATAAGCAATGAAATAGCGAATGATGTGCAAACCTTCATACTGAACTGAGTCTCCATTTCTCCCCGCATGGCCTCGATCTTTCCTTCATACAGCTGCTGGATTTCACGAAGTGCGTTACCCATCTCATTCTTCCAGTAGCTGCGGTTCTCGGATGTCGTGTCGCGATACACCAGAGCAGCCATCTCCTTCATCTCCTATAATATTGTGCAGTGTGAATTAAGTTTAATAAAAGTTGTAGCTAGAACACGTGCTTACATAAGTTTATGTCTCTGCAAAAGGTCCTTTGTATAAGGACGTAGGCCCTATCAGTATGTGGGAAATGTAAAAAAAGTAATCAAGAGTAGAACAAGTGCTTATATGTTTACATAGAAACTACTCAGAACCATAATCTGGACATAGTAGGCCTACAAGAATCTTTCTGCTGAAGCAAGAACAAATCCATCTATACATCCTCCTTTGTTACACTGTCACTTATAATATGACTCTCTTAATCTGTAACTGTGGGTTGACGCCAGTCTTGAATTAAACTCGAGATTCTGATTCTTTCATTTCTCAAGCTGCTGTAGGACTTGCCTGTTCGTGAAGAGCCTTGAGGAATTCCAGTTCCTCTTCCAGAGTCTGGCGCCTGTTTTCAGCGTCGATACGAAGGAGTGTCTCGTTGTCCAGATCCTACAAAACCAGAAAACATAAATTGGAGTTCCTTCCACTTCCTACACAAATCCTTATCTATCGCGGTTTATCTGCAAAACACTACCTTATAATGAGCTAACAACAACTAGGCCTAATAGTCCATCTTTTGTCCTTCCTTCTTATCTAATATGTATCGCTCTCTGTTTTCCCTTCACTCCTCTGCGCATGGTCTAACCTCAAATCTCCCTTTTCCTTACTTCCTATAGCCTACTTACTCATCATTCTCGCTTCTTCTCGTTCTCGCTTTTGTTGCTTCTCCCCTCTCTTCTGGCCTGTCTGTTCCTCTTTTCCTTCCTTCTGTCCCTGCGTCTTCCATCCTAGTCACCTACCATGCGGCTCCTGGATAGATTCTCCTTGAGCTGTTCGATCAACTGCTTGTCCTTGATGCGATCCGATTCCAGTCCATCCACTCGGCGACGCAGTTGTCCGATCTCAGCTTCGTAGTCGGACAGTTGCTGGTTGACGCGATCAAGTTTGTCACGACTCTCTGTTATCGTCTTATTCGCGTCAGCATACCTGTCGTACATTTCGAACAAATAGGCCTATTAAATAAACGGACGACCAAATAAATTAATAAAGATATAAATAATGACTCAGAAAAGTTCTTTCAGAAAAAGGTTTGCATCTTAGCAACAAAATCCAGAAATAAAGCGATCGCATTCAGATGTTCGGAATATGGATTAAAATGCAGTTTAAACTATGTTTTAAACCGATGTTAAATAATAAAAATTGCCAAAATAGAAGAGCCTACAATAGGCCTAATAAAGTTGGGAGTTGTTTGAAAGATATGCACTGATGTAAGCAGATGTTAGAATCTGCATCTGAATAATTCCGCGAAAGTGGGCCTAGAGGATAGAAAGGATATAATTTTTTATGTCAGTGATACAACAGCGAAAGCTAGAGCTTTCCTAGTAAAGTTCAGTAGTCATTATTATTATTATTATTATTATTATTATTATTATTATTATTATTATTATTATTATTATTATTATCATCATCATCATCATCATCATCATCATCATCATCATCATCATCATCATCATCATCATCATCATCATCATCATCATCATCATCATCATCATCATCATCATCATCATCATCATCACCACCACCATCATCATCATCATCATCATCATCATCATCATCATCATCATCATCATCATCATCATCATCATCATCATTATCATCATTATTATTACTACTACTACTACTACTACTACCATTAGTATTATTATTATTCTTACTACTACTGCTGCCTCTGCTACTACTACTACTACTATTGCTATTTTATAAAGCATAAGCTATAACTAAATAGGGCCCACACCGCATATGCATATGCTGTTATTCCACGCTAACAGAATTAAAAGGGCATTTTGAATTAGAAAATAAGTTGTTCATGTAAGCTAACGAGGATAATTTTAAATCTTAAGGAGTTAATATTCGCTTAATAGACTCGGTGACGATGGCCAACAGCAGTAAGGCGTTAAATTGCCTGCAAAGCAATTGCTGTTGCAATGCATCGACAACTAGGCTACGTGCGATCGAACGGGATATATAATTATAGTGAACGACTGAAGCTGATATAATGAATGGACCTCGTGCGTGATTTGAGAGACCAAAGAGACAGCCCAACGTGTTGCATGAAAACTCATTCATTAAGACTTGCAAAAGCTGTCAGTGACACTCGCTGCTATTTTTTAAATATATATCTTCCCATTGTCTTTCATTTCGATCGTGTATGCTTTAATCATATAGGCCTATAGCCTAGGCTGAAACAATTGCGCAGGCAATTGTTGCAGCCTAGGCTATAGGTCATAGCCTAATAATCAATGCTATATATGCTACTGTCTTTTTCAATTGTCTGGTCGAATTCTTTTGCCTCATATCAGTTCGTGGAAATTTATTCTATAAATTGAGCTTTCATTGTTTTATACAAACCTAATGTTCATGCTTGCTGAATGTATAAAGATTAAAAACGCACCCTACTTTGGCGTAAACGTAAAATAATAACAAAAATATCATGGTACTGTTAGGTAATTAGCCTATAAAATCCATAAGTAACTATAGACTTAATGCGCCTACATAATTAGCTATCTCAAAGACGAGGACATGTGATGACGATCTTCTGATGAAGAGTATGACTGCATCCACCTGTCCTGCTTTCCAATAAAAGCCGCATCGAGGGTATACGATCTCTCAGACAAGATGTCATATTTCCCAGATAATATATTATCTACAGCTGTTGCTTTGGGGCTTCGTGTAAATAGACCCGCCTTCTCTAAAGTTCGTTGGCTTGCAAAATTAAAAATTGTCAAGGAATTTTAGGTAGGACATGCCTTTCAGTATTCTAGCAAATGTCAATCTTAATTAGGACTCAGTGTAAAAGTTTCAAAGTGAAGACTCCAATCAAAATACTGAAGGCAGTCCTCAGATTACGAGAATATACCACAAGAAAGAGGTTAGACCCAGGCAGTAGGTTAGTTGAGTAGCAGAGGAAGCCAGTCAAGGTAGGTGGTTCAGATATGAACGCCAGCAGCTTAGACTGGGCATTCTGTATGACACTAGGAATTCGTCTTGAGAAGTCTCAAATAGGAGTCTTGTAGTTGTAATCATCGTAGCTATCTGCCTATCTCATCATCGTCAGTCTATATATCGTATAGCTGGAACAATCTTGTACGAACTTGGAAGACTATGTTTGTTCGTTGAATCGTTGGACATTCGCTATCAGAATGATAATAAACGAAGCAGTATCAATCTATCAGACACTTCGTATGACTATAGTCTATAGTGTCAATAGTCACAGACAATGGGTAGACAAAGCAGTCTTGCAGTACAGTATGATGGATCTCCAATTTTATTTTTTTAATTGTGGAAAGTCTCGACATATGACTCAATCAGTTTTTCAACCCTTCAAAGTCATAAACTTTCATTGTTATTGTCGTGGATACTGAGGCATTCATACATGCATGCAATAGGCCTACACGCGACTATATATTTATAATTATTGAGACAGGATTGTTTCATCTCTATTTGATCAATGGTAGTATGATCACAAAATATGGGCTACCTAACAACTACTATAGCTGGCAAACGAGGCCAACTGTTTACTACTTTCCAGCAAGCAATCTCTGAATCATCTCCGACTAAAACCTTCCTTGACCGATCAAGTAGGCCTATAATTGCTACATGCCTATTCGTGACACCTGTCGACTTACGCCCCATAGGCCTACTGATCATAAAACTGCCTGCACATAAGCCACTTCAATTGCTCGACTACCGCGGCTACCTTGATGGCCTATAGGCTAACCATTTGAAATAAAACGTCTACGAGCAATCAGTCATCAGAACTTCCAGACAAAACACGTTCGCTAACCCCAGTTCTCAATCACTTCACTGGCTTATGATGCATCAGTGCATCCACTACAAATTTAAGATAAAAATATACAAATTTTAAGCATGCATGCTTTATTATAGAAAGAACAGGTCATCAAATCAACGGTATCAATATAAGTGTTAAGTTTGGACCTTTGGCAATCTGATAATAGTTTTAGAATTCCTGAATTTTATGATAGTTTTCAGCATCGTATAGCGATACGATATAACATATTATGTTAAATTACAGGTAGGGCATCATTTCTGTCGCTATCAACAGATTTATACCGGTAGGCCTACCGGTAGGCCTACGTAAGAATATTGCCGACTGGCGACTATCTGGCCACCAATATGTCTGCTGTTCGGGCGACCTACTTTGAACACCTGCTATGCGTAATTCATGTGTCTGCTTCGGTGGTTGTTAGGGAGATGAACGGTTGATAGAAAATATATGAGCTTGTCGATAAAACTGTCTGTCGTAAGACCATCTGGAGCCTGAGTTGAACCATATGCTCTACACAACACTCGTGCTCGCGTAGACATGCGCACAATCGCCTTCATTCAGTTATGCCTTTTGTCGGCTGTCTTGTTAACTACAGGTGGTTGGCGCTGCTGGACCTCAAAATTGTAATGTCTTCCTTGTAGGCCTATTGGTTTACACACAAACCGAATCAGAGATGTGCTAGAGTAGAGAGGTTCTTTGCTCAGTCTTTGAAGTGTTTCGGATCTTAAATCTCTACTATAGGGAATTATAACATTCAGAAGTTGGTTTACCATTTAACATGTATTTCAAAATTCGAGGTACTCGTACGTACGAGACCTTTCTCTTAATGTGAAGAGGCTTGTCGCTAACCAGAGACCTAGTCTTACCTTGTAACTAGGATAACAACGAATTAATTTGTTATATCCGAAATTATAATGCTTTTAGATGCTCCAGTTGAATTCAGAAGACCACTTTATATTAGGCCTACTTCTGAACATATACATTTGTATATATAAACTCACATCTGATATCATCCCCTTTAGCCGGGATACTTCCCATATTGGGCCCTATGATAGGCATGGAGGGTATGGGCAGGGACATGAACTCCCTGGACACGAGTCGCTGCATAACGCTGGAATGCGACAGTTAGCGTTCAAGCTTATCATCCTTGCAATGCGGTTCATTTCTGGATTCTACTCGTGAGGAGTGAAATCTGGTCCGTTAGTCGAAGTGAAAAGAGGAGTTTCGTACTTTCGTTACAATATTATAAATACGGTTATTTCAGAAATGCTTATCAGCTATTCAATAGCATTTGTGCGCTTCGGTTGCAAGTGCTTAACGCACTTGAAACAGCATGAAACGGGCTTCAAAGCGTATCGTTGCATCTGAATAATATGCATTCATGTTTATCGTTCTCACGTGTAGGCATCAATACACAGTAAACAGTAGGGCCTATACAATTAGAACCATTACTAGCGCAGCAAACGACATGAAGAGGTCGTACCACGCGCTGTATAAAAGTCCGGAATAACGCGCGCATACATTACCTAAATGAGACATTTTCTGGTATTAGATTAAGTTCACTTTTGGAGATGCAAGAAATTTTTTTCTTTCAGATGAATAATTTATTCATCTTATGTTGACCAGTAATGTATGTGCTTAAGAAATATGGGCGCGTTTGCACACTAATATTGTAGTTTCATCAGTTTTTACAAGTATTTTGACAACACCCAAATTAGCAATGTCCACTCCGTTACCAAACCTGCTTCTCCATACATTTTACTGAAAAACCAAAGCAACATCAAATAACTACATGTTACTCTGAACTACACTGTGTTACTTAACTACATTTTTAGTAAACTCATAATTATCAACTCGGTAACAAGCAGTACAGCATTGTCTTACACTAAAAGAAATGTCCACTCCGTTACCATTCCATGTCTACTCCTTTACCAATTTCGAACGCTAAAGTATGCATCGTTCTTAAGACAAATGAACTTAAAATGCATGGCAACATGCATGCATAAACAAACGCACAGAACTACACTACGGATTTAAAAAGCAATTTAGCAGTTTTGTTACATGAATCTTGGCGAAATGCGTTTTGAACGCTTTGGGCGAAACTTGTCAACGTTACCACTATCGGTCTCTTCACGATTATCTGGACAGAGATAACGACGTTTTTTTTATAAAATGACTTGGTTGACAGTGTGCTATAGATCGCTGAATTTATATCCGAATTTGCATCTGCTGATGTCTCATGCAGAAACAACTCAGACTAAGGTAGGATATACACAAGTTTGTATCTGTATACAACTGATGAATTTGCATTGTTCCATTGATATGGCAACATGTCTTCTCCAAAGCATCTACATGAGCACCATCAATGAAATACAGTTTTATCACTGATTCTTCTTTCTTGAAAGTGTTCCTTTGCATTTGGAATATGGCATTCCATATTTACCATGGAATCAGATCGCCTCTTCAAAGACCCTCCAGTTGCATCCGGTGTGCCTTTACCATGGCCAATAAAAAAAATCTCAGCTATCCATTTCAAATCCAAGACTAAAAATCCTCGTACATATCAAATAGAAATTCTGTTTATTTCGATATTGGGTGGTAGACCAATCGGAGTACAAGTGGAGGTCTGTTATTTCTGAATTTTTCTGGCGCATATCAAGAAGTATTGGCTTAAGGTGTTTCCATTTTGCAAGTGGGTCATGCCTGTATGAACTGGATATGGTAGCACATTTTATCCATTCACGTAGTCAAATTTCTCTACACCAGGCAGCTTCAATAACGTGCGACTAATGGTTTCCAAAAGTGCTGTCATCGCTATAACCAGCACATCAGTATTCAGAAACAGTTTCCTTCAGAGAATTTAACGGCAAAGAAGCTGTCGTTTGATGTAGGGCCTATACGATAATTTGTTTCTCTAAACAAAGACACAATATTATTGCGCTATAGAAATGTGCATATGGGTGAAATGCATTCTACACTCTACAGACGCATCATAATAGTATTAGGCCTATATTCGATTACCTTTGCTTAAGTTCTGAGACCTCGTCTTCGAGGGAAGCGACTCTGATTTCCAGCCGCGCCTTCTCTTTGGTCGTGTCGTCCAGGAGTTTCCTCGCTTCCTCCAATTCCACCTCATACATGGCCTTGATCTGCGACGTCTCCTTGCCCCACCTGTCTTTCAGGTTCTTCAGCTCGTCCGCTAGCTTTCGGTTCTGCGCCTCAAGGAACCTTACCTTTTCGAGGTAGTTGGCGAACTTCTCGTTCAGGTCTTGCATATCCCTCTTCTCCTTCTGGTGGTTCTCCTTCATCGCGCTCATGCCCGTGCTCGACATGGACGCGTAGTACCCTGCTCCCGGTCCGGCGAAGCTGGCCGACCCCATATTGCTCATCCGCGACCCGGATGTCATTCGGAGACTGCTGTACTGGGACGGAGCGCTGCGGGTAACAACGACGGAGCGGTTGGCGATGATCGGACGCACGAAGGGAGAGGCATCGGCGTCCACTCCACCAGACGATGACTGGTAGGACGACGATCGCTTCTCGTACGAACTCGACTTCGACTCCATTCTTCCACTTCTTCTTTCTCTTCTTTCTCCTTCTTCTTCTTCTTCTTCTTCTTTCTCTTCACTGATACTTTCTCTGCCGGTGAAGATGACTCGACTTCGGCTACGGATGAACGAACGCCAACTGAAGCGAATCACAGCAGCAGCAGCAGCCCAGGTGAAATTCTATGTGACGTGTTACGTTGCTTCTCGTCGAACAGTCGCCTTGCGCTGTCAGTTACTATAAATAGAATGAGACGCGTCTTTGTGAGTTTGTGTGTGTGTGTGTGCGCGCGCGTGCCTTTCTGTGTCTTTCTATGTACCTGTTTTCTTGGTTTAGACCTCGGTGAGTCATCCAGAAGCATCTGCATCTGGTGTCTTCAGCTGCAGCAGTCAACCTGTAAGCCTATGGGCCTAAACTTGTGACAATATCGAGCTACTAGAATAATTCTAGAAAACCTGTGGACTATGCAATATCGATTGACAAACGATTTACCATCAACCTTAACAATATTCTCTGTGCAGTGTTGGCCTAGCTAGAAGCGGACGCCTTTTTACTTTAAGAAGCGACAGAGGCTGCAATGAGTCTCGGCCAATATGCATTGTACGCGTAGGTCAATATGTTGCAATTACAAATGCATATTGTAAGCTATATAGTGCTGTAGATGTGCATTGTGCATGTGCTATCAAATGATTGTAACAACTTGACTACGTGGCGTTTTCCCAAGAGATTTGAGCACTTGTGCCTTCGTGTCTCGCCGCCATAGGACGAGCATTTTCCACTGAAGAAAGTCCCCAAGACCGACAATTACGTTTAAATCGTGAGCGACATTTCAACCTGCAAACCCGTCACATATGATGGGCAAATACTCTAGTCTAGTGCAGTGCTTTTTTCTGGAAAAAAGGTTCCGGAACGGAATAATTACAGGCGGGCTAAAATCCCGAGAAAAAACGGGATTGAGCTTTGGAAGGGGTCTCAATAAACACTGAAAACTGTTCAAAGCACTAAAATTAAATTAAAATAACTAAATTATTGCTTTTATTATTAAAATAAATAAATTATTTTGAGTACCTGATGTTCCGGCTGAAAAAAAGCACTGCTCTAGAAAGAAATCGCCTATCCATGGGCGGTGATCCTGGGGAGTCGAGGGGGACTAGACCCTTCCCCACCTTCAACAGTGGGGGACACACCATACATTTGTCCCCCAGGTTTTGAAGAGGCACCAAAAACGGTCAACAACTTTTTTCTTGAAAATTATTTTTTGAGCAGATCAGTTCAAAATTCTTTTTTGACCAGATCAATTCAAGATCGCCGCCAGTGCGTCTATCCGATGAAACTTTTGGCCAGTAGCTCGTACTTAAAGTTAACCGGAACTAGTAACTGAATTTTGACACAGTAGAAAATTAGATACTATTTAAATAGTTTCCTATAGGTAGTATTTACTATTCTATTTAAATAGTCACCCTGGCTTATTATCCCAAAACTGATTGTAACCATATATATGACATTCTATGTAAACTGTGAGTATAACATTCCTGTAGTTTGCTCAACTCACTGTAAGTGAATCTTACGCAGTCCTCGAGACAGACACGTTCTTTGGGTCAGCATGTAGAAACTAGGGAATGCAAACCCGGGTTTATGCCTACCCGAGTACCCGGGTAACCCGGGATTTTTCGGAACCCGAAAACCCGGGTTTAACCGCGATTGAAACCCGGGTTTGAACAATGACATTAAATATTCATTATTATTATATTATATTAACATATGTAGCCTGACTTGAATCAATGTGTTACTATACAATATAGATGTAGCCTATTTCGGATGCATATCATTATCATTAATATACTTCAAACGCAGCCAAACTCGAAAGATTAACAACAAAAACGGAGGCCTACAGGTTAAACAATTATGTTTGAGAGTAACACAAACTTTGAGCACCACATAAGTCACAACAGCTTCCACCGTAGACGAAGACAGCTTCCGCTCTTAAGACTGGACGGAGACAATGTCGCCTTCGTGACAGGTTGGCCACGCGCGTGCGTCTTGTCCTCTGCATCGAAAGCAAGAATGGGCATCCCCAAAGACAAAGCGAGAGACGGACGCCTGATAAACCCGTCTATCTCATCGTAAACCGCGGTTCAAACCCGAGTTTGACGTGATTGAAAGCGTCACTTTCATCGTCGTTCACGCCGCGAAACTCACAAATGCAGAGTAATTGAAATATAACGATAGTGATGCGCTTGGTAAAGGGTTATGTAATACAACTTCTACTTAATTATTTATCGGCTCTTCCCATGCGTTTATTGGTTACGTTGTATGAGTGAGGCTTCACATTTCACACGACCAGTGAGTAGGTCGAATGTTGAGTTTGTTGACTCTTGGCATCCAGTTCGTATATTATCCGTAAACTGTTCTTATTTAAATTTAGTGACTTAAAAAGCAATGCTTAAATCAGCAAATTTAAAGAGCGGTGTTTGGGAACACTTTATCGCTCGCGATTCTGTGGAACAGACGACTCAGAGCCAGTTATGCAAATCGCAGCTGAAAATTGTCAGCGGTTCAACACAATGTATGCATATTCATCTCCCGTCGAAGCATCAGATAAACCTGCCCAAACACAAGGAGTTGATGACTCTTGCTTGTTGTCTGCAGAACTTTGGACTTTGTAGCTGCATACGACGACGTTGTTCTTGTCGCAAGACATAGTGCAGTAATACTTATCATGTAAAGTTTGGAAACCCAATAAAAATCCGGGTACCATGGGTTTTTACTGGCGCCAAAACCGGAAATCGGGTTTGTAAAAGGCCTCGGGTTTGCATTCCCTAGTAGAAACGTTATGAAACGAGGTGAAATCTGCTGGCCAGCTGCACGAGGCCTTCGTATGGGCTAAACGTAATTAGTCCTGCAGAAAGTTACGCATCAGCGAGCATAAGGATCTTAAACTCAAAATACCTTTGCATGGATAACCAATGCAGCTCATCCCCAAGTCGTGAAATATGAATGCACTCATCATGAGGTTTAGTCAGTGTAATAACTGTAATTGGCACTGCATTCAGTTTCTGCACATTGGACAGCATGCAATACAGCCACAACTGGTCCCATAAGTGACACATATTCTTCAGTAGGCCTAAATAGTTATGAACTCTTGCAGAAATGCCACTTCCTGCTGCAAAAAGCATTCTATGATAATGCAGAGCACACTAACTTTATCTTAAATTTAGCATTTGGTAAATTCCTCACACAGTCATAATACGAATTCCAACGGATTGGAGAAGGCAGGCTAAATCTGTGTCCAAAAATATCGAATGTAGACCATATACAGGGTGGGCCAAAAAAAGTAACCCTACAGGTCTTTGTTAATATTTCGGCCTAAAGTACGAATTTTTAAATCATGTTTTACTGGCTGAAAGGTAATTCTTATTTACGTATAACAGCCAAATTTCAACAAAATATTTCAAACGGAACCAAAGTTATATCACTTTTGCTGAGTCCACCCACTGTGTTTTGATGGTTCAAAAACATGTAACGCAACAAAAAGTAACAAAAACGATGTTATCAAGTCATATCTCAAATTGGTAATAGTGGGACCAAAAGTAAGAATTTTTAAATAATGAAATGTAATTATTATTATTATTATTTGAAAAGAAACGGGGCACCAGCGTAGATGCACGTCACTGTGATGTCATTTAGCAAGAAGACGATCAATTTGGTAAATAAAAATTTTTTCAGATTAATAATTTCTAAAAAAAATCAGAAAGTGCAAGGTATCAGTGACAGACAAAATGTATTTTGTGGATGAAAAGGCGAAGGTGAATGCTGCATATTACGTTTCTCGTCTGCTTCCAGAATTAATTTCAGATTGCAAGCGTCTGCTACCAGCTGGATTCATCTTTCAGCAAGGCGGCGCTCCAGCCTCCAGCGCATAATGCTCGTCTCACGCAAGATTGGCTCAATGTCAATTGCCCTGGTTTCATTGTGAAAGACCAATGGCCCCCAAACTCTCCGGAGTTGAACCCACTGGATTATCACGTGTAGGGAGCTATGATGAAGAAATACCACAATTTGCGACCAAGGCCAAAAACGATAAGAGAATTGAAGGTCGCATTAGAGTTGATATGGGAAAATTTACCTCTGGAACATATATCAACAAGGCCATCAAAAGTTTACAAAGAGACTCGGAATATGTGTGGGTACTGGTGATGGACACATTGAACACAAGTTGTGAAGCAATATCAACTCTGTTTGATACCAATTATTTGAGATGTAACTTAATAAAAAAAAGTTGTTACTTTTGTAGCGTTACATGTTTTTGGACCATCAAAAAAACAGTGGGTGGACTCAGTAAAAGGGATATAACTTTGGTTATATGTGAAATATTGTGGTGAAATTTGGCTGTTATATGTAAATATGAATTACCTTTCAGCCAGTTAAACCTGATTTTAAAATTCTTACTTTTGGCTGAAATATTAGCAAAAACCTGCAGGGTTTACTTTTTTGCCCACCCTGTAGATCAATGGTTAGAGTTTCATAAACTTAGATGTAACAGACCTATATATTAACTAGAGCTAATGAACTTGCATGATGTTAATAATAAGCAAGTAGGGGCCTCTAATTACATAAGTAAATTTTAAATTTTAAGATTCATTCCCTGCAGACTGTTGGTTTACTATTTACTTTGTAATAAATAGCAGAGGCCTAAATAAGCACATACTTTTTAAATACTATTTTCAATAGGTCCTTTTACATTACTATTTTATTGTAAAGATTGTCTTTAAAAGAAGATAATACGTATAGATATATGGTCACGAGTGCCTTCAAACAAAGACAGTACGTAGCCAATCTTTGCGATTGTCTTCAAACAGAAGAATAGGCCTACTTGGACATGGTTTCAATTGTCATGAAACATAAGAATACACGGACATGTCGCGATTGTTTTCAAACAGAAGAATGCGTAGGCATGGCTACGATTGCCTTCAAACACAAAGAATACTTAGATATTATGGTTACGATTTTTTTCAAACAAGAGCATACTATAGATATACACATGAATAGGTTACGATTGCTTTCAAGAAAGAGAATATACGTCGACATGGCAAATAAAGAGGTAGATATGGTTACGATTTTCTTCAAACAGAAGAATTCGTAGACACATGGTTACGATTTTTCAAACAAAGAGAATACCTAGATATATGGTTACGATTGCTTTAAAAAAAGACTGTCTTCAACACAGAGAATACTTAGATAATAATTCAGATTGTATGGTTAATCACGACTGTCTTCAAACAAAGAGAATACGTAGACATTCTTCAAACAGGAATACGTAGCTGGTTAGGCCTACGAGTGTCCTTAAACAGAAGAATAGGCCTATGCATAAGCCTATATGGTTACGATTATTTTCAAACAAAGAGAATAGGCCTACCACTTGTGGTTACAGTTGTCTTCAAAAGGAATACGTACGCCGAGATATGGTTATGATATTGCTGCAGTTGTCTTCAAAGAGGCAAATACGTAGACATGGTTGCGATTGTCTTTAAAAGGAACAATACGCATATATATGGTCACGATTGTTTTCAAACAAAGAGAATACCATATAATTATGTGGTTGCGGTTGTCTTCAAATAAAATACGAAGATATGGTTACGATCGTCTTCAAACAGAAGAATACGTAGATGGTTATGATTGTATCAAACAAATAGAATAGGCCTACGTTGACAACGTAGGCCTATTCAATCGTTGATAAGGTTACGATTGTCTTCGAGTAGAAGCGTATACGTAGCTATGGTTACGACTTTCTTAAAACAGAAGAATAGGCCTACGTAGATACGGTTACCATTGTTTTCAAACAAAGACAACGCGTAGATAATTTATATATAGTTCCGATTGTTTTAAACAAATAGAATAAGCGTAGGTTGAAATGGTTACGATGGTCTTCGAACAGAAGAATACGTAGATATGGTTACAATTGTTTTCCAACAAAGAGAATACGTAGATATGGTTACAATTGTTTTCCAACAAAGAGAATACGTAGATATGGTTACAATTGTTCTCCAACAAAGAGAATACGTAGATGTGGTTACAATTGTTTTCCAACAAAGAGGATACGTAGATGTGGTTACAATTGTTCTCCAACAAAGAGATGTAGATGTGGTTACAATTGTTTTCCAACAAAGAGGATACGTAGATGTGGTTACAATTGTTTTCCAACAAAGAGAATACGTAGATATGGTTACAATTGTTTTCCAACAAAGAGAATACGTAGATATGCTTACAATTGTTTTCCAAACGTAGATAATTATGGTTACAATTGTTTTCCAACAAAGAGAATACGTAGATCTGGTTACAATTGTTTTCCAACAAAGAGAATACGTAGATGTGTTTGCAATTGTTTTCCAACAAAGAGGATACGCAGATGTGGTTACAATTGTTTTCCAACAAAGAGAATACGTAGATATGGTTAGAATTGTTTTCCAACAAAGAGAATACGTAGATATGTTAACGATTGTGTTCAAACAAAGAGAATAGGCCCTACGTAGATGTGTTTGCAATTGTTTTCCAACAAAGAGGATACGCAGATGTGGTTACAATTGTTTTCCAACAAAGAGAATACCGGGGTACGTAGATATGGTTAGAATTGTTTTCCAACAAAGAGAATACGTAGATATGTTAACGATTGTGTTCAAACAAAGAGAAAACGTAAATGTGTTTGTAATTGTTTTCCAACAAAGAGGATACGCAGATGTGGTTACAATTGTTTTCCAACAAAGAGAATACGTAGATATGGTTAGAATTGTTTTCCAACAAAGAGAATACGTAGATATGTTAACGATTGTGTTCAAACAAATCGAACAGTAGATATATCTTTACGTTTCTCTTCAAACAAAGAGAAGACGTAGAAATGGTTATAACGAAAGTCATAAAATAGAAGAATGTACGATTGTTTTCAAACAAAGAGAATACATGGATATAGCCTACATGGTTTTTCAAACAAAGATAACATGCTGACGACACTCAATTTTTCATCTCCTTCTCTCCAAACAGCTTCTCCCACTCCATAGCTTATCTTCTTCATGTGGTTACACAAATCTTCTCCTGGACGACATCAAATCTCTTGTGCTCGAACCCGTCTAAAATTGAATTACTTAAAGGCCTGCGTGACCAACTCGAGAGAATGCCATGGCAGATCCCTCTATTTCCCTCAACCTACATTCTACATACAACCACATATATTCAATGCAAATTCTACTATCCGTAACATTTTCGACCAATCATATCACCAATTTCCGATCATAGGCCTATTAGGCTTGCCCATCTTTCCCGCTCTTGCCTCATGTACATCCGTGACCTTCGCCGTCTGCTGCTTGATCATTTGGGCCTTGATTTTGTTTTGGCTGAGCGCCTGTGAAGATGGTTCCCGCAACTTAGCTTTTCTGGGCGTTGAAAAAATCTCGATTACGATACGATTCCCATTTTTCGCTTTCAGGTCTCAGTCAGTGTGGGAATTGGAGAAAAAAGAATGAGGAGGTTGAACATTTTATCCGTAATTTGTAAACTGATGTCAACGAAATTTGAAAACAATTGATTTCAACGCTAGCAGTCAGAGGTGGACTGGACCGCCGGGACATTGGGAAAAATCCCGATGGGCCGCCAGGGCTGGTGATATTTGGGCCGATTCTAAGTTCTTAGACATAGCCTACATGAAAAGTCAAAGTACAAAAACATCTGCAATCAGTACAATGATACAACACTAACACTAAGAAGATTTCTGGAAATAATATTAAATTAATCCTATCCTCGGTAGGCCTACCGGTATATTTTGTTTAGACTATAGGATACAGAGGCGTAGCTATAGGCCTATAGGAGCGACCGTTCCCTCTGAGGGACCGCTCCCCCTGAGACCGTTTCCAAAATGTGGGGCCTCTTTCACAGTTTAGTTTAAGCCTAGTTACTGTTTCACAGAAAAAGGTTAAAACCGGAAGTTTATTTACTTTATTTATCTCAGCATTGTCTCAGCGGTCTCGTTCGTCTGCTGTTTATAGCAAAATAAAACACTAAACTAATTGAAAATCAAGTAGGCCTAGGCCTACTGTGATCCAGAAACTGAATTCTGGCAGTTTACCTCGTCTTTCAATATTAAAAGAAGGACAATGCAATCGTAAATTATTGTATGAAATCTTTCGTGTTCACTATAAAAAAGACTGCGATACCAGATGGGCATCCAGGAAATCATAAGGAGAAGCACTCTTGCAGAATTTACCTGCACTAATAGTTGCCCTGCAAAGAAACGTGGATGGTAAGATTAAAAACTACCATGCAGTTGGTTGTGCCAAAGGGTATTCATGTAACACTTGATACGTTCGAAATCATAGTTCTTTTAATCTTCTTTTAAAAAGCGCTAGAGAAGGCTTTTAGTTTATCCATATATACAAAGAAGTCGCATTGATCTGGCAACAGCTTCTCATTTGATTCAACTATTTGAAAACGATATGAATTTACATGTGAAATGAATTTGAGTCTGAGTTTGAACGGATTGAGGATGAAGCAAACTGAGCTGGCTCAAAAATGTGATAGGCCTATTTCTACAATCGACGTAGGCATAGGCGTAATTTGTGGGGGGTACGATGGGTACCCGTACCCCCCACTTTTTGGACTGGGGGGTACTGTACCCCCAACTTTTTAAACAATGTCAATCAATATTTTTGATAGTGTGCCTTCCCAGAGAATGTAGTCTCCGCCAAAGTGCGAAAGTACTTAGATACACATGTCAATCGAGAGTCAAAATTAATGATAATACGCCTACTGACAGGGAATATGTTCAAAATGGCCACCATGCGAAAAGCGAAAGGGGAGAAGAAATTGGTACCCCCCACTTTTTAGACCAAGTATTGGTACCCCCCACTTTTTAGACTAAAGTTACGCCTCTGGACGTAGGGTCTGTCGATGATTAGGGCCCTACTACTGACTATAAGCAACATGAGTTTGGAAAGAAAGAGATCCCATGAGGAAATGTCAGTGGATGATGGAATATCTGATTCCAAGAGAAAAAATCATGGTTCAAACCTACATGTAGGCTATATTGTAACTATAGATTGTGTCATAAATAGCACAACTAAAAGATTTGAGTATTATTTTTACAGATGTGACGTCCAAATTTAGTTCTTTAGATCCAACGTATTTTAGCAATGTGAATGCCGATAAAATTCAAAATTAGAATCTTTGGCAGACATGTAGGGGCCTGCTTGCACGTCGTCGAAAGTCGAAATGAAATTATGCAAGAGTTTCTTTCATTTAAAAACATGTACATTGTACAGTATACAAGGAAATGATCAGTATTATTAATAAGGAAAATTCCAGTGTCGAGGAAGTGACAATCAATAATGTACCGGTACTAAATTTCATGATCGCCAATGACACGTGTTCCATTTATCCTAGCCTGCATGTCCACATTGTACCGCATTTTTCTGACCTTGCCAATAAACAGCGCTGGTGCGGTACAATCTTTTCAGCCGACTCAAACTCATAAAATCCTATAGCATTTAAATCTGCTGCTTTCACGTTTCGTGACATCAGTTTGCAAAATACGAATAAAACATTCAACTCCACATGGATCAACGTCTAATAGCCCATGTCTTTTTTCTACATAGGCTACTGGGAATAAGTGCCGAAGTACGTGATTCTCATTCTCTGCTACTGCCTGAAAGAGGTACGCATCAGCAGTTTCGGCCAGCTGGTTAACCGTGAGATCGGGTACTGCTATAAATCCTCCTCGCTTCATTTGAATGATCAAGCGCTCAATTTCACAAATTCACATTAATATCAATTTTCACAGTCATCAGTCTGTCCTCTGTCAGCATGCCCACATGGAACGGAGCCCACACCCCCAAATTGGACCCCTATAGAGCGCATATGGGTTCCATCTAATACCCACGGAAATGATAACACGGTCAGTACAGTATGCGGTAAAATGCAGTATATTGTTAGGCATGCCTGATTACCTGAGAAGTCGATGGCAGGTCGCTAAGTCAGTCGATAAGCCTAAGCGACTTAGTCAGTCGATAAGCATGCGACTTAGTCGAGTGAGTCGCTAAGTCAGTCGCTAACTCATCAAGTAAGTCGGTAATTCCTTAGCGACTGACTCCGGGTACTAGTAGAAACGGCAGCCAGCAGGGCGCCTTACATACATGTATACAGTAAAAGCACATAATAACAGTTTTACAGGAGCCGAATATAACTGTTTATGCGGCAGCCAAAATACGGCGCCAATCATGGCCTACTATTCATTTAACCACCGTCTCCACCTAGCGAGTGGAAGGCTGAATAAACCTTACGGGGTCTACGGGATTCGATCTTGGTACCGACTGCTCTTCACGCCAGTGTGTTCTCCATTTCTCTACGGTATCGTTTACACTTGTAGGACGTAATGGGCGCCTTGCATGGCTGCCGTATACAGTTAAAATTCGACTCCTGTAATAATTGGTTATCATCCGTTCATACTGATTTGTAATCATACTGCGTAATCGTCAGTTTGAAAATATTAAACGAAGATTATTATTATTTAAGTCGCAAAGACTTGGAAGGCAAAGGATCAGCGACAGATCCCAGCTGATTCTACTCCTGCGCCACTAGCCCACCACACGACCACCGTCATTATAACGATAAGACCAGGGTGAGAATTGTCGGGGGTTGGGGTTCAACCCCCAGTCGATCTTTCTTAGGACTCCACAGTAAATTAATTCAGAGTCCTGCGCCTATCTTCTGTTTAATATATAAAGTTCATTACCGTAGTGTTATTGTTATACTGTACCGGTATCTGAGTGGAAAATACTGTAGAAATTTATAATGATATTCATGAAATATTTCTGATATATTCAAATATTGGGGGGGATATAAGCACCTCCGTCCCCTCCACCTCAAATTTCGGAGGGGACCGTCCCCTTCTGTCTCCCCCTAAGTCTCCGCCCCTGAACCCACCCCCCGTCTTTTCAACAATTTTCATTCTGGATAGGGCCTACCACCGTAGCAGCATGCTGTCTCTACTCTCCTCGGCTTGATCTCCCCGGATTGTGACCTGACACCGGAACGGACAAAACAACCTCGCTATGGCGGACTTATTTTTATATAGCGCAGGTATTTAAGCTGGTCTCCCTGAGGTGGCTTTTGTGCAGCGCTTAGAAATTTCGGGAATTACATTTACATACAACTTAGGATCACACACACACACACACACACACGCACGCACGCACGCACACACGCGCACGCGCACGCACGCAAGCACGCAAGCACGCACGCACACTAGTTAATACGCTACATCAATTGTAATTTTTTCATAGCTCTATCTATGCTTAGTTATAGCTCAGCGACATCTATGCGGATGACGAGCAAGTGTAAACGATACCGCTGTAAACACCATGGAAAAGTTGATAGAACATTCAATTGTCCACTAATAACATCTTATTAAGGACAGTATTACGATTGAAATGGTTTTCTGATTCATTTGCTCCATCGGAAGGAGTGTTTGGCAAAATAAACCGCCTCAATGGCACTAGAAGACCCGTTTTTCGTCGTGAAAGAGTAAGCCTGTGTCTACATTTAACATGGGCGTTGACTAGTAAATGACCTACGCCAGGGCTTTTGCTTACGCGATCGAAGTCTAACTTTGTTGCGTATAAGTATTTTCTGCCAGAAGTTCTGCTTGTCGGTAGATTTGGCTGGCATTATTTTACTCCCAATTGTCTTGGCGAGTCGAATTCGTTAGTGGGTGTTGTATGGTGACAATGATGTACTGCGTGCTAGTAAATTAGTGGGAAAAACCACTCATAACATATAAAAACGCCTGGATAATAGTGCAGAAATGGATGCTGGTTGTCGCCCCACTTGAAGACCATATGGCCACCACAGACTGCGAGAGAAATAGAGCTGCAAGGAACCTGAAGGACTGTCGTCATTATTATGACTATTGTGATTTGAGTAAGACTTAGTGATTAGTAAGCAAGACGACAAGCGCAGCGCCATAAAATATTAAATAAATCTTGCAATACATTGTTATGGAAGCGCGGTAATCACAAAGACTGAGTGCCTGTGTACGTAAACAATATTGTTGCCACAGACTTCCATCAAATAGAGCGCTGCTACCTACCAGCCACATCCCATAATGCAATTCGCTAAGTAAGTAAATAACCAGTAAGTAACTGTAGGCTCTATAATGCCAAGAAAGGGTGCTCCGTATAGTGCACAACCACCACATGGGGCAAATTACACTTCCAGTTAACCAACACTCAACCTCAATTTCTATGTTATAAATTTTGAACAAATAACCATTTCTTATGAAATTTAGAGTAAAAGTAAGTATTTTTTCTTACTTAGTGAGTTGCATTATGGGATGTGGCTGATAGGTAGCAGCACTATTGGAGCGAAATCAGTGGTGACCATATTGTTTACATAAACAGGTACTCAGTCTTCGCAATTACCAGAAGCGCATATACCAGAGGTGGCGAACCTTTTTTAAGGCGCGTGCCAAAATGCTGCTAAATCTTTTTTTAAAATACCATCGCGTGCCCCTCGGACTTTTGCACAGTATACAATTATTTTTCTCATATAGGTTCTAGTTAACAAAGAGTAATAAAAAATGAATTAAAGACGTTATTTCGAAGATCGTTTTTGAATGGCATTAAAATAAGGTTCTTCAACCAGGAAAATGTAGTTTCTACAGGGATTTTGTGTTTCTAAGCTTGAAATTTTGGGGGATGCTCTGAATTCCGCATGCCCAAAAAATTTCAACGCGTGCCACTTTGGGCACACGTGCCATAGGTTCGCCATCCCTGGCATATACAATGGATGGAGCGCTTATTCTGATCTGGAGAGCTTAGATGGCAGCATTTGCAGGCATTCTGGAGTTGTGCATCATTGTAACTTTGTAGCAAGTTGTGATTTGTTTCAAATACATGTATCTGCTAGAGCAGTGGTGCACAACTTTTTTCGGCCATGGGCCACTAAATGATTTCTTAAACCCTTCAGGGCCAAACAAGTGTGACTTAGTTCAGATGAATGCATGCCAAAATTTATGAAGATGATGTGCACAGTAAAACACATAAAAGTAAGCATAAAGAGATATACAGAAAGGGGACTCATAGTACTTCTATATTACTACAGTACTGATAGTTTTTTCTAATGAAAAAGTGCACAAGTCACAGTGCACAAGTCATTTTGCCTGTTGGACATCGTGGGCCACATGACGACTTGTCACGGGCCGGATTTGGCCTGTGGGCCGGACGGTGTGCACCACTGTGCTAGAGTTTGGTGAAACGTATTCCCTGAGAACTTTGCTCAAGCAGTCTTGTATCGATCACAAAAACTTGCCATATTTCTTAATTTATTGATGCCAATAAAAGTAGTTTGAAAAACTTTATTACTCTGTTACTTACTGATTAAGTTTCTTACAGTTGTCTTTCCGATAGCTTACAGTGCTCTTATTTCTCTCACATTTATCAGTGTGCTTTAATTTTGTTGCATTACAGCACTGATAATTTACACTTTGCTACAGTATGATTGGCAGTGGTAAATTACATTATGCTGAAGCATGGCCTTTAAGAGGTAGACTGTTAACTCTTTGATTCAGATATTAACCCTGTGATTACCACTTGAAGCCACTAAGTGCTGCAGATAGGCATGGTATTGTTTAGGAACATGTAAAATGGAACCATTAAGTCAAATCTAATTTAAGGAACTCAGAGCTTCATTGTCACAGTACAGAAGGCATCAGTAGTTAGTTGCTTCAAAGTTGAATTACAGTTCACAGTAATAATCAAACTAGGAATTCAAATTCCTGTGGGTCAGGGAATGAGAAAATTCCACAACTTGAGACAGTACTCCTGTATGTTGTAAATTCAGCCGACATCTCTAAACTAGTTTGTGTTATATGATGAATCTGTTTGTAACTTCTCTTTTAAAGTTTAACTTATGTCCTGTGTTACTTAAATCTTATGTTTATTGATACAGTGAAGTTCAAAAGACTGTGGAAACAGCGACAGCCTTGTTTCACCGCTGGTGTGAGCTGTCAAGCGATACGCCTCACAACTACAAAGAGGAATATGATTGGACCACAAACGAACTTCGTAACTGCCTGAGAAGCATCGAGTGGGATCTAGAAGACCTCGAAGAAACTATTAATATCCTTTAACTCATCATTCTTACAGCACTATTATCATTACATTATTATCATCACTGCAAATGTCTTCATATATGTGGTTTTCAGTTGCCTCATTCTGTACTTTGGTATGGGGCCTGGGTGGAAACACTGGAACATGAATTGATCTTGGAGTGCAAAGACAGTATGATACTTTTGTCATCTGCACTAAATCTGCACTATACACCAGTTGCTCTCTGTCGAAGCTGCTTGCACCCTGACTTTTGCATTCATGTGCATTGGGGTGAATTATGGTAATGTCATTTAATTGTGCCTGCCTCTTTCTTGGATTAATGTACTTCAATCCATTTTAAGCACAGCAGCTCAACTAATTGATGGGATTCCAAAGTTTGGTTGTATGTTGTGTGGATAGCTGCATTGGTCATCCAATGTCTGACTTGGCACATTTGCGATGTGTTTAGTTATGTTGACTCCTGCATTATTATGTGGGCGGGCAAATGGCAACATGCTGGCACAAAGATCAGAAGGACGTGGGGTCGATACCCACTAGCCCCACAAGGTTAACTCAGCCTTTCAGTCGCTACTGTAAAATTGAGCAGTAGGACAGATGGACACCTTGCATGGCTGCCATACAGTTAAATTCGACTCCTGTTAAACTTGTTATCGTCTGTTACTACCATATTATGTAATCTTACTGCGTACTTGTCAGTTTGAATTAATAAACAAGTTTGAATTAATAATCGAAGATTATTATTATTATTATAATCTTCATTTCATAATAATATCCATTGCAAGGGTGCATTAAACTTAAGATCTTTATGCTGATATGTAACTTCCTGGCTGATTGTGCGTCATCCTACCTTAGCAGGTCGTCCTCTGTGCTTGGCCATTGATCTGGTTGTTCCTCTGTCTCATACTGTCACAAGCTTAATGGAAACTTCCCCTTCGGCATCAATCATTCTGGAATAGGATTCTGTGCAATCTGCGACATGGGCTACTTGTTCTTTCTGTGCCTCTCCTTTGCAAGCGGTTGAAGACCATTTAGTTCTATCGTGGTCTTGTATTGCCAGGTCAGAAGTCCCTCTGACAATTTTTTTCATGAAATATGCACTTACAAATTACAAATTGAAGTCATGCATAATTATCCTAATAGTTGTGTGTTTGGTTTTTAGTTGATAAAATTGTCATTCTGTTATAAGCATGTCGATACAAGTTGAGACATTATCACTTCCCAGCAGCCTTCAGGATGATAATGGTTTTAAGTTGAAGTTGAACATCTAAATTCAGTATAGTTTTGAAATTGCTCACAAGAGTTAGTATTCAGATTCATTGCCCTTTTTCGGTTTTTTGCCTACACTGTGATTGTGAAGAGTTGTCCCTTTTACGGAGAACTCGTGCATGTGCTGCTACAGTTACAAGCTCTTCACACTATTCACTTCATTCGTCATACCTATCGGTCTGGAACCACCAAACTTTTTAGGCATCCAACTTTCTATTTCAGAAGCCCTTTCTTCCACTTTTGAAGTCTGTTTAGAATTTTCGTGGCTATCAGTGGCTGCAGCTTATTACTATTGATTGAGTATATGTGGAGCTCCTGTGTGCACTTCTGCTTTCCAGGCTTCTGTTGCTCTCATGCAAGCTCTTTTTCCCACCTACCACAGAAGCATCACTTAAACTGAAGTAAAAATTGCTGCACATGTGAAATTGTGTTAAAGTGTCTAACATATTCTTAATATAGTAATAATATTAATGTTGATAATGATAAACACTAATAATAACATAAAAGGATCAGCTAGGCCAGTGGGACATTTCTTTAACATTTGATCAGGCATTGTTGAGAGAAACTGCAAGAAATTCAAAATAGGTAGCAGCGAATTAAGCAATCGCAAAGAATTCGTAGAACGTACCCGAACATCAGTCAAGGTAAGGATGTCTTTTGATTGGCTCAGTTAGGTGAAATTTGTGTAGCAGAAAACATTTCATGTCAGGAATTAAGGATACTTGACTGTTGTTTAAATTTCATCTTAGTTTATTTTTAAGACTGTCAAAGTAGTGTGACTATGACTTGCACCAGATGAATTGCAATCTAGTGATAGCAAACTCTGCTGTGCTGGTAATACAAACTAGTACAGCACTGTTCCACTTATTCCCAACCCATTTTCGCACAAATATGCTTGATGCGCAGTTGCGCCATGTCTCCCGATGCTAGTTGTTTAGCATGCGATATGTGCCAACACACGATATAGAAACTTGCTGTGTAGCACTGTTTGGTATTACTTGTATAAAGTGACTATGTGGGATACACCAGTTAATATTCAGTCTCATCAGTATTATTTTTAGTCTGTTTCAGCTGTGCTGCAGCTGACTTTAAGCCCTGCAGGTGGCAATTTACAGTTCCAAAGCAGGTCAACTTAATATATTACAGCTATAGCTGTGCATTTGTGCACTTCCCACACCTATTAGCAGCTGTAACCAGATATATTTTGGCACTTGTGCCCTTGCTGCCACAGCCAGTTTACCTAACTTTGGCAGTCTTGAGCTTGCTGATTATCAACCAAGGTGAAAACAGCTGTATAGGTTTCCCATACCGTTGATGCAGGCAGTCTGGGAGTTAAAATAATGTTTGGAAACAGTAGATGTTAATGTAGCATGAAACATAAATTGTCTGGTATTAAATCGCAATCACTTTTGACCATGACTAGGCAGCTTTGTAGTCTTTCAAAGTAATTACATAAATTCACTGCTATAGTGCACGTAGCTTTGCTTAAGAAACCCTATGTCTTTGAGCTGCTTAAATGCACCAATGCTTACATAAATTGTTTGTAGGGTTAAGTTATGTGGCATCAATAGGGTGATGGAAAGCATTCAAACATGCGTGTTGTCTGAAAAACCCACGCATGCATTAAAACAGGCCGCTAGTTCAGCATGCCAGACCAGGGAGCACTGACATAGCATCGTACAGCAGAAAAATGCAAACGGACAGATAGATGTAAACAGAGACAGAGAGATAAACAAATGTATTTACTTGAATAAACAAGTGATCTAAGCGAATACCTTACGAAGCAAGATTGTGTTTACTGTATCAGTAGCTAAGTGTATTCGTCTTCATTAATATACGACTTCGACTGCTGATCAACTTCAGTCTACAGAGCTGCCAGCTGGCCATCCAGTTGCATGCAGCCGTGATACTGTCAGCCTTTCTTGCTACATTGCACGCCTCCAACCATCTTGTACACTATGCATACACTACTGTATTTCAGCATGGCTCTCTTAATGTGCAGTCTGTTGACATGCGGTGATGGTGACTGTTTCTCAATGCCCCGCACATAAATGGATCTGCACTGTACTTATATGTGACCTCGGCCGAGAGAAGGGACCACTTGTCGCAAATGGACTTATTAGCAGTTTCCACAAGCTTACACCTTTGGTAAAATGAGGAAAAAATTTCAGAGCGTTTGGCCCATAATTTATGCACTTTTTTCACAAAAACATAAAATATCATTTGGCGGAAAATCGCAGAAAAAATTTAATGTGTCCCTACCCAATGCACTAATACCTATATTTTGTCTTAATGCATCAAGTAGCATAAGATTCTCTATAGTACAGTGAGTCCGAGCTACGAGATTGATTAATTAGACGCAAAAATCAATATAATAGTTTAGCGTAAAAACGCGTTTTCCGGCTAATCTAGAAAGCGACAAGTGGTCCCTTCTCTCGGCCGAGGTCACATATAGTACCTCATATTGGTAATACAAGCTGTGGTATCAAAGTGTTTTAAATACCTGTGAAACTTTAGTACTTTTACCATATTGAATATTACCCAAGATGTTCTGGAAAAAGCTCTGT
Organism: Allolobophora icterica; assembly: GCA_963556255.1. Classification (NCBI taxonomy): domain Eukaryota; kingdom Metazoa; phylum Annelida; class Clitellata; order Crassiclitellata; family Lumbricidae; genus Allolobophora; species Allolobophora icterica. Next base: position 54,065,850 of record OY744604.1, read on the forward strand.
TAGTGTGGTTGGGTGTAGCTGAATTGAAAATGCTGTTGTATGATGTGTTTAATTAGGACATGCGGGAACGCATGACAAATCCGAAGTCCAGAGGCAAATCTAAAGAAACCCATTTGCTTCAACAGGTGAGCATTTCAGCACTATCGGTAAACATCTGTCTCACACATTAAACATCTAGTGTAATCATTGCCCTTTAAAATATTCTAGTTGTTGAAAAAGTCCCATTAGGGTGCTTTTGGCTTTTTCACAATTGCAGTCAGTATAAGACAAAATGGAGACCGGAATTAATAATTCTGATCTGAATAGAAAGTTCCCCCAAGAGGTGACATTGCATTTTGTTGCATTTCATGTTTTTGCCAGTTTGTTTCTCGTATTTGTGCAGTCTGACATGATAGACTGACTTGTGTCTGTTTAGAACATTGTCAATGGAAATGGACCAGATAAACCTCAGAACAAGTATACACGACTTCAGAATGAAGTGGACATAATTGACGACAGGTTTACAGCTGTACAGCATCACCCACAGGTTGACGGCTTCTCCGTACCATTACTCACATATGATGTTAATTGAAACTATTGTTTCAGATTGAATTATGCTTTCCATGTGTTAACCCTTTCCTGCTGGATGGGGTCATGGATGACCCCAAATGGGAGGCATTGAATCAGGCTAGAAAATAAATATAGCTTCATTATGTTATACCTAAAAATAACATCAGCGTTTTTTGTGGAAAATTTCCTAACATTTTGATATTTAGTTTGCTGCTAGAAAGTTAATATTTCCTGAGTTACGAGAGTTTGAAAATGAGGAAAAGTATCCCGTTTGTGGAGGTTTCAAGGGCCAATATATAACTTAACTTTTTGGGCCACTGTATAAATTCTTTTGGGGCTGCTATATAAATCAGCCGTTATTTCAGGTTTAGTTACATAAGTCTGGTGATTCAGAAAATATATGCTTTGTTATGCTTACTTGTAACTATTGTTGGACTGTTGGACTTCAAATGCAGTGTCGACCTGTTTATTGGTGACTGTTTTGCCCTTTGGCATGCTGAGGATGCTATATAAATCAACCATTGTTCACAATGAAACATGGATTTCATAGCCAGAAGTCTGCTGATTCAGAAAATATATACTTTATTATGCTTAATTGTTGCCATCAATGCAGTGTTCTTGTCCTAACATAGGTACCATCAATTTCCTAAGTTTCTGGTAAAAACAATTCAGGCGGGAAAGGGTTAATAAACAACACTCCATATAAATAGAGACAATCTGTAACAGCACAGGGTTTAAGGGTTGTGAAACTTAAAGTGCTTGTATAAAATAAGGAGATTGGTGGAAGAAATCATACCAAGACAGAAAACTTCACACGTTTTAGTACAGGGAATAATTGTCCTTTGAGGTAGCAGCTGAGTCATTATTGTTAGGAAAGCTGTTAAATTGTATGTATATTTAGAAAGTTGTGTGCTGTTGATGTGATGGAAAACTTTCAATATGCAAATCAGACGTTATGAAGTGTTTTGAGGAATGATATTTTATAAAGATCTGTAACATAATAAACTACTGAGCTAGTAATGATAAAGCTTTATATTTGTTGTGAGTTTCCTTAAAAGGTTTAGCTTTGAGAAATTTCCTTTGTGTAAGACAGTTTTTTGTTAAGAAAATTCAGCTAACAATAACTAACAGTGCGGCTAATGTTATGTTTCTTACTTATAATAATTATTTGTATTTGTAGACTATGTCTCATAAATAATTTTTTTATTCATGAATTAATTGTCTTCATAAATTGTGTAGGATGATCCGGCTAGTTTGGTCAGTTCTGTCAGTCAAGCCTTGAATGATAGCAGCCCACAGACAGCTGCTGACCAAGATGAACAAACAGTGTATGTACAAACTAGGACTGCTTGTTTCTTTGGGTGATTTGATTGTATTTCTTTTTCTTTATCGTTCAAAAATTAAACAAGAATATTTATGTAAGTAAAATGTGTAACTAATCATCTATGGGTCTTGGTTTTACTTTATGTTGATACTTTCATTTGATTTGAAAGCACAATGTAATGCCATCACCCAGATATAAGCCTGGATGACCAAAAACCTGCTATTCCTAAACCCTTCAGAAACAGAATTCCTCATTATTGGCCTCTGCGAGCAATTAGACTAAGCAAACTAACATATCCTTCGACCTTTCTCCAACAGCTCTCCTTACTCTTCTCTTGTCCGAAATCTTGGAATCATCTTCAATGAACCCAATGCTTTGCCGACCACATCATCCAGCTATCTCGCACCTGATGTATGCACATTCGTGACCTTCGTCGACTGCGCCCAATACTTGATTACAAGATAACATGCACAATACCTCCTCAATTCCCTGCCAGCATGTCCATATAGAGACCAGCTAAAAAATTAGGTGGTGTCATGGGCTTGGGCTAACCCATATAAGTTCCATCTGGGAGCTAGGGGAGGAGCCCGTTATCCGAATAAAATTTTATGTGGGCAACAAGTGGGCTCATGGGCTTGAGTTTGCACATCGAACCCATCTAGGCTTCAGGTCACATGCACAAAACAGATTGCTCACTTTCAGGTCTAATATCGCTGCAACTGTCCCACATGTTTATAAATAACCATTGGAAAAATTCTAGGTTATTTATCGCCCTAATCCATAATTATCTATTTACTTAAGATGGGTGCTGCTTCCGTAATTTCCAACCGCTTTAGCAAATGAATCTATAGCGTCTCAATTCTGCACTGGTGGCGTGCAGAGTGGTGAAGGGCTTGGATAGTTATTTTGTTCTAGTATTTTATCTCTGTTTTTGGGTTTTGAGTAGTTTCTAAATGCTACATGGTACTGATGTTTGAATAGAATGTTGGAAGATGGAATTCGTGAAGTTTCTGCAGGTGACAGCAAGGTTGGAGGAGTAGTGAAGAAGATGGTGAAGGTATTCCACCTTTCAAGAGGTAAGGTCTTCCACTGAATAATGTGAGTTGTGATTAGGCATATCATTTATTTCGCTAGAATTGCTCTGCAGTTTCCTCTGAATAATTAGTCATACATGAATTGAAAGAAATTGGTGTCTGGAATGATCATTTGTTGCATTATTACTGTATATTCTCGTCTGTAAGTCAAATTTGTTGGACAATTTTGAAAGTCCAAACATTGCTGTATATGAGGGGCTAGCCAAAATTGCAAGATATATCCATCGGAGGTTGCATAAAACATGCAACGCAGGACAAAGGCATACCGTCGGTGATTGTGTGATAGATGGCATGACTTTTTTCATAGTGAAGAAGCATATATATAAGGCTATATAGTGAAAATTGTTTTAGTGTATGCTGTTAACCTTAACTTACAAATCACAGAAATCGATAATTTTAGGGGTAATATGATAAAGCCATTGATTAGTGGTGGATAAGTTCTTGGATGACACTATAATTTGCACAAAGCATGTGTTTGTGCAGCTTGTATCCTCCTCTTAGGATACAACTTGCTGCCTGTAGTTGGTGTTTAACGCTTTAACGATGAGCTGCATTGGTTTCCCAGTCACTTTTAGTACACTCTCGTCAGTGTTTAAAAGGGTATAAAATGTCCAGGTTTACTGGCTATATGTAAAACCACATCTAATTATATGTGGGTTATAGAATTTTCCTCTTTTTAAGGTCGAAAATGTAGGGGTCGAGTTGTACGCAATGCTGACGTATAGGCTAGTATATGTGGTACTTGAATGACTGCAATTCATCTGAACAACCCACCACTAGTATTGCTTTGTTAAGAACTACTGTAGTTTGGCCACATTTGTTCATAAAACGGACCAATAATATACTTTACCATGAACTACTGGAAAAATCTGGTGTTTGTACTATGTGAATGCCTATTAAAAGACAAGGTGAAAATGAAAATGACTTTTAATGAACATTGGACATGGATTGTCACAGTGGCTGATTTTAAAATTGAGGCTCTCATTCATTGTTTCATTCACTGTTTATATGTATGTATGTATGTATGTTTGTATCTGGACATTTATATAGCACCTCTAAGACATTTCAAAGGTGCTCTGTATATGTATTATGAAACCAATTGTTACATTTTCCAGTTGTTGATTATATCTGAGCTTTGATGCTTTTAGATAACGCTTGAATAGTTTTGTGTCTAACCTTTCTCTGCAACTGGTAGCTACTGTTTTGGCAATGTGCAGTCTTGGATGGCTCGTAATAAGCTTCTTCTGAATCCTTCTAAAACTCTCCTTTTAGAGACAAGCAAATAGCTTAGCAAATTTGACTGGTTTAAGTCTGTTTAGTTGGGTACCTTACTTGTTAGCCACCCCAATTGCGCATACAGTTTGGGCTTGTTATTTTCTAACCATATATGGACATTATGCAGGTCAGCTTAGTTTGACATACAGGATATTCGTAGAATTAGATCTTCTTTTTACCTCACACTGCTTTAGTCCCACTAGCTAAACTGGTTTCCTGCAGAGTTAACTGCTGTACCTATCTTCTGCAGAGGAATCTGCATAAACTACAAATGGTGCAAAACTCTTTTGCCAGAGCCATAACAGACTCAGTGTATTACTCCTTATTGCATTCTTTGCACTGGCTGCCCATTGAGCAAAGATTTGTTTTCAAATGTGCCTTCCAGTTCACAAAGTATTGCATTTTAACCAACTGAGCTACTCTGTTCCATACAGACCCCTCTTACAAATAGATATTGCACCCGATCAATTTGTGGCTGAATTTTACATGAATCGACCATTAAGTGATGTATTGGATATTATTGTAGTGGTGCTAAGAAGTCTTTGGATTGGATTTCCTTGCATTAGAAAATCAGATGAAAAGGCTTCAGATAATTTGAGGATTTTTGTGTTTTTAGACTGGAGACAATGGACTGCCATAAGCTTACTCTTGATAATTGTGGCAATCGTGATAACATTATTCTTTGTCCTGTGATGAGAGTTGACTGTGTCTGCTGAGTGCCAGGTTCATTTGTGACTGGAGCGCCAACAACTACATTATCAACTGCTCTACGTTATAATTTTAACAATAATGTTAATAATACTCCTGCGTAGAATTTGACTGATGTCGGATAAATCATGCATCACTTGATACAGAGGTCATAACTTTGCGAGTAAAGCACTTTCGTGGCTGGGATGATCATGCCTTGTGCCATGTTTGTGTTGAGTACATTTAAAGGCATTTTACTTAACTTATTTACAGCATATTCCTCAAGGATCCAAGGTATAAGGATTCAGTAAAATGGTAACAGAGTATTTTGTTACCAGATACTTAAATAAACCCTATATGTTTGCAGGCTGAGCAATTACACTCAGTCGACAAGACTTTTAAGAAGTGTTTGGTTGATTTGCAGTCGATTTATTGAAAGTTTTGTTTCAGAGGTGTTTTATAGACTTGCTTTCGTTGAATTACGAGAGCATTTGATGTAATTTACTAATTTACAGTTATTAATTAGAGATTTTTTGTTAATGCTAATAGCATTTCAGAAGTTTTTGATTGAATTGCAAGATGGGCCCTGAATATGTAGGATAAAGTAAGTCAGAAGAATCACGATAAACGATACCACCAATTGGACTAAAGTGCTGGTGCCAACATGAGCGTGTGATGTTGATGCTTGAAGAGACACCAAGAAATGTGTAAGCAAATCTAGTCAAGGATGAGTACAGGGTTATCTTGTGACTGATATTTCTATGAAGGTTTTGATATTTGTTGTTGCAGATTTGTTTATAAAATATTATTTAGTATTAGAATGTTTTTTCTTATGTACTGCATGCTTTCAAGAGAGACTTGTAACTGGACGATTGAGTATGTCTGCCATTCTGTATTTGTGCATTGCATAAAGCCATTCTTTACATAGGGACCTACAGAAATTACTTAATTTTCGTATTTAAGAACTCCACATGTTTATTTAATTAATGGTGGATAAAATGTTTTTGTTTCATAATTACTGTTACTTGATCACTTCTCTGAGTTATGTGATGAAACGACACATGGTCTGTTCAAAAGGCACTTTTTATCTGTTAAGGCTAATACCGGTAATTGTAACAATGAGAGTTTGAGTTTTTATTCACCTTGTGCTATCAACTCCTGGAGCTCTAGCGATCGTCATGATAAACATTCGTTTTTGGTTTGGTGTGTCTCATGACGATTTTCTTGGCATGTTAACATGGGTGGTTTGCCATTGCCTTCCCCTGGTTTTGCCTGCCGTGCCCGTTCGTTCCCCTTCCAATGGAAGGGTACTAACGGTCCGCACCACGTGAAGGTGGGCACGGAGGACTTTGGTTCACCAGCCCAGGTCGGGTCCGAGTCTACGCTCCTAAGAGACGTTGGTCAGGTCGCCTCCCTGCTTTACTCTGAAACTGATGAACCTTTGCGGAGTTTTTATTACTGATAGTAAAAAAGTTATTACATTATTTTGTGTTTCCTGGGCATTTGATGAATGACTCGCACACTGTTAGGTGATTGATACAGTTGCTGTTGATTTGGTCAGTATCATTATCTGGTAACAGATAAAAGTGACATATACACAGAATGCTAAATCCAAAACGCTACTGTTTCAAGGCTTTAAGACGATGCTGTTAACAGCCATTGATTGTTTATTCTGCTTAAGAAATACTTCACAAAATTATAAATAGTCAGTAATAAGGAAGTCTTTTTTGCTTACATTTGTTGAACATTAGTTTTATTTGCTTTTGATGTAATGGGAATTTTAAAGAAATTTCTGGTCCTACACATTTTTAGCACAAGTTGGTATTGTCACTTTTTACCAATATGCTGACATTGTCTGTTGCAAACTCAATTAGTTTTAGCTCATCAAATTGCCAGATACGTGATTTATTGGTATACATATTTCTTTCTGAATGAAGCCAGCATGAAGACAAGGTACAGATATGATTGATTGTCTGTACGAGTGCTGTTTATTGGTAATATGTGCTGTTTATTGGTACTGGAGTAAGCAACTATGAAACTTATAATGATAGAAGCTTAGCCTAATTTTGAAATATGAGCAACGGTTTTATGATGTAACATCTTAACTCACTGACAGCCACAGCACCACCTGCTGCAATCTACAGCAGTTTAAAGGATAGCTTGTCCTTTAAGCTAAACTTGAGAGGCAGCCTTGGGCATGAAGTGTTGGCGGCTTCATTTTTCTTTGATTTGCTGAAAAGTTTTTTCTTATAACACATGATATTTGGTGTTTCCAGTTTCATATTTGGTTAACTGGTCATTTCTGCCTGCAGGATTGTTACATCAGGATTAGTGAAACTGACTTAGTAATTTATTACAGTTGAGTGTGTGCCAATTTCATGAAAGCCATTTACAAGATACTGAATACCATCCAAACTGAAAGTGTTTTGTATTTAGTCATTTTATGCATTTTCGAGTGTTTTCAGTTTGTTTTTTTGTGTGTTGCTTGTTTTTATTTTATTTTTGGTTACCTGTTGTGCTGTGTTATTTAGTTGTTTTATTGGTCTAAAAAAAAATACTGGTCATATTTGCCATTTTGTGGATTGTGAAGTTATTTTGTCTTATAAACAATTATAAATAATCTGAAAATGCAGTCATATTTGCTGTTTCTGGATTGTGAAGACCTTCTGTCTTAAACAAAGTAGTGCAAATTTAAACAAAGCTTCTTCAGCTCCTGCCTATTCCTAGCTAACATTCATCTGCACTACAGATTCAGTTCACTGCATATTAAAAATAGTTTCAAATTAATGAGTTGTAGTCAGGTTGTATTGGATACTTTTAATTGTCATTGCATTGTAGATCAGTTACTGCGCATAAAAGTGGTTGATATTGATAAGTTGTAGTCTAGTTCTGTGTGACACTATTAGGGGGTCGTCCATAAAGGATGTCCGCAAAATATGATCTACTTTGGACCCCTCCCTCCCCCGTGTCCGCATTTGACCTTAACCTCTCTCCCTCCCCCTTTGCCACACGTCCACACGTCTAAGCCAAATTTTAATGTCATGGTCATTATTTTTACAGTTATTCCACAGTACCTGTGCACGTTTAAGTGACAGTTCGGGTTTCATATCGCAGGATGTGCAGTAATAAAAGCCTCTTTAAAGTCTTAGTAAAGGTTATACCATGCAAGTGGTTTCAGGCAATCACTTCACTGTCTTTTGGGGAAGGTTGAAACAATGTGGTGTTTAAAAAACTATCAAATTTAAAAGTTTAGATGCGGACGTCCGCACTGGTAATAACCCCCTCCCCCTTGTCCGCATTTGTCTGCATTTCGATGACCTCTCCCTCCCCCTCATTGCAGACGTCCTTTATGGATGACCCCTAGTTTTTTGTTGAGTCATAGGCATGACCCGAGCAGTGTAACAACATGACTGCCATTCCTAGTCAGTTGAGTAAAGCCTTCATAGACAGATATGAAGTAAATATAATTGCTGCTTCATGGCATCTGCATTTTTATTTATATTTATTATTATTCATGGTCCTGTGTGCTAATGCGGCGCAATGAAGTGAATCGAACTTCATGCTGTCACTTCTCATTTTTGATCAGCAGGTCATAATGCTTTTCATATCAACTTCCTGTAACCAATGTAAATATCTGAGTTCAACATAGATCTGTACTTCTGGCTGAAATTGAACTGCCAGTGGTTTAAAAAACTTTCAAACAGAAACTGGTTTTATATGATGCTTGTAAGGAATGAGTTTATTTCTCAACTTTATGTATGATTTATGAGTTACTAGATAACCGTTAGTTAATTTTAGTGTTACTGTTTGATTTTCTCTGATGTTTGATAGTTAGTTCCATTTCTACAAATTTTTTGCATATTGTACAAACTAATTATATTTCTTTCTATAATTAGTTAGGTGCCGCTTTCAGTGATTAATTTGCTGTACGTGGTGTCTCATTCGTGTGAAGGAGTTCAAATAGCCCTGAACTTGATGATTGCATGATTTTAATTGTTTATAAATTGGACACTGACTTCTGGGGATGACGATTTTGTTCATTTGTTGATTTCGTGCTTGCTTTCCCACTGTCCCTTCCATTTGATTTCTTTTCAACTCTTGTGCCTATCCATTTCTATGTCTGGTAAGGATATTTACTTTTTTGCAAGACCTGATGATCTGTTTGGTAGCAAGCATGTCTTGTGATGCATTGATAACCTGCTGACAATGCTGAGCAAAGACTGTGAAACACCTTAGTCAATTCCTCTCTGACCAAGAATTAGAAATTGGTACCAGTGCCATTTGAAAAGTAAATGGCAAGTCCAGTGATGAATTTGCCTTATGTTTAAAACTTTGAGGATTCGGGCCCCGAGTGCATGTGTTTGAATAACAGCTGAATGGTTAACTATTGAATGCCTACTGGGTATGTCTAGAACTTTTTGTAGCACCTTCTAAGGAAGGCCTAGGCTGAGAGGAGGAGAAGTTCAAATAGCCCTGTGTCATTTTGCAACAGATTTAAACTAAATTTTGGTCATGATAGGTTTTGGGTTACAAATGAGAATTGGAACCCTTTTCTGCATGACCAACATCTTTGCTGGAAATAGCTCAACTGTAGCAATGTCAAAAAGTACTTTGTGAGTCATATTCCTGTTGCAAAACCTTGAATTATGTGGTAGGAAAGGGTTCATTGGCAAAACCTCTAGTATTAATGGTATGTGGTAGGTATGAAGCAGGTTATTTTGAGCTCTTCTAACTGCAGGTGAGATACAAAGTTATTATTGGTTATTAACTTATATTGTGCCAGTGTCCAGTGAAGAAGGCATAAACTGATGGTGCACTAAAACTAGGCCATGATCGAGCAAATGTCCAGATAATCAGTTCACTAAGAGTAGCAACCGGATAAGCAATTTGAAAAGGTAAGTCTTCAGTCGAGAAGGAAGATACATAAATGACTGAGCAAAACGAACAGATGCAGGAAGAGAGTTCCAAAATCTAGGTCCCTCAACCAAAACAGCCTGTCCACCAAGAACAGTTCTAGTATTAGATATGACCAGGAAAAGACAATCAGAAGACCTGGTTGAATAATTAATGAAAGCATGGTGATAAGGACTAATAAGATTTTAAATATTGTGGTTGGTCAGAGCTTAATGTTGTATAAACTATGAGTCAAAGAGTTCTGAACTCTGGCATTTCAACATATTTTACTTTGTGATCCATTAATTACGGGAACTGGATGCAAGTGTGTTTGTCAGATATCCTTAAAGATATAGGCAGTCTTGTTGTCCTCGAGACCAAGGTCTTGGTCTCGAGTGCACTCAAGTTCGTTTTTAAAAGTCTTGGTCTTGGTCTTGGTCTTGGGGTTCAAGGTCTTGGTCTTGAGGTTCAAGGTCTTGGTCTTGGTCTCGAGGCTCAAGGTCTTGGTCTTGGTTTTGCAAGACCAAGACCAAGACTTTTGAGAATATGAACACTGTATACAGTCATTTAACAAAACGCAAGGATTTAAAAAATTTAGTCAATAATTACTAATACAATAGCTTTAGTATTTACACGGTGTGAGTGAGGCTTTACTGTTGTTTTGGACATTTATTTTGACTTCCGGTTATTTATCATGGAATGATTTCAAAACAGACTCACATATAAATTTGTACATTTACATCCGGTAGGCCCTACTTGAAAAGCTGCTCTGTGTGCCAGTGAATTCAGCACTGTATAACATATTTTTCACATGGCAGAATTTTTATGAGGCCCCACAGGTCTTGGTCAGAAAATTCTGAGCGAATTGGTTTTTATAAAATGCAACAGGCATTTGGAATAACATTTCGCATGAAGGACTTTTGTAAATACGAATTCGGGATTCTCTGCAGTCTGCATTTGGAGTTGTTTTGTTTTTGAATAAAATAAAAGATTCATGTTTTAATTAAAATAGCGAGTAGTCCGACTTGACAATTTTTTTAGTAAGGAATAGAAGTCTGGATATGGTTGTGATTTTTTGGGTATTTTTCACGGTTTTGGTCTTGAGTTTCAAAGTCTTGGTCTTGGTCTTGGTCTCGAGGTTCAAGGTCTTGGTCTTGGTCTTGGTCTTGAGGTTCAAGGTCTTGGTCTTGGTCTTGGTCTTGAGGTTCAAGGTCTTGGTCTTGGTCTTGGTCTTGAGGTTCAAGGTCTTGGTCTTGGTCTTGGTCTTGAGGTTCAAGGTCTTGGTCTTGGTCTTGGTGTTGAGGTTTAAGGTCTTGACAACAAGACTGGATATAGGGACATTATGCCTAATTCTGTATATCTCACAAATGTACATACGTGTATAAGAAGACTTACAAATACCATATATTTAGTCAGTGAGAGACAACAGAATCAAAAACAATACCCAAGTTACGAGCAGCATCAGCTAACTCAGCAAATGCGTTGCCCAAAAAGATTTATGTCATTGAACTTTCTTAAGTTGCTGTAGAGTGCCCAGTATCAGAAATTCAGTTTTTGATGGGTTATGGAAGAGTTTATTGGCCACTATCCTCTTAAAGGCAGTGGACAAGAGTTGCACAGACGATTGACAAGACAAACTGTGGAAAGGATTTGGTTATCATTAAGTAGAGAAATCCCATTGATTGATTATCAAGCAGTGTCAAGTTATGTTCTGGCAACTTTTATCGTATTATTTCATATGATACAGAAATTATCCATTTTGCGAATGCAGAAGACCAGTGTTAGAAGAGAACACTTGTGACTAAAGTTTTTCCAAGCGTGAACTTAGCAAAGCTGTAAGCTGTTTATCATTTTGTAGTAATTATAGTAATACAGTAGTAATAACAGTTGTGGATGTGTTTCAGCTTGTCAGGGGCTTGCAATTCCTGGTTTACAATGAGACTGATGCACAATTCTAATCAGAAACATGTTCTAACTTGTTTTAACTTTTTAGTTGTGGAATTTCTGAATTTTCACAGAGATTTAGTTGCACAGAAGAAATTTTCTATATTACTGTTTAACTGCAGAATCTGTATTTCGTTGGTGTACCGCTTATATCAGCTGCTTGAATATCGACAAAGATGACAGTGACATGTAAGGTTAATGTGTGACTTCATTCTGCTTGTAATTGTTATACACTGAAAATACAGTATAGTAGCTATGATTAAGTTAAACTAAGGCATAATATATAGTTTTTATTATAATGCGTGATTGATCATAGTTTTTTGTAAGTACAACTAGCAACTCAGCCCGTGTATTATTATTGATGAACCTCTGCAAGGAGTCTGTTGCAGGTTTACGTCTGACAGCTGAAAGTAAAACTTAAAGTTGACACAAGATTTATGTGCAGCTGTCAGACTTAAACTTGCAATAGGCTCCTTGCAAAGGCGTATTTACAATACCAGGCGGGTTTGCGTAGTTGTTGTACTTACAATAGGTGAAAACTCTTCATGCATTATAATAAAACTTTAAGATTTATTTTTAGATTTAAGATGTGTCACAAGTTTTTGTGATTTACTCATTGATGCATCATAGTATGGCATTTAGATCAGAAATTTAAGAAAATTATTTTTTATCAGGAGATGAGCTTTGGTACTGATTTTGGCAACCAGGTCATATGGCTATGGCGATGTGACTATGGCAAAGCTGTCTTTTCATTTGAGCTCCATTGTTTACAAGAATCCCTCTTTCGAATCAGTTACATGTTGTGTTTAAAACTGTGTAGGGATGAGACACTGGCCTGTTCCTATCTAGGCTGACATTTAAAGATTTTATAAGGCTGACAGTAGAAACCTGCAAGGCATATGTTAAGAGATTTTGTGCCTAGAGGAAAAATTTAAAGGAGTAAGGACTTTTATTCCTAGCTTACTTTTCATTAGTAAATAGGCATTTATTTAAACATTGTTTCAAAACCTCATGACCAACAATTTAATCTTGTTCCTTTAACGTTTCAGGCACTTGCTATAAGGCATCAACCGTTAATATTGCATGCTTTTATGGACTTTTGTATTGGACTGCATCAAAAACTTCTTGGCTATGATAAAGATTCAAGATTTAATTAGATTAGGTCACAAAGATTCAGTTTAGGTCACATTTGAAGTTTTATGGTAGAGTTTATGAGCATAAAGCAGTTAGGAGTTTAATTTTAATTTGAAAAATGTAAGTTTTTCATCAGTTTTACTCCTTTGTCTTGCCACAAAGCCTGGTTACAGAGAAACTCTGAAAAAGACAAATACTTAAAAAAATTCAGTTTGACATTGAATCACTAACTGGAAGACTAGTCAGCTAGGCAGTCACAGGCTCTATTCATCGGTACCTCGACTGTAGGAGTTTTCCAATTATAAAATCTCTTAGTTATGAGTTATTTTGCATGTTGGACAATATCAGCATCTGATTCAGCAACTGTTGGCCAACTGAACAACAACATTTCAAACCGAGGTAATTGCTGTGAAATAAATGACAGTTTGATGATACAGCCTTGATGCTTTACAATTAAAGCAGTTAAAAGTAATCTGCCCATTGGCAATTAATTGTTCACTACATATTGTGAATTTTCGTTTTTTATGTTGCTGATGATGTCAAACAAATTAATCATACGTGTACTTCAGTTACATTCACTGCGGTTTTATGCCTCAATTATCTGCTCTTAACTTGCAAGTGAAAGTGATGACATGTTTGAATTTTATGAGGATGAGGGATAATTGTATGTGTAGTCTGCAGTCAGTAATATAATAATATTTTTGCATTTGAGAGAAAAACTTTAAAGTTTTTTGACTATTTTTGTAGTAATTCTGTCAAAATCTTTTGGTTTGGATCATGCTTTAACGTAAGCTAAAAATGGGGAATTGTTTAAATGGCCAATGTTTTAAGGCAGCAATTGTTTCTTTTTCTGTGGAAACTGAAACCCTAAAAAACTGATCTGTTCTACACTGTCCTCTTATGCCCAGGGCTATCTTAACATACCTTGTAAAGCCGTACCCTGCTTTAACCTGCTTGTACAACTTCTCGTGGCTGTTTGTTTTAAGATTAAATGACGACAACTGTAATACCAGGGAATGTCGTTAGAATACTGAATGTATGGCTTGTTTTCTTCACCAAGTTACGGCTAAGTGTCTGGCTACCAACCTTAGCTAATGTAATGATTTATATAGCACCATTATCTTAATGCACAAAACGTCAATCAATAGTCACTGCAAATGAAACCATAATAAAACTCATAATCCATTGGATTATGGATTATCCAGATGAAATCCAATGGTTTAGGGAAACCAGAAAGTTAGTGTACAGTGGATAAGCATGTTGACGTCGACCAATCAATTCTTTTTTGTATACACCTTGGCCTGTGCAATAACCAGGCATTTGCACGGAGTGTTTAATGTTTACGTTACTGAAGCAGCTGACTACCGTATTTTGTTGTGAAGTGTGAAGTGAGATGAACGAAAACAGTTCTAATTGCTAAATCATGCATGGAATAATATTGTTGGCCTTGTCTTTAATCTTATCTCTATCCCCAACACATGATGGCTTGTGATGCTTGATGAATTACTGTCCTACTTCACAATGTAAAATAAACAATTGCTTATCCATCTGTACATATCCGATATACTTCCTGTTTAACATAATAAGGGTTTTGTATTTGGGTGAGAAACAGATAAATTCAATTCATTTCTGTTTAGTCATATGGTGGGTTCAATGGGTTTAATTTTATAGATAATTGTTGGAATGTGTAAACTGGTTTAAAGGCTAAGGCATGGGAAGAATGCTCACCCTAATTTTCGTTGTGACGCAAGGCGGCCGATGGATAAGCAATAAATTTGTTACATAGAATATGCTGGTACGAATTTTCCAAAGATGGTCACTTTACATTGACATTGAGCAAGCCTTGTAGCCATTATAAAGTGGCACTATACAAGCACTGTACATTGGGCAAATTACAATACCATTTGGATTAAGATAATGATTGCTTTGAAAGGCATTTGTAGCAAAAGCAAATACTGAGTATGTATACAGTTACCAAGAACTCAATAATATGTTGGTTTAACATAAAATCTTGTAGTATAAGGACTTTTGGAAGCATTGCACATGAACACCGAATAGCTCTAAAATCAAAGAGCATTTGGAGGTGAACATGGAGACAAATATATTAAATTGAAGTGGGAATGACTGGAAGTATAAATGTTCCAGCAATAATTGAAATAACTTTTTTATTGGTCTGATCAACTGAATTATTTTGAAGAATGAAAGAAATACTGTTGATAAACGAACCTGTAGGATAAGCCGTGTACTGTTCATGAAGTGTTGTGAAGATGACAGCGTATCTGCTTAATTCATATTGTTTGTTTGCATTATTATGTTTTTCATTTTTTGTACATTTTTAGTGTCAGATTTCTTTTTTCTTTGTAAGATGATGCAGTTGCTTTGTACAGTTATACCGTTGCCTATGTATACAGTATTCACGTTGTTTGTGATGTTGCTTTACATCATTATGCAACTGTTCTTGCTTTCAAGCAAAAACACTGCATTCTCAAATTCCAAACCAAGTCTGGTGCCATTGGTTTCAATTACACAATTTTGTCAATAAATTACAAATAGCATGTCATAACTAATGCGAAAACACGGGAAACAGGCCAAAAAGGGGAAAAAATGAAAAAGCCATCAGCACTCTTGGCAACTTGACACTGGCTTCAGATATCCCAAGGATTTAAAACGATCCTCAGCAATTTCGACTAAGAAAATGTTTCACCATGCGACATGTCATGATACTAAAATTCGGCCTTGTTAATGTATAGCTTTGGGGAAAATTGGTTGCGATTTAATACCAGACAATTTATATTTCTGGCCACTTTAGTGTATACTGGACATAGATTAATTATTCATTAAGGGTGAAGGTGCCTGGATTGAGCTGCCAATTCAATGGGTAGCCTACCCAGCTGTTGACACCTTAGCAGAGAGGGCATCTAAGTGCCTTTGGGTGTTAAGTAGGTTGGCAGTGGGCAGGAAGGGCACAATACCATAATTTATCTCTGTCGTCTGTTGTAATGGTAATAAATCGCAATCAATTTTTCCCACAGCTAGACAGTAATAATTATGGCCAAATTTTACAGCTGCTACTATGCGTGGGGTATGGAACCATGGCAGCTCTGTATTAAGTTCACCTGCTCTGGAAATGAACAGCCCTCTGCAGAACTTAAAGTCAGCTGCATCTAACAACCGTTGCCCAGTCCCTATATTGGCAGCTATGCACACCTGATACACACTGCTACACATCAAGTTCATGTACCCCATGTTAATGGGTCTCTCGTGCTAAATAGGTGTTGGAAGCCATGGTGTAACGGCTCATTGAATGGATTCCCGCGTGAACAGGTATCCACGTTATGCAGGCAGGCCATTGCAGTAATATATCTATGGCTGTCTCTATTGTAACTGTAATTGGAAATTTATACAGGGTGGGCCAAAAAAAGTAACCCCCTACAGGTTTTGCTAATATTTCAGCCAAAAGTAAGAATTTTTAAATCAAGTTTTACTGGCTTAAAAGTAATTCATATTTACCTATTACAGCCAAATTTCACCAAAATATTTCAAGCAGAACCAAAGTTATGTCACTTTTACTGAGTCCACCCACTGTTTTTGATGGTCCAAAAACATGTAACGCAGCAAAAAATAACAAAAAACGATTTTATTAAGTCACATCTCAAATAATTGGTAATATTTCGACCAAGCGTAAGAATTTTTCAATCATTAAATGTAATTATTATTATTATTTAGAAAAGAAACGGGGCACCAGCATAACTGCACGTTACTGTGACATCATTTAGCAAGACCTGATCGCTTGATCGTTGAACGCTAGAAGTTCGCTCCACATGTTATGGTATCGGCTGGTATTTGTTTTGGTGGCAAAGGTCGACTGCATTTCGTTGATGAAACGGCGAAGGTGAATGCTACATATTAAGTTTGTCGCCTGCTTCCAGAATTAATTTCAGATTGCAAGCGTCTGCTGCCAGCTGGATTCATTTTTCTGCAAGACGGCGCACCAACGCATACTGCTCGTCTCATGCAAGATTGGCTCAATGTCAATTGCCCTGGTTTCATTGAGAAGGACCAAGGGCCCCCAAACTCTCTGGATTTAAACCCCCTGGATTATCACGTGTGGGGAGCTATGCTGGAGAAATACCACAATCTGCGACCAAAGCCAAAAATGATAAGAGAATTGAAGGCCACATTGGAGTTGATATGGGAATTTTTACCTCTGGAACCTATCAGCAAGGCCATCAAAACTTTAAAAAGAGACTCACAACGTGTGTGGATACTGCTGGTGGACACATTGAACACAAGTTGTGAAGCAATATCAAGTCTGATGCCATTTATTTGAGATATGACTTAATGAAATCGTTTTTGTTCCTTTTTGTTGCATTACATATTTTGGACCATCAAAAAACAGTGGGTGGATTCAGTAACAGTGATATAACTTTGGTTCTGTGTGAAATATTTTGGTGAAATTTGGCTGTTATACGTAAATATGAATTACTTTTAAGCCAGTAAGACTTATTTAAAAATTCTTACTTTTGGCCAAAATATTAGCAAAAATCTGTAGGGAATTACTTTTTTGGCCCACCCTGTATAGGGTCACTTCAAGACAGACTCATCAGAGGCGCTCCTGGCGTATTACAGTGATACCAGATTCAAACAGAATGGTATCAAGCACTGTGGAAAAGAAGCAAAGAGACGCTGAAAAGTTCATGTTGCAGTTTATTAGGCAACTTATTCTAGGAGAATGGTCCGACCGGTGTACAGACGTAATCCCTCTGGACATAATCCCCCGGACATTATCCCCCCAGACAAAATCCCCCGATTTTCAGTAGGACATAATCCTCCCAGACAAAATCCCCCTCTGTGCAATTAGCCTATTTCTACATTTAATTGATAAACCTTAATTGCCCTGTTTTTGTTCCTAATTTCAGGTTGTGAATGTTGTAAAGGTATAGACTAAACACTTGTTAATGTCATTCAGGTGTTACAGTGTCACTTAGGTATAAAGTTAAGACTTGTTGATGTCGCATAGTTCAAGACTTAAGACAAGCAGCTACAGGCCCGTCTGCTGCACTCCTTGTTATTGTCACTTAGGTATAAAGTTAAGACTTGTTGATGTCGCCTAGTTCTTAAGACTTGTTAATGTCATTAACTTAAAATTTAATTTACACCGAACGAATGGAAGCCGTCATCCGGTAGACCGTGTATTAAAGGAAGTCGTCTAAAATGTATAGCCTACTTCACAATACGTCTGAGTTCCTTCGTTGTAGTTCACTTCATTTCTTAGAATTAAACAAACTAAATATATTCTTTTTAAACAAATTGAAAAAATATTCCGGCTGAGGTTGAGGTGATTAGCAATGGCTTAGTCCTTTTCGCCGTCATCACGCGTCATGATATATATGTCGAAATATATATAGGTGATTATATTCTAGCCTGGGGGATTATGTCCTACCCTGGGGGATTCTTTCCGAGGGATTATGTCCGGGGGATTATGTCCAGGGGATAATGTCCTACACTCGGACCGACCACAGCACAACTGTGCTGGACCTGTTGTTTCCCTTCTAAGAAGATTAGCCTAGCTGGACAAAAGTCTATTGAGACAATAGGTTATGATCTCTTTCACATTCTGTATTCAATCTTTAAAATTTAAATCACATACACAAACACATACGCACGCACGCACGCTCGCACGCACGCACGCACGCACACACACACACACACACACACACACACACACACACACAAACACATTCGTTTTCCAAAATGAATTGAATCTATTATAGGTCTAATTATGGGATTTTATGCATAAAATACACATAAAATACAGTATCCATTGTATCAGCCAGCCATAAAGTCTGTCTGTAATTGTGATTAGTAACTTCTATTGTGCCGGTGTCTAATGCAACCGATGGCAGACCAAAACCAAGCTGTAGGCCTAATCAGGTAAATATCCAGAAGATCAGTCCGTAAGACAGACAGGCAGCCTATGGTGCATGAAAGAGGTACGTCTTAAGTTGGGAACGAACTGACAAGCGACTGAGTAGAGCGCACAGACACAGCTAGGGAGAGACAGGCGTAGACTCTGGGGGAGGGGGCAGCCGGGGCACGTGCCCCCAATAATTGAGATGGACTGTACACCCAATGCAACAAGTGTAGAATGAATAACCAAACCCCCCCCCCAATATTTTGGACAAGTTTACGCCAGTGGAGAGAGAGTTCCAAAAACTAGGTCATGCAAAGGAAAGCTCGTTCACTAAGGTCATTTCTTGATTTAGGTATGACCAGACAAAGAAAGCCAGATGAGTCGATGACCACATTGGATAATGATAATTCTGGGGAATAATAACTGATTTTAAGTATTGTGGCTGGCCAGAGTTATTTATAAACTATGATTCCCCCAATTTGAAATTAGTTCTTTGTTGAACAGGAAGCCAATGCAAAGATTTAAGCACAGAGGTTATGTGTTCATAATTATATCATGTCTGACTGTCTGCCTGTGTGCCTGTCTATCTCTGTCTGTTTGAATCAGGTCTGTCTGCATGTCCGTCTGTTGTCTACCTGTCTGTCTGCTTGCCTGCCTTCAAGTCTGTCTGTCAAAGTTTGTGGTTCTCTTCCTGGTTGGCGATGGTAGGAAGAGTGCTTGGCCGGCCTACTGTGGCTTGTCACTTGAGTTTGGCTATCCGGATCTAAATCTTTGAATATGCAAATATGCATGTACCGTGCAGCTAAACGGTCGACGGCAGCCGCTTAGGCTTACGACACAGAATTATTAATGGCAGCTACTATAACAGACTGGTGACAGACGATCAGAAAGTCAGTTGAACCTGAACCAGGTCCCCGTACACGCTACCGTAGCGAGAAAACTTTCCCTAATTTATCGTGCTTGGTTATTTGTCGCTATTTCGGGCAGACGAGACAAAAACAAATACAAAGACTTGTCAGATTATATGGAGATAAACGGTGGACTTTGATCGAAGTTAATTGCACTAATTCGGAAGTTTCGTTGCATTGTGACTACCTGTGTGGCTTCAATAGGTCGAACGGCCGATAGGTCTCGTCGTTTCTGAGGCAAACTGTTCGGTGGACAATATGCAATTCAAAGGATTCACATAAAGCAAGTTACAGAGGGATTTTTTAGCTGAACGGCTAGCTTCGTTTCGCTGTTTTTTACAGGGTGATCACAGAACGTTGACAGGTCGGAGATTTCGCGGATGACGGCCATGTAATGGCACAGGCGCATCGACCCATTTCTGTGGGTTTGTGAGCGTCTTGTGTCTGGTCCGTATAATAATCTAATTACTGGGCTCTCCGACAATCAAACTGAGCTGATAGAACGATACAAATCTGTCGTTGAAAATATGTACATTTGAAAACTGACACAAGGTGTATCAAGACCTGAATTTGGATTCTCGCTCAAGGCTCACGTTACGACAACCCTTAGTTACGAGTATCTAAAGTGGTTAATTTTGCTGATCGGGGAGCAGCTGGTAGAACTTTGTTGGTTTATTGTTGACTTTGTTTTGTCCTTGAATGCATGGTGAAAAGTAGACTATCTTCATATGGGAGGCCAGCAGGGAAAAGACTTGGCCAATGGGTCGGGTAAGAAAAAGTCGGGCGACAAGAAGAAGACGAACCACAACTTAAAGAAGGGTGAGTAAAGGAAGCAGTAGTGTTACTTTAGCAGAAGCCACAAACGTTTCGTAGCAGTCTTTAATTATGTCAGTATTTCATTTGTCTGTCTGCCTAACCGTTATTCTGCCTAACCACACTCTGTCATTCCAACAGTAAACTAGGCAAACTCTTTTTGCCTCTTTCTTTGCCTCTTTGTATATCTGTCAATGTTTGACCGTCTGCCTGGACTCCAGAAAAGGTACCTTTTTCTCTAATAGTTGTTCTACAGGAACTTTAAAGCATGTATAGGGCAACCATTAATTCATTTATTTGTTCATTCATTCATTCATTCATTCATGCATTCATTCAATCAATCAGGTGAGTCTCTGTCACAATCATGTTAATGGTTAAAGGAAGAACAGAGTCGTCAGTGATTGTTGATCTGTTGGAGATTGGCATCAATGGTCCTTAACTTTTAGCATGGAATGTAGAAAACTTTACATAATTCTTGTCTTAAAGCTGGCCAGCATATGCTGTCATGCTTTGGGTATATAACAACTACATTATCAAAGAAACAAGGACTTTATAAAATGCAGGTCAATCTTGTTTCTTTTTCAATCTGGGAGTGTACAAGTTCATTTAAAGTTCTAGCAGAGGCAGATTAAGGCATGTTCAACATGTTCGGCCGAACAGGGCCCCCCACACTTGAGGGGCCCCCACATAGGCCTATGCAAAATAAAAAAAATTCAATATTTTATAATTATTGCTATTTGTTAAGTCTAATAGTAAAATTAGCAAAAAACTCAGAACAATTATTCGAAACTACTTATTTTATTATTCACAAATACACAATTTTCGCACATGTGTGGGCCCCTATTGGCATGGGCGGTGATCCCGGGAGGGTCGAGGGGACAAAACCCCTCCACCTTTAAGAGTGGGGGGACGTACCATACGTTTGTCCCACCCCAAATTTTGAAGAAACACCAAAAAGGTCAACAAATTTTTTCACGCGTGACCTCTTTTTTTGACCACATCTGTTCTAAAGTGTCCCCCCACCTGTCAAACAAGACCGTGCCAGTGCCTATTGGAGTTTTAGTAATCAGGCAGATTCATCTCAAAATCAGCCAGAAGTGCTAGTAAGACCTAGATGCATACTTTAACACTCGACTGGATAATTATAAGACCTGAATACTGATCGATATTGTACAAAAAGAAAGAAGGCACGAATTAATAATTGATGAATGTTGATTTGTTAAATATAGCACTTTTTATGTGTCCTGTTATTGTGATTCTGTGGGGTTGGTTCCCCCACAGTTTTACTGAACAGGACCACCACATTTGTTAATCGAGCCCTGAGTTCTAGTATTGATACTTTGTGGTTGTGTGCATAAATTTTGCATTCATCTAGCTTTGAATTGAACTGTTTTTTAACACAAAATGTTTGATCTTTGTACGTAGATTTTGAAAAATGAGTTAAGTTTAAAATGTCTGAACACTTCTGAATAAGCTGGTGCCTTGTGCATAGCTTTACAGTAGCACTTTATAATTACGATTACACTTCATGTACAACATATTAAAGCTACCCTGTAGGTGTTCCATCTATAGGCCTATAGGCGACCTAGGGCACAAGTTGAATATGACCTAAAAGAATTGAAGAGAGTCCACTTCCTGAAAATCCTTGTCCTGCAATTTGCCCTTTGAGGTAGGAGTTGGGCACAAGCTGTATGGTGTGCGTAGGGCAATGGTCTCACGCTCTTTGCCCGTAGACCTCATGTGGGCATGAAAAGAGAAAATTTTGGACAATTTAATTTTAGCAGTTTTGATTTAGAGGTGAGCGTGGATACAAATCTGCTAAATTAGCTAAAGATTGTTAGATATTTTCAGTAGCAGTTGATGACAGCAAGATGCCATTGGCACAACACAACTGGAGTGCATTTTTTTAGAGCAAATTTTCACTTAAATGGAGTCACTTCTTTATTAACAAAATATATTTTGTTCTCATTTAAGACCCAATCTCATATCTTTTGGTCAACAGTATTTTAACTACTTCTCCATGTTTTATAGGAAACCTTCTGGTTTGAATTATGGTGTACCCAGAGAAAGGCACAGTCACCCAGTATATGTACTGATACACGTGTCAACAAAGTTTTGCAACATTATCGCATAGCACAGTATTTATCATTATAACATGTTTTCGAGATCATTATGTTGCTAACAAAGTAGTAGTTTTGGACAATGTTATCTGTTTGCTTACAGATCTGTTGAGGCTTAAGTGATCTCTTAAGGGCATTCTGAATAAGGAGAGTGCAGTTTGACTGCACTGGGATTACTGAGGAATACTCTGAACTTAGGTTTTCTGGGTGCCGAAGAAATGCAGAGTTTATGCATATGATCAATCCATCTGTCTGCCTGCCTAACACTTGAATCTTGACCTGGAAATGAATCTGACTTTATCTGCTTATTGATTTTATTATGAGTGCTTTTGTAAATAAGCTTTTGCTTCTGTCCGACTTAGCTTTTTTTGGTGCTACAGAAATTGTGAGATCCAGTGTTAT
This sequence comes from Allolobophora icterica, assembly GCA_963556255.1. Classification (NCBI taxonomy): domain Eukaryota; kingdom Metazoa; phylum Annelida; class Clitellata; order Crassiclitellata; family Lumbricidae; genus Allolobophora; species Allolobophora icterica. The sequence continues at coordinate 54,088,907 of OY744604.1, forward strand.
TCTTCTGCTTCCTCTGATCTGGTGATATGTGTGAGTGAGTGATGGGTGGTGATAAGCGCCCACCTAGTGACACTTATATGGTGGCTATATGGGCAAGGAAATCCTGTTTAACTGAAGGAGAGCTTCTGCTTGACCTCGAGTTCAAATAACTGAACACTGCGTATAATAATACTGGCAAATGACATCCTGCTTCCAAGTTTTTTGTTTCAATTTCGCATTAAATTGGTGCCTAATAATATATTCTTAATATACTCTCATGTACTTCCTAAGAGCCAGCATGTGGCAGGCATACGATGCACTCATAAGTTCTAGGTTATATGTAAGTAGAGTCCAGGATTTTAAACTAATTGGCTTGAGCATTAATCAGAATTTATCATGAACAATGAAGTCTACTGTAATTTGTCACTATTCCTGATAGTAAGTCACTTGCCCGTTGATAGCTCGTTAAGGTTATCACAGAAAATAGATGTGTCATTATCATTTGTGGAATTTTACATAAACTGCACTTGTCTAATACAAAGACCTACTCTGTGTTTATTACTGGGACTTTTGTTGCAGCAAATGACGGATACTTGGATACTTAGCAAGTCAAAACCATTTCTTAAATATGCTACAGAAATAGTCTGTTCTGAGAATTCTATCAAAAGTTAGATCATGAGTGATCACCAGATATAAAACTCAGCTTGACAGAATGTATATGAAATCTGAGGTCTTTATTTATTTAAAACCTTGTTTTTTATTATACTGCCTGGCATTTGGTGCTAATTTTACAGGTGATAGGCCTACTTAATGCTCTGTTTCTCCCTTAACTGCAGAAAGAATTGCCATTTGCTCCATATGTATGGATTCATATGTTTTATGCTGAAGTACAATCTAGAATATAACGAGTGCAATCAGTTCATGCTAATTCGTGATTCTTAATGGCAGCTGTGGCCTTTGCTTCTATTTTTTTTATATTTTCCCTGCTGTAGCTATCCACACAGCTGTCTTTCATTCAACGTGATCTTCTTTAATTGATTTTAGTGTTCTTCATAACTACAATTACTCCTATACTCTGAATTTTGTCGTTAAACTTTTATCCGTTAAGTTGCTTCAATATTCCACTGCCAGATCTCATTTGTTAAGCATGATTCTGATTCCTTTATGAACTTTCTGATCACAAATGTTTTTCTTTAGTGACATTTGTTCAAGATGCAGCTCATTTTTCAATTGATAAGGTGAGGCCCTTCATCAGGACTGCCTCTGCCTATTTGAATGGTTATCACACACTTTTGGGTCCCGAATACTGACCCTTGATTCTTAATATCATGTAGTTGAGCTGTCTTGTTCATATTAATGAACATTTGAAGTCTTAATTCTTTTACAGTCATGCAAAAATTGCACCTCTTCCTAGACTTTGAAGTCAACCCTTACCAGCTCTGATCCCAGGAAAAAGTGATGGCTGTTTATGAACCCAGTATATGCATGTATTTGTCAGTACTTTAGACACAACAGCTACAGTTTATTTGATGGTAAATGCATACTTAAAGTTTTCTATTGCCAGGCATATTGATGTGTTTAGCCGTAGGCATACCATAATGTAAATGTGGTTTTATGTCTACCGTACTTGATATTATGTGATGCATTGCAGCATGTATAATTTCTGGTTTATTTAGCTGTACATCCTGTTTATGGGTACTGTGCACTTTGACCTTTTCGGTCCAGGGCTGTGCCAATCAACGTTACTCTTTTGGCTATTATGCATCTGGTATATGCGGTATACACAAGCTTTTGCCTTATTTAAGGCACAGACAGACTATTTCAATGAAGGTTTGATTGAGCATTTCATACACTGTCATGCTTTTACTGGCAAAACTTTGTGGTTCTTTGGCCAGGATGTAATTTTAAAGTATACATGTCATGCATGTATGTATATATATATATATATATATATATATATATATATATATATATATATATATATATATATATATATATATATATATATATATATATATATATATATATGTGCATTTGTGTATATATTATATACGCAATAATATGCAACTAAATTGGTAATTCCATCCTTATAAAGTTCAGAAGCATGTGTTATGCATTGAAATTGGGTAACATGTAAAGCAATGTAGCATATCCATATCCCAACACCCAGCCAGAGAAGCCGCCACCATCCCGCCACACCCCAGCCTAGCGAATGCCCCTATGAGACCTGGAGTTTCCCATCACATGGTTGATGTTCCCTATTCCAAGTGAGACCACCGTACTGTATGCCCTGGCCAGACCCACCAATGGGGCTGCACAGGGCTGTAGTGGTAAAATTAGAGGCGAGTACACGCTACCGGTTAGTTTTCCGAAACAAATTGGAGGTGAGTATACGCTAATGGTTAGTTTTCCAAAACATATGAGAGGTGAGTACAAATATTTTGTGAGGTCAGTATACGGTCTCTAGAGGTGAGTACAGACCTTGATTTATGTGGAGTTGGGGCGTGCAATGAAGACTTTACTATGGGGTCCTAAGAAAGACTAGGGGGGTTGAACCCCCCAACACCCCGACAATTCTCACCCTGGAGTACACGCTGTATGCCCGCGTATACCCTTGACTACAGCGTTACTCTTTTGGCTATTATGCACAAACACCACGTTTACCTCTCATCAAACACTCAGGTTTGATGCCCGTCTGAGTTGGCCTATGAGATCAGCCCAAGCAAAGTGCAAAATGAAAGTAGGCTTATTCAGATATCATAGGGCAGTGAAGCAAACGGCTTGATGGGACTTCTTGTCCAGAAACACACCTCACAGCAATGGAGATGTTGTATCGGCAGTGAGGTTTTTGATAAACAAAGTATACGCCTCCTCAGATCGCACCTGATGAGCTCGTTTTTTGTCTCTGGCGCTGTGGGTGGCAGTTCTTGCCTTTCATGGCCTGATGCTTCTTGTCTTCATCCAGGATAAGCTTGTACTTGCCACTGATGGTGCCTTCGAGGGCCTTCAAAATGTGGCTGTGGAGTCTGGACGGTGTTGACTGAACACTTAAAGGAAACAGGTGATGCCTACAGTATCGAGCAGCCCATCCATGGCAGTTGCACTCTTGAGGACGAGTCAGACCGCCATACTGCCATGTACATACGAACCGATCCCCATGGCCAGCAAGGCTGCAACCCATGACTGTACCCAAGCTGGCCCCGCAGAGCGGCACACATGCCATCCAACACATTCACTCACAGCCTCATGGTATTTCTGGTGTAGGTGGCTGCGAGCTTCGACTTCAGACCGATTTTATGTAGGCAGAAGGTCTGCAGCGTGAGGGCGGGTGTGCGGGCAAAGTCAGATGTGATACCATCATTGTTAGACATGCTCAGTAATTTTAACTGTAATGTCTTGTCAAGAGAGACTCATAAGGGTTGCTCAATTAATAACTATCACTCAAAGTTTACTTGTCCAATTATTATTCATTGTTGTTACGCATTTACTGAGCACCACTATCTTATGACCGACATCAGTTGATTGCACTGAGCAGTTGTGAGTGAAGGACGTACTCAAGGTACTTACACAGTAACCGTAATCTCCACGTTACAAGGTAAACGCTGTAACCAATTGGCTACCATGTCTCACAATGAACCCCCTACTATCGGGGAATATGCAAAACTTTACAGTGGATTGCCCACATGAGGTAGGCATATAATGAAGATAATGGAGGTGAAATGCAACTCATACATGGTTACTGCAACAGGTACGAATCAGTGCATTACCAGTATGATGGTGAACTGTATATTGTTGATTGGTCATGTGCTTAACCACCAGTGACTATCTCATGCAGTCCTGAGTCAAGCAAGACCAACGAATCCATCACAGTGGTGGCCATGGGCGGCGATCCCGGGGGGTCGAGGGGGACAAGACCCCCACCTTTTAGAGAGGGGGGGACACACCATACATTTGTCCCCCCAAAATTTTGAAGAAACACCAAAAAAAGTCATCAAATTTTATCGTGCGTGAGAGCGAAAAATGTTTTTTAGAATGAATTTTATTGCGTGTGAGCTCGAAAAAATTTGTTGACCTCTTTTTTTTACCAGTTCAGGTCAAAACTCTTTCTTTGACCAGATCATTTCTAAAGTGTCCCCCCCCACCTGTCAGACAAGATCGCCACCAGTCAGTCACACAAAACAAACCACCACCAAAAAATATTGCGAAATCGATGCCAGAATAAAGAAAAACTACACATGCCCAAGAATTTATCAAGCAATTTCGCACACATTGAAGAAACAGCCTCTGAATCTAAACACAACCCACCATAACAGCTCCTGTCTCATCCTCTCTCTGGCCTCCCAGCAACCAGATCTTCTACTTACTATGGTACCTGTCAATAATAAAGGCAAAGAGAGAAATTTCTCACTACAGCATGGCTACAGCATGGATGTAAAAGTTCAGGCCTTGTAGAGAACAGACGTCATTACCATCAAACAATGTTATGTTATAAATAACCTCATAAATTCATTCCTTGAGCATTTTAAGAGCTCTTACTATGAAAGCCAGCTTGAGATTGCTTCAGGTGCATCTCCCAGCGGCCTCTGCATTCAAAAGATGCTGTCAGTGACCAACACTCAGGACAAGAGAACCAGAAATTATATTTCCTTCATTGTTTGTTAACAGAATCAAAGATTGATATAATATATGTATAACTGCTCAGTGTACTGGTGATCTCTGATGTGTGACTTTGCACATGTTAAAATTTTCGCCATGATATTGATTATATTAGTCAAATCCAAGATAGGTACACCATCTAATTTTCAAGCACATTTGATTTTCTTAGCAGACAAGCATCACACTCACTGGCTGCAGTCTGTAGACCATGAATGTGTGTGCTCTACTGTCAGACAAAATATGTGTACAAACATTCTTGCCACAACAACCCATCCTGTTACCAGTGAGCAGACCTCCCTCAGGAGTTTCTGATTGAGTTACACATATTAGAAGATAGGGCATTATGAAACGTCCAACTGTATTCGATTGTACGATATGGCTGTAATAATAGTAATGGGATTACCACAGTGCCAACAATACGATTACAATAATACTCTGACAGAGTGGCAATACTATTGAGACTGATGGCATTTAACCTATCTAATATTTTACTAATATGGTGTCTTTTATTTGTTAGATGGGCAGCACCAGAACGATTCAGATTCCTTGGATTCTGTGAATAATAATAAAAAGTGGCAGTCAGAAGAGAATTTGACTTCTTGCGTTGATGGAGAGGACAATGAAAATCTGTTTGTTGCACTTTATGATTTTGAGTCAGGCGCAGACAATCAGTTGGATCTGGTCAAAGGTATATTGAAACCTGATGATTGTATTCAGATTTTACCATCTATAGGCAATGCCAAAAATTTTAAGAAGAGTTGAAGGGGGAGGAGTTAATAAATGCTGAGCAGTATGTTCTGAATTTGAGTTTGATCATTGTCAAAATGCAACAATTTCTAAATATCTTTCTGATGATGTTCTGGTTTTATGTCTGTTAACCCAATTATTATTATATGAAAATTTATAAATCACAAGTTAACATAACTACATACACCATATATACAATAGTAAATACACTGCATATGCGCTAACCCAAGTGCAAGAAGTATGCAGCAGGACACTTGATGATGGATGGCAAGCATGCTGCAGTTCTAACTGTTATTGGAAATTTATATAGTGTTACTTCAATTAAACTAATTAGAGGTACTCTCTCTGCACGAGACTAAATGGTTCTAGAGATCATGTTGCGGCCTGGATGATAAATGATGACAGCTGGTGACGTTTTTAAATGCAATCTGTGCTGTGGTAAACCAAACACCATTTTATATGTGATGAAAAGAATCCGTAAGTTTGTAAATCAGTAAGTGCTTTAACGCAGAGTTTCCCAAACTGTGGGTTGCGACCCAAAAGTGTGTCGCGAAGCTCTGGCAAGTGGGTCGCCAAATATTTTAGAGAAACATTTATTTATTCGGATCAACAACATTTGGCTATGATTGGGCTATAACTCTGGATTGCAATAAATTGTAAATTATTTTTTTTACCTAAGGTCCTTTTAATGCTTTAAATTTGTAAACGATCTACGTAAATTCGCATATTTCAATGTCAATTTGCGAAGCAAATTTTAGTGCACAATGCTTAATTTTACACAGTGGGTACCGAGACTGCCAAGATATTCACAAGTGGGTCTCGACTCGGAGAAGTTTGGGAACCACTGCTTTAACAAAGTTTATGCTAATCCATACATTCAAGAATAGCAACACTTCAGTTAATACAATGCAATGATTGGAATCACAGTAGTCAGTTTTACATGATGGCTATTTTAAACTGTTACCATTCTGAATGATTGGACAAGATTGGATAGATTGGATTGGATTGGATAGAGGTAATTTATAATAATGTTACTATAAACGGTGGTCTATCAAATGACGAAATTAAACAAAATTAATGCTGCTATAAATGTTAAATGGTTCAATTTTTCTAGGGGATAAAGTCATTGTTTTGGAGCATAATGAGAGCAAAGAATGGTCCAGGGTTGAGAAGAAAAACGGTCCAGTAAGCATAAGTGGCTGGATACCAACCAATTACATAGCTTCTGTCAGCAGCTACAGTAAGTTCTCCTGGTTCCATGGACCTTTGTCTCGAAATGCTGCTGAATATCTTCTGTCATCGGGCATCACTGGCAGCTTTCTTGTGAGGGACAGCGAGAGTTGCCCTGGACAGATGACACTGTCTCTGCGCTTTGAGGAGAAGTACTTTCACTACAAGATACAAAGAGACTTTGAAATGGTAATAGATTTAGTTCTACTGGCAGATGAGTAGAGTTAAATGTCTCTAAAATAAAATGCTTAATCATCATCATAATCATTAGTAGTTCCTGATGCCAGCCATTTGACGGCAATGTTCTCCATTGCCCTCATTTGTCATGTCCAGTTCTCCTCTCAGTGTTAGTCCAAGTGATGTTATGTCCTCATTTATGTTATTATCCAGTGTAGTCTTGGTCTGCCTTTGCTTCTTTTTCCTTTGCATCATGCATGTATTGCATTTTATGGAATTTAGTCAGCTGACTTTCTACATGTCCAGACCATCGAGAATGTTTGCTGAATGACTTTATCTGCTTAACTTCTGAATTGCAAAATGCACCACACATTATCCTCTGATTGGACATGACAATGATAAGTATTATAAATAGTTAAAAGCAGACAAATAATGGCTACAATTAGCAGCAATAATTTCAGTAATAATCCCAGTGGAAGTAAAATACCAATTAAAAAACCAACTTGGCCTACTTATGTTGGGCAGCGTGAAGAGGAATCAATAGGTTTCTGCTTTTAACTGAATTGAATTGAAACACAGTGTTGACGTTTAAGTTGCACGTGTACATGTATAATGAAGTGGGGCATTTGGAAAATACATGAGGTGGATACTCTTGTTGAGCCTTAATCCTAGTTCATGCTAGAATGAAATGTTGCTGCTTGTTGGCCAAAATTCCTTAGTTGTTGCATGGTTCTAGCATTGGCAAGCTGTAATCCATAATCACTGGATCATGTGGCAGCCAGTTAGATAACCTTGTCATCTTTTGATCTCTGACAGTTCAAACTACAGTTTTGCTCTTTCACTCTGGAAAGGTTTTTGTGGCAGAGGAGCGACGATTCACAAGTCTGGATGAACTCGTCAACTTTTACTCGAAGGAACCGGGACTTGTGACATTACTTCAGTTTGCTGTTCGTAGGGTGAACAAACCACCAATTTTTGCATTAAGTCCAGAAATGGAAAAATGGGAAGTTGACAGGAATGAAATCGAGATGAAGCAGCAGCTTGGTAACTGATTCATGTAGATATTACCATTACATTGTTGTGTAAGTGTAGGGTCATTTGAAGCACTACCACTATCTGCTATCTTTATTGAAGTCAGCCACAGAGTAATCATTTTAGCTCAGTGTTATATAATAAAAAAATAATTTTATAATTATTTTTATTATTATTAATAATGGTAGTAGTACTAGCTAGTATTAATATTATTCTTGGAGATAGACTTTGATACTCCTAACATAATTTTTTTGTTCCAAAGGGATTCTTTCTACCTCAGGTATTAATAATAATATCAATAATAATAATAATAATAATAATAATAATAATAATAATAATAATAATAATAATAATAATAATAATAATAATAATAATAATAATAATAATAATAATAATAATAATAATAATAATAATAATAATAATAATAATAATAATAATAATTACTATTACTACTGTTATTATTAGCTTTGAGCAATAATATTTGCTTGAGATGTTTGTTTAAATTAAATTTGTCTGAACATATAAGTCTATCACCTGTGCATCTGGGGTTCCATGACAAATAAGCTTTGAATAAACATTAGCTGTTGAACTCCATAGTTGTAGGAAACTGTGCTGTTCATTCCTCACATAAATCAGATCAGAAACCAAACCTTAAAAGCTGTTAGTGATTGCGATTATGAGTTGGTAATTTCTAGAAAGCTGTTGTTTGTAAACTGCTCTGTCAATTTCTTTTTATAGTACTAGTTGCATGATTATTTTATCTGATCGAAACGGAACTTTTTAAAAGCTCAGTATCATTACTGCTAAACTCAAAACTAAGTACAATCCTAACTAACGTCTTTAAAATAGTTTGGTGGATTATTGTTGTGATGACAACATTTAGTTTTTATGGCAATTTTGCTTTAGTATACAATTAAATAACTGCAAAAATTATCAGAGATTCATTTGATGCATGTTTTGCATTTGGACAAAATTGTCTTGTTTATTTTGCATAATCAAGTTTGACTTGTAGAAATATCTTGTTTATGCAGGCAGTGGTCAGTATGGTGATGTGTATGAAGCTCTGTGGAAAAGGCACAACCTCCAAGTGGCCATTAAAACACTGAGGGCAAGTATTAGCCACCGCCACTTACTTATGACCAGTGATATTTTACTTCTTAGATTAATTTTACTTCTAGTTCTTATTCACTTCTGTTGAGGCAATTTTACTTCTCCTTCTACTTCTAGTTCTCAAATAATTTTACTTCTAGTTCTTATTCACTTCTGTTGCAGTAATTTTACTTCTCCTTCTACTTCTAGTTCTTAAATAATTTTACTTCTAGTTCTTATTCACTTCAGTTAAGGCAATTTTATTTTTCGTATACTTCTCAAATAATTTTAACTTCTACGTTTAGTTCTGGTTTCCACACAAGCCCCTAATTTTACTTCTCCATATACTTGTGTGGTTTTGTTCACATGTTTCCACAATGTATTAAGCTCTTGTTGTAATCCAAAAACGATTTTACAGAGTCACCAATAAAAGTTTTTAGAGTTCTTATTTAGAAAAACTCGCATGTATAGGCTAATGATTGCCTCATCCTATTTCTACAGCTTGTTGACAAAATCCCAGCTACTGCAAAAATTCGCTCTACATAGGCCTGTGATGCCGGTGCTCAAATCAGAGACTTCACCTAATGGGGAGATTTTGGGGTACACTGGCGGCAATCTTGTGTAACAGGTGGGGGACAAGAAACACGCGAGAAAAATTTGTTGATATTTGTTGGGTGTTTCTTCAAAATTTGGGAAGACAACTGTATGGTGTGTCCCGCACTCTTAAAGGTTGGTGTCTTGTCCCCTCGATCCCCGGGATCGCCACCCATGCATGTTGGGGTAAATTGCGTTTCTACAGTGTCAGAATTCAAGTGAATTATGAACTGCTCCCTGCTGCTTAATGTCCTGCAAATATTTATCAAGTTCCATTACCATTAAACATCGGAATTTGCCGTTTTTTCCGGTGTCTGGTTGGTAACTAAAGAAATCCCACACCGCACATTCCCTTTTGCGGCCAGCGAAGAGTTTTGAGAAACTCATGGCATATAGGAACGAAACTTTTCTCTCAGCTTGTGAACAACGACAAAACAGAGAAAGTTTTGAAATATCGCACGAAAAACTAGAGTTGACGAGAGTGGCTACGAAATTCACGTCGCGCGAGGAGGTTCAATGTGCATTTTAAACATTTTTGTGGCGTAGTAATTTAGGGCCAATAGACAAAAGTTTCTTAATTTTCGTTCTAAAAATAATTATACTTCTTATTCTTATTCACTTCTGAAGGTCTTAATTTCACTTCTTATTCTATTCTCGTTCTTAAAATAATTTTTATTCTACTTCTACTTCTACTGCACGAAAATCCAATAATTATTATTCTTATTCTACTTCTTATTCACGAAAATATCACTGCTTATGACTGCACCAAGTGATAGAGTTATTGACTGTTTCTGGTTAAGAGGCAGTGTGTATGGTAAATGTAACAGTGTCTTTGGTTTTAGAAAGCACATTCTGATTCAGACTCCTAAAAGAGGCTTTCCGTCAACACCTAATAATAATAACCATAATATTGATAATAATAATAATAATAATTATTTATTATTATTAGTTTTAGGCTCTTTGGAAGCATGGAACACAACTGTATTTCTGTATTTCTTTGTATTGTAAATCTGCTTAGCTTGATCATGAACTATAGCAATGGTCTTCAAGTTGTCGGAGACAAAAGTACCGGTAATCAGATTAGCAGAATGATTAGAGAATGTAAGAGCATGTCATATTTTACTGTATAGGTTATTCTTTGGTTGATACAGTGAGCAGTTTGTTCTTTTTCTGTGGTGTTTAAACAGGCAGAATCAACAGAGCTAGTAGATTTCATGAAAGAAGTTACCATTATGAAGGAAATGAAACATCCAAATCTTGTCCAACTTCTTGGTAATATCTCCAGTTCCTACAGATCTTATACTCCAACTTCAAAGCACGCTTTCAAATTGTTCCACATTTTTCAAAATTTGACTAGTTTTGTCAGTGTAAAATGTTTGGCATAGATTGGCCGATTGTTTAAGTCAGCAAATTTCTTGTATGGTTTATGTGTCCTGTTATTATTAATAACACTTATTCCCACACTAATGAATTCACTCAGAGCAGTTGTATTGATTCCCTTTAAGACTTCACCCCTCTCAGCAGTGCTTCCAGCCCCACATCAACAGTGATAGTCTTCAGGTGTTAATTTAAAAGTGCCCTTATGAAAAATTTAAAACCATCTCCATAACAATTCCGCAGCTGTGGTATCAGGTTCCAGCTTTGTCTCTGTAAAAATCAACATTTGCATTAGTTTGAGCAAGTGGTAAATTGAGTTCTGATAATTTGTGAAAAATATTCCTGCAATTTAAATGAATTGTAGGAATCCTGATGAGTTTATTTTGAAGTGATGCTATGTAAATTTGCAATTACAATTGTGAATTATAAAGTCTGTCAATGTATTGCAACTGCAAAACTTTAGAAGCTAATTGTTGAGATACAGGTGTTTGCATTGTAGTACTGTGATAAAAATTAAAATCTCATCAAAATCAGGATCCATCGGTAATTTGTAACCTCTTTTTGTAAATGGTCTGTGATTTTAAACAGTATCTGATTTATAGGTAATTGACATTTGATTTCAGTATTTCTGTGTTAAGCGTCTGTGTCCAATGATATAATCCATGTATAACCAATGGATTTTAGGCATCTGTACATGGCAGCCTCCATACTACATCATAACTGAGTATATGAGCCAAGGTAACCTGCTGGATTACCTACGAAACAGCTCACCAGAAGAACTTGGTCCAGTAACCCTCTTCTACATGGCCACCCAGATTGCATCTGCCATGAAATATCTGGAAGAAAAAAATTTCATTCACAGGTGGGCATTGTGACAACTAGCAGGAGATCTTCCGCTCAGTCACTTTACATTACATTCTCAGGCTATAGCTAGACATAGATAGACATAGACATAGAGCAATCGTTTTATGAATATTATGCTCTATTTATGAAAAATCTAATGTCCAATGACAAAACCTGAAATATACATCTGTGCGTGTCACTGACGGTGTCTGTAATTGTAACCTCAAGATTTCTGCAGTGCCCAAAATGTGCAGTTGCAAGAAAGCACCAGCATGTTCGCAGGTAAAAAGTAAGTAAGTAAGTAAGTATATTCTTTATTATACCACCTGCAAACGCACTGTGGTTAACAATACAGGATATACAAGTAGATGCATAAGGAACTGAAAAAAATATTAGCATGCAGAAAGATAGACTTAATTTCAGTCAAGTGTTCAAAAAAAGTGAGTGAAAATTATTTAACTAATGTTAGTGTTGGATAGAGACTTGTGCTTAGTCAAAACAAAATCGATAAGCAGGTAAGGTTGCATTCATTACAGTGGCTGCCCAATTAGCAAAGAATCCATTTCAAAATCTAGCCTTTAGTTCTCAAAGAACTACATTTTAATCGGCCGACCTGTGTTCCATGTTTGTACTTCCCATACCTAAATCATGTACTGTTCATGTATCATTTCTTGACTCCTGTAGCATTAAGTGACATACCATAATAAGGGTATGTAGTGGTTCAGGAGACATGTAATCTCCCACTGAAAGTTAACCTGGAATGCTTAATAACCTAACTTTCCTACCGTCGTGTTTAAAGTTATCATTGTGTCCACTGAGACAGTACTATTATCCATTGTGTCCACTGAGACAGTACTATTATCTAAAATATTCCTCAAGTCTACAACTCTTGCACCAAAGAATTTCTGCTGTAATAGTCCTTTTTCTTAATATTCCTATGTCCTCGAGTTGCCTTGCTCTATGCTGATTTAAAGAACGTCTCTCATTGCACTGCCTCCTTTCCAGTAATAATTTTATGAATCTCGGTTAGTCTCCTCTTTTTGTCCAATGTTAGTCCATAACTTTTCAACCTTTCTTCATAGTTCTAATCCTTGTGATCCCAAATCGTTTTTCTAACTCTTCTTTGCACTTTCTCCAGTTGTTCTATGTCCTGTTTCAGATATGGATTCTATTCTAGGATGCAGTATTTCAACTGTGACCTAACCATTAATGTTTTGTACAACGTCAGACTCAGTATTGTATCCTAGTGTCTGCTGACTGTTGTCTTTATCATACCTAGGGTTGAATTATCGATGTTTAAGGGTAATTGCTTCAGCATGTTGCCTTGAACGTTTTGCTTTCTTTTGCATAATCACTACCAAATCTCTTTCTTCCTCACTTTCATATCTTACCCCCACCCCCATTCTTTCAGTTGGGCTTGGACCTCTATTCTGTAGCTGAACCGAATCATTGTCTGGCATTCTTGTTTCATCCAACATATATGATGCCTCTGCTTACTATGGCATGAATTAAAAAAGCTGAAATGGGTCATTTCATGTATAACCAGTTGTCTGTCTGGTACATGTGTATGTGTATGTATTACACAGTCTTGTTGTCCTCGAGACCAAGGTCTTGGTCTCGAGTGCACTCGAGTTCGTTTTTAAAGTCTTGGTCTTGGTCTTGAGGTTCAAGGTCTTGGTCTTGGTCTTGGTCTTGGTCTTGAGGTTCAAAGTCTTGGTCTTGGTTTTGCAAGACCAAGACCAAGACTTTTGTCAATATGAACAGTCAGTAATTTTAACAAACAGCAAGAATTTTAAAAATTTATCCAATAATTACTCATACAGTTATTGTTTTAGTATTTACACGGTGTGAATGAGGCTTCACTGTTGTTTTAGACAATTATTTAGACTTCCGGTAATTTACCATGGAATGTTTTCAAAACAGACTCATGATTAATTTGTACATTTACATCCGGTTCTTGAAAAGCTGCTTTGTGTGCTAGCGATTTCAGCACTTGTAGACCTTGTTTTTTCACATGGCAGAATTTTTATGAGGCCCCACAGGTGACGTCTTGGTCAGAAAATTCTGAGCAAATTGGTTTTTATAAAATTTAACAGGCATTTGGAATAACATTTCGCATGAAGGACTTTTGTAAATACGAATTTGGATTTCTCTGCTGTCTCCATTTAGAGTTGTTTTGCTTGAATAAAAGAAAAAAACTCGTGTTTTAATTAAAATAGCGAGTAGTCCGACTGGACAATTTTTAGTAAGGAATAGAAGTCTGGATACGACTGTGATTTTTTGGGGTCTTGGTCTCGGTCTTGGTCTTGAGGTTCAAGGTCTTGGTCTTGGTCTTGGTCTTGGTCTTGAGGTTTAAGGTCTTGACAACAAGACTGGTATTACAGTCTGATTAACAGTTAACTTTCAGTAATATCTTTGTTCAGAGCTTCAATTAAAGTTTTTGTAATGTACTCTTTCTGTCTAAGATGTCTTGATCAACATCTAAATTCTAAACCAAGTTTCTTTTGTGCAAACGGCAACCCTATTATATCTGTATTCAGCAAGAGTAAATTCATCATTGAGAAAATAGAATTTTCCTGATGCAAAACTTGTGATTGCTCAAAAATAACCAACATTTACAATTTCTGAAATTGATATGGATGGTTTTAATAACCCGAAAAGCAGCTGGTTGTGATGTATTAGCAACTTCATTTTCTTTGCCTTGGTGTATCATGGTAGGTGGCCAGTCATAACTGCTAACCCTAATCTTAATCTGTAGTCTCTGTTCCCATCTGTAATATTATTATTATCTTCTCTCCATCTTTCTTACCTTCTGGTTGGCTGAAGCATCAATATCAGGGATAGGGGATGGGAAGGGGATGCACTTCTGCAAAGTAAGGTTCAGGTGCCATACACATAAAGAGACTAACACCATTTCGTTCAAAACTCATCTGTAGAGATTTGGCTGCTCGCAACTGTCTTGTTGGAGAGCATCATTTGGTCAAAGTTGCCGACTTCGGACTTGCACGACTTGTGCCAGATGATACGTACACAGCTCAGACTTCATGCAAGTTTCCAATCAAATGGACTGCACCTGAGGGCCTGATGTATGGTACATTCTCAACAAAATCTGATGTATGGGGTCAGTATGAGTTAGCACTTCATAAATAGTAATAATAATAATAATAACAATAGCAATAATAATAATTATAGTAATAATAATAGTAGTAGCAGCAGCAGCATAGTTCGTAGACAGTCAAAGAGAAATAGATGCAATGATTCAGAAGCACTTGGAGCAGGAAGATCAGTCCCGATAGGCCTGTGCAAGACAGTGTGCTAATAGGAAAATGTAGATTAAAAATTACACTTAAATAGTAAAATGTAAATTAAAAATGGCTCTGTAGCAGGACACCAAAAGCTGTATTACGTTTGTATATTATATATGTATGTATGCATAATTATATGTATTTATGTATGTACATAGTCACTAGTCAGCCAGCGTACACACTGGGTTCATGTTGAATCGATATGATGATCACTATTTGCAGATGGTTTGATATCTTACACCGGCCTACAGCTTATTTCATATTTTGGATCTGATCCAAGTTTGGCCAATAACTCAGTTAATCCTCCCATTTCCAACCGATTGCCAATCAATCAATCAATCAATATTCGTTTATTGCAATAATTCCTGTTGACACAAACGCAACAGGATCACATGTGCAGTCTTTAAAAACATTGTCAGCAAATGCAGTTAAATCGTGTCAGCGTGCTCCTTAAATGACTCATTTTGTAACACTAG
The DNA here is from genome assembly GCA_963556255.1 of Allolobophora icterica. Classification (NCBI taxonomy): domain Eukaryota; kingdom Metazoa; phylum Annelida; class Clitellata; order Crassiclitellata; family Lumbricidae; genus Allolobophora; species Allolobophora icterica. The sequence goes on from OY744604.1 coordinate 54,104,412, forward strand.
ATTAATGTTGGGCCAATATCATGGTCAGCGTTGGGCTTGGGGTTTAAGCCCCCCCCCCAGATGAAGCTGAAGCCCTCCAAAATAAATCATGCCGTTGTATGCTTACGGCTAAAAATTCATATGATATTCATGTTGCCATGCTCAAGGCTTAAGCCCCCCAAGTCAAAAGTCCTAGTCGCTGGTCATGGTCCATTCAGTGCATTTTGAACTGTTAAGCCCATCTAATGGCCAATATACCCACATTCTCTCATCTTTCAATATAGATGAGAGATACACTACGCTGGCTACCTGTCAAGAAAAGAATCTAATTAAAAATCCTGCTCCTGTTTTATTCCTCATCAGTTGGTTCCACCCCAGCAGATTTACAGTTGTTTCGGGACATCAGTCACGTTGCTGGGCTGCCCGGGAGATATTAGGTCCCTCGATTCCATACGTCAGTGTGAGAAAATTGCACTCTGTCTTGCAAAGTACATATGTTCACAGAACGACTGTTACAAATTAATCCTACTTTCACTATTTAATTTTGCAGTTTTTTTATTGTGTGTTTACTAACACAGCATGTTAAGTTAACAGCTTTAGGGGATACGATGCCACTTCATATTATGTGGAGTCACAGATAAACCGGTATTGCATAAACATAGCTAAACTATGATGACTGTCTCTGTAGTGTTACCTATGCCAAAAAATTATGTCAAAGTCATTAAGAACAGAGGCGCGTTTACCAGTAGGCGCACTAGGCGCGCGCCTAGGGCCCCCAAATCTCAAGGGGCCCCCAAACGGATGAAAATATATTTTAATTATGAAAAAATAGCATTTTTGAATTATTTTAAATATAACCTATTTTCTATTTTTACAGTTTAGCATTCTCGTAAAAGTATGTTATTGTAATTTATAATTGTTTTGTTCACTTCAATGGCTAATAATTCACTTTGACTGTGCAAAATAACACGAAAAATTTGAACTTGTTAGCCGTCTGCTGCAGTTTATGTGTTGAAAGTTTTAGTCTGATGATTGCTTAATTTTTAGTTTTAAAAGTAATTAAAACTTTAATTAGTATTGTTAACCCGTAATAATAATTTAAATTTTTATAATAATAGGGGGTCTAAATATTGATTAAAACAAACTGCGACAAGAATGAAGCTAAGGTTCTTTGGACATGTTATGCGATCTGATGGTCTGGAGAAGGAAATGATGCTGGCGTGCGGTGAGGGGAGGAGAAGACGGGGTCGCCCAAGGAGGAGATGGATGGATGAGATACAAGATGTAACTGGCATGAATTTGGCGGAATTAAGAGATTTGTCATCGAATAGGAAACAATGGAGTGTGTTCTCGAGGACGATCGCTAGAGCTCCACGAGCTGACAGCACAAGGTGACAAGGTGAAATATTGATTAAAATCTGACGCAATGAATCCCAATTGCTATGAATCTGGAGTTGCAAAACGAAAGAAACGTGAGCATGCGATAAGTGGCTAAGTAGACAGAAACTAACTTGATGCATTTGTAAGTCGTAGATAGGCCTAATAGTATGTCGCTCTAACACCGGTTCAGTTTCAAAGAATTAATTTTTCAAGCATTTCTATATTATATAGGCTATTGTAGATTTGCTGCATTGCATTGCAACAAACGAGTAGGGCCTACTGTACACTTATAAATATTTTTGCGTTTTTTAAACTGAAATCATTAGGCCGAAATCACACAACTTCACATTCCTTAAAAATAGCTTCTATAATCATAATTACACTAAAAAACGGCTTTAAGATCAACTTCGCTGGTTTTTCCACATGATAGGCTAAACACCACCAGAGTCTCAGACACTTAGGGCCCCCAAAAATGTTTGCGCCTAGGGCCCCGTTTTCCGTAAACGCGCCTCTGATTAAGAACAAACGTTAATGAATAAGTAATAATGTAATAAGTAATGACAATGAGTAATGATGAAAGTAATTACAATCATGATAGCAGGAGTGGCATTGTTGGTGATGTTGGTGGTGTTTGTAGTGATGTTGGTGGTGATGATGATGATTATGCCAAGACTAGTGATGATCACAATTCATGATGTTGACAGCTATGCAACAGTGATGGTATGGATGATGATGGTGGTGTTGGTGGTGGTGGTGGCGGCGGCGGCGGCGGTGGTGGTGGTGATGGTGATGGTGGTGATGATGGTGGTGATGATGGTGAAGATATTATACTGCTCAGTGATGACTACAATTGTAATGATGACACTAATGGTGATGAAGATGATAGTAAAATATAAATGATGTTATATTTATTTTGAATTTCATTAGCATTGTTTGTTTTGCATGTCCTAGCATTTGGGGTGCTGCTATGGGAGTTGGCAACATATGGGGAGACTCCATACCCCTCAATTGAGCTTCAAAATGTCTACCAGTTCCTGGAGAGAGGTAGCCGTATGTCTAGTCCTCCTGAATGTCCTTCTTTTGTCTACAATCTAATGCTGCAGTGTAAGTAATGTTACAGTTTATAAATTAAAATATTTTAAAAAATTCTCTCAGGAACAAGTTCTACTTTTAAAGTACTGCCATAGGAGCTTTTACTTGGAATGTTAATTAACATTCCAATTATAATTGGTGGGTTGATGATGTTGTAACTTGTTGCTAGCCTTTCGCTACTACTTTTTATGTTTAATTCCTAATATTTCTATTTTTAACCTGCAGGCCTGAAGATAAGGTTTTCCAGTGTTAAGATGATTATAATAATTGTTGTCAGAGGCAATATTTCCATTGATATTGCTGTATGCAAACACACACGTCAAATAACTACCTCAAGAGGGCTACCAATACTTGTCAATCTTTCGTGTTATCTGGGTAATCATAGAAACTTCTCAGTCTACTAACTCCCTCATAATTCTTGACTTCATTATTTTTATTATGCCCAGAAGCCCAGTCTCCACCTGATTGCAATCTGTATTGATCCTCTTCCATAAGTACTGGGTAGCTCTCTTCATGTAGCCTGACTTTGATGGCATAGGCCAGCGCAATAAAAATTTAAAGGTTGATTAATTATGGTATTCTTCTAGAAATAATAGCCAATAGCTGTAGACTACTGTTCAAGTCCATGCCTGGTTGACCACAAATCTGCCAGGTCGATCATGCATACAATTTCATGGCATATCCTTTCCTATGCCATTCTAATGTGGTGTTCCTCAGAGTTCTGTGCTATACCCCTTACTCTTTATCTGTATTCTAACCATTATGTTCCTACAGTACATGACTAGATGTCTCAAACCTGACTAGGTCTTAACATGAACAAAACTGAAGTTTTCTGGTGTGGACCTAAATAATAATATTAGGCTGTGGGCCTAAGACTGGGTGCAGTCATCTGTGCTCCCCATACATGCGCATGCGGAACGGCGGTTTCAGCCAGAGGCTCACACGGATTGGCTTGCTCACAAAGCTTCGGCAGACAAGCTAGACACGCATCAATAAATGACATCGTGCTGCGCAGTCTCATAAAGGCAGGCACCCCTTCAATCAAGGAACCGGCTGACCTCTCCCGACTAGACGGGAAAAGACCTGATGGTCAAACTCTGATTCCGTGGAACAGCGGACGTTCCCTAATTTGGGATGTGACGATTATTGACACTTTTGCGCCTTCGTACTTGGCCGAGACGTCTACAGCAGCGGGGGGAGCTGCAGAAATTGCCGCAACTCGAAAGAAGACCAAATATACGGAGCTATTGACGAGGTACAGTTTCACACCAATAGCATTAGAAACGATGGGACCGATGGACCACGAAGGTTCGGCGTTTATCAAAGAACTCGGCCGACGGTTGACAAGAATAACAGAAGATCCACGAGAAACCTTCTTCCTGTTACAAAAGATATCCATCACAATCCAGAGGTTCAATGCTGTCGCATGCCTAGGCACGATGGGGAACCAGAATCCTGATTTCAATGTTACCGGATGATAATAATAATAATAATAATAATAATAATAATAATAATAATAATAATAATAATAATAATTAATAATAATTAATAATAATAATAATAATAATAATAATAATAATGCCCTCACGAATGCCCTTGTGGAGCGACGGTCCAAGAGGACGGCTCACATGGGATGTCATGCAGCCTCAGGCCAGGTCGTACTGCCAGACATGCTCTACTAAACGACATCATTTGGCGTAGCCTCACCAAAGCTGGCTTTCCAGCCACAAAGGAGCCCACTGGACTTGTCAGGTCTGATGGGAGATGTCCTGATGGTGTAACTCTTATCCTATGGGAGGGTGGTAAATGCCTTGCCTGGGATGCCACTGTTATTGACACCCTGGCAGAATCATACCACACCAGATCAGCTGAGGTTGCGGGGCTGCTGCCGAGATAACAGCTGATAGAAAAACATCTAAATATACTGCCATTTTGTCATCGTATTGCTTTGTGCCCTTGGCCTTTGAAACTCTGGGTCCAATAAACCAGGAAGGCCTCGCACTGATCAACCTCCTCGGCTACCTCCTGGCCCAGATATTAGGAGACAACAGAGAGACTATCTTTCTTTATCAGCGCTTATCTATGAAAATCCAACGCTTCAATGCTGTCGCTTTTGTTAGCACCTTTTGCACTGATAAAACCATCTGCGAAGACTAGCCATTCCAGAATAATGCCCCCCTAATTTTTGAACTCCCGAGGGATCATATGTACCTTGGGGGGGAATAATAGTAATAATAATCTTCTTTATTAATTCAAACTGACAAACGCAGTAAGATTACATTGATTACAGATTTGATGTGCCTAGCATTCCTATTTTCCTACAAGATATACAACTTTTACCAGTGTTCGAAGTTCATGATCTAGTTGTGTAATTCAAGTTTGTTAATAGAATATTGTACTACCAGCATATCACAATCCTCCTAAGGTGACTTTGACTTATTCTTCAGTGTCTAACTCAAGATGCTGCCCTTTCTGTTGTCTGTTTACTTGTCTTATCATGCCTGGACTATTGCAATTCAGTACTCGGTTCTCTTCCCCATCGCCTGTATTGCTACTTAAAATCAGTTCTACTTGCAGCTGTTCACTTTGTTTTCGACTTCCTCTAAGGTCTCCATTTACATAGTTAATTCTTCAACATTACACACACTAGTTTTCTTTTTCAGCTCAATTCCAGTTTAAAGTTGCTGTCTTGGTATACAAGACATGTCATGGTCTACAACTAAGATGCCTTGCTTTTTATTGCGTTCCACTCACTTAATCTCACCAGATCACATGTTTGTTAGCTTTTTTATTCCTACTTACCAAAAAAATGATGTGTGGTTTCCATGTCGTCTTGCATGCTGGACCTCATCTACGAAATCCAGTTTTGAGGGACTTTTCTGGTTCTCTTATTTGATTTTGAAAATGATTGAAGGCTTATCTTCTTACAGCTACGTGTGCTTTCATAAATGAATTCAGGTGAATTCATAAATTAGCACAATATAAGTTTCTGATTGATACTAAGTTTAAAAAATATGCAGTGGAAACCTATGAATACTTAAGTGATTTTGTTGAATTTTAAAACTAATTCAGCCTTGGAATCTAGCCCATATAAGTACTGTTACTGATTGCCAGGGCTGGTTGAAGCATGTCCTAAACGTTCAGCCAATTAGGGCTACCAGGTTTAAGGGCCACTGAATACTTGGCCACAATACTTTGTTAAACCGAAATTGACAGGAAAGGCAACACAGCCCACGATAGTATATATTCCACTACTCAACAGGGCCCCTACCATAATGTGAAAATTACTGTTTATGAAGCAGATAGTAATCCTTATGCAAAGCACTTAATGCAAATTTCACTTTCTTGCTATTTTTATCAGTTGATGCAAGGAACTTAACCTCAATGAAACGGAAGGGAGGAGAGGTGATGGAAGAAATGGATGGAGTCACGAAATTATAGTGGGCACAGAGCCACAGAGAGACTAAGGCCAGCAAAGGTGATTGTGGTTAATGAAAAGTGTACAACTATCGCCTGTAATTAAGGTTTTGAGTCTTCATGCCTAGCACCAGTTCATTCTGCTATCTTCAAACACAAGAGTTCATATTAAAGCAGCAGTAACAGTTGACAGATTTTCCTTAGGTTGGGAATGGGAACCAGCAGACCGACCCACTTTCCGTGCGATTCACGACATCCTCAACACGTTTCAGAAATCTGATATGAGTGAAGGTGTGTTCACTTTATTGTATCTATCTTGATTCTAGCCAGCCAAGTACATTTAATTTACCTGGTACTGGTGTTCACTTGAAGTCAAACTTTGGTAAACACTAAACTTAAGATATTCCTGCAAAGGAAAATTTACTGCACGAGAGAGAGTTTCATACAGGGGCGTAGCCAGACTTCAATTCAAGAGGAGGCAACTACTGCTTGTCAAAACTTGTATGCAGTGGCGGCGATCTTGTTTCAGAGGTGAGGGGGAAATTTTTCAGCGTCCGCAGGGGAATTTCGGTCTGAGAATTAAAAAAAATTTAAATTTATGTTACGAAAATAGTTGATGACTTTTTTTTTAGTCATTAACACATTCGAAGACTTACTTTCTTCTTCAAATCAAGAGGAGGCAAAATGGGGTGTACTTGAGGTCTTGAGGCTATAACCCATGGAACATTTTAAAATCCACAAAACCAAGAGGAGGCAAATGCCTCCTCTTGCCTCCATGTAGCTATGCCTATGGTTGCATACTATTAATTTTGTGACTAATTGATTTGTAATCATAGTAATAACTTATAATAATGGTTGTGAGTTTGAATTTTGTGGTCACTTTTGAATACCTTTTGATTGAGCACTGAAATTTGATTGCTTTAGATTGGTTAATGTATAGGGTCATTAGTCATTATCAAGTAAGGATGTCTGAAAAATTATACTTTCCACTAACACTTTAACGGCAAGCTGCATTGGTTTCCCATTTGCGCTTTTAGTACACTCTTATCATTAAAGTGTTAATGATAAACAAACCTTTCACAGCTATTGTCTATTCAAGTGAAAATTTGTAGGGTATAAATATTGTGATACAACCTAGGAAGTAATAAAAAATTAAAAACATTCTTCATCTGTATGTTAATATACATGTAAGTGCTGATATGCAAACTGAATACTTTTTTAGAGCTGGAGTTGAAGCTTGGAGGAAGTGAAACAAAGCCAGCCATGGTGAATACTGGCACAGTGGTATCTGGTAATAACCACAAGGAATCCATGTCTGTTACACCACCCCTTTGTCATGTGCCAAAGCCTAGTGACTTCCTTCCAGTTCACGAAGCCAGACTGCCTGCAGCTGAATCTGGTTCACGTAAACCTCCTATGCCTCCCAAAAAAGATTTTACTCGAGATCATCAGGCTGTCAGACAAGATGGAACGGACTCCAGAAGTTACACGGACAACGTCATGAGTAATCCCGTAATTGGTCATCAACATTCAGTGGATGATTCAAAAGCCAAAGGTCACAAAACCCTGGTCACTGAAGCAAAGTTACTACCACCCAAGCCAACCGTGAATCCTGCTGCACTTGGAGCATTTGCTGCTGGGCTACGTAAAGCTGCAGAAAAAGATGCTCCTAAGCCTTCTCTCAATGACCAGCAGCTAAGTGAGATGCGTTCCAGTCTTAAAAAGTTGCCTAATCCACTAGCAATAGAACCAGGTCAGACGAAGCCTGGCGATACAAGTGGAACAAAATACAGGACAATGCCGCATGGCAAATCTGGCACAACTATAGACACTTCAGAAATTTCCAGTCAGGGAAAATTTGTGCCAAAAAAGAAAGCTCTTTCAGCTTCGGAAGCGTATGAGGCGGAACTGGAGAGCAATCCAGTAGATTCAGGAAGTGGACAATTTAAGCAACTAAACCCACCCATGGCTTTAAATTTAGGTGAAAACAAATTAGAAAGCAACAGAATGTTGTCAAGACAGCATTCAGGAGATGCACCGATTTCGGGTTCTTCAGCTGGTCCTCGGAAGGCTCCACAAGGTAATACGCTACCAGCTATCAAACCAAAGCCACCAATTACTGGACCAAAGCCAAGACCAAACACACAGACAACCATAACTCCTTTGTAACAGACGGCTGTGAAGAGCAACAGTGCACAGGAGATTATGAACTGGAACAGCTGTTTCTTAAAGGAAAACCATACGTAGACAATTACTAAACTCTTACACAACTGCAACTAAAGTTACAGTTGTGTACGAGTTGCTGTCAAAGTCAGATGTCATTTGTAATGGACAGTAATCAATTCTTTCTTTTTGGAAGCAATTATAAACCAACAGTAATCAATGCATGCTTTTTAAGCACAACTGTAATGCAATGTAGTGTGTGTGCATATACGTGGGACGTCGTGGGTCACAGTCGTAGCGATAACTATACAGAAACACTCGATGCCCAGCCCTGGTAGAAAAGGGAAGTTTTCAGAAAAAAAAATATGGGATAAAGACCTTAGCTGAGATTGTCATTTGGATGTCGCTAAATCTAAACTTCGAATAGATGTTCAGAAAAATGAAATAGTTGTAAATGAAAAATAATTGATTTACCAACTAACAAACCAACGAGCTGACTGCTATTTATCAGCTGAAGATTTCTTACAAAGGGCCATTTGCTGTGATGTATGCTAATAATGTTTTTTAATATGACCCACAGTCCATTATATTCTGGTTGTACACATTATTTATTTTATTATTATCCGAGTAGTATTTTTACTTGCCTATTTGATCATTCTTTTGTACTTTTTACGAAGACCATGAAATGTAAATAAAGTTGCTGTTTCCATTGTTTGAATGTATATATATGCTATATATTCTGGTGTTGGAAATATCTTTTATTCCAGAGCTGTGCTTTGATGGTATAAAATATTTTATGCACAATGACTTCTTGGTCATTTTCAGTTTTCAGATTTATTCAAATCTGAAATTGAGGTAATAATAATAAAAATAATAATAATAATTATATTTGTATTTATTGACAAGCTCACTGACAAACCACAGTAAGTTACATTGAAACATTACAGTACAATTATCAAGATCTTAATTAACACACGTTTTGGCAGCCTGTAAGGCGCCCGCTCATTTTACTGCTGCCCCTAAGGAGTGCAAGGCTGAGTTGACCTAGAGGGGACTTATGGGTATCAAACCATGACTTTTCAGGATCTAATGGTCTTGAGGCCAGAGTGTTGCCATTCATCTTTCCCCCTCCCCAAAACATGTATGTCTGCATGTATCTGGATACTGGTATGGTAACACCTTTTAAGTAATTTATCTCACAAAAGCACTGTGCCAGTCTATTTGATGTTAAATGTTATTAACACTTTGGAGACTAAATAATTTCTTTTAAATTTTTAAACATCCATATACCATTAGATATCAAAACTATTTTTTATCTTTAATAATGTAAAATATGCGTCTAGCAAATGCTTGATAGTGTATGCAGACCGGATATCACTGTATATGTGATAAGTTTGAACTGTATGATACCATTCAAGGCTATGTGTCACATGTATTATGTATCCGCAAGTCACCACTGTTTGCAACATGTGATGCAATATCACACAAACCTGCTTGTATTTCATACCCTCATATCTGATTTGAAAATGATGTTCAGTTATTGTGTGGACTGCCGAGAGACTTGTTACTCTTTTACATCATGCCACACTAGTGTCATCAACATGCACTAACATTGGATTGTCTCTACGCTTTTGTTAGGGTCATCCGGCTTCATTTTGCTGTAGGCCAAACCCATGTAATTACGTGTCCAATGCTGTCATCTATGATCTATCATTTTCAAACAAAACAATGCACAGACAACTGTAAGATTCACCAAAGTGAAGATAAGTGCCCATGTACACACATGGAGCAAAACCAACTATTTCTCATCCACAGCTGACAGATGGCATCATGCTTGAAGTCTCTGGACCAAGCTGTGTTGATATTGTGGAACAACGATGAGCAACATTCACAAAGGTAGCCTACGTCAAAATGGAAAATATTATAAACAGTAATGAAGTGCAAATGTAAATGTAATGTAAATGTAAATCTCCGAAATTTCTCAGCGCTATACAAAAGCCACGTCAGGGAGACCAGATTATTCACTGGCGCTATATGAAATCAAATCCGCAATAGCCATATCTGCCTTATCCGTTCTGGTGCCAGGTCAGACTGCTACATAGGCCTACACACGAGGAGGTAGAGAGTTCAGATGGAGAGATCGGCAACTGTGAGTAAACACCAGGCAAAGACAATATGTGTACAAGGAACAACATGTTTCCAGGCAGATGCTGATCGAAGAGAGGAACAACCTTTAACAGAGTTTCAAGGTGTGACCATGGAAGATAAGCAGGATGGCAGATTATCCGCTTGTGCTGAGGAGTGCCAGCTGAAGCGGTTGCACTCAGTCAGGAAGCCAGTGTAGAGAACGAAGAGCAGGTGTGATATGGTCTCGGTACGAGAGTCCCAAGACAGAGTAAAGTGAATCTGTCGGATTCTTCTGAGGTGAAACTGGCATGCCTGAGAAATGGCGTTTAGTTGAGGTTTTAGGCAGTCTTGTCATCAAGACCAAGGTCTTGGTCTCGAGTGCACTCGAGTTCGTTTTTAAAAGTCGGTCTTGGTCTTTGTCTTGAGACCAAAAGTCTTGGTCTTGGTCTTGAGGTTCAAAGTCTTGGTCTTGGTCTTGTGGTTCAAAGTCTTGGTCAGACCAAGACCAAGACTAGGCTGTCGATATGAACAGTTATTTAACAAAACTCGAGAATTTAAAAATTTATCAAGCCTGTTTGCATCATATGACAAATATCTACGGACGGATACAAGACAGTACTTGATGGTTAGGAAACACATTGGCAGCAGCAGCGTCTATGCTTGTTTCTGAAGCCAGACGTGGTTTCATAAACCATTTCAAAAAGACTCATGATTTGTACATCTACATCCAGTGCTTGAAAAATTACTCTGTGTGCCAGCGACTTCAACACCTATAGAACGTATTTTTTACATAACAGAGTTTTTATGAGGCACGTCTTGGTCAGAAAATTCTGAGCGAATTGTTTTTTTTTAAATACAAACAGCATTTGGAATAACATTTTGCATGAAGGACTTTTGTAAATACGAATGAGGAATTCTCTGCAAGCTGCATTTAAAGTTAATTTGCTCGAATAAAATAAATGGCTTACATTTTCATTAAAATAGTGAGTATTCCTACCTGACAATTTTTTTAGTAAGGAATAGAAGTCTTGACCTGATTGTAATTTTTGGGGTCTTGGTCTAAGTCTTGGTCTCGAGGTTCAAAGTCTTGGTCTTGGTCTTGAGGTTCAAAGTCTTGGTCTTGGTCTTGAGGTTCAAAGTCTGGGTCTTGGTCTTGAGGTTTAAGGTCCTGACAACAAGACTGGTTTTAGGGAGAGTGTTGAGTCGTAGGATGACTTCAAGATCGCGAACCGTAGATGATTTAGAGAGTAGAGAGGAGAGAGCAGAAAGTGAGAGTTCAGCACACTTAAATATCATAAAATCATAAAATGTAGGAGCTCAGAGGAACGGTCAAACCAGATGAGCTCGGATTTGTGAGAGTTAACTTTGAGGTGCATGGGCACATTGGACAGACTCCATAGCATGATGTCATCAATGCACACACGAAATCTCTGTAGCATCTGCAACCTCATATTTTAATTGCAGATGCACATAGAGTTGGGTATCATCAGCACAGAGGTGGGTTTCTATGCCATGACGAAGCAATGGCTGACAGTGCAGAGGTATATACGATGAACAGCATATGCATGTATTGCATTAATTTCATAAACTGCTTAGTATGTAAGGAAGGAAGCTGTATGCCTCCTTTCATCAATTAATTATTCATTTTAGTATGGTAGTCTTCTATCCCCATGTCCAAGTTCACTTCTGCAAGTATGGCAATATCCAACTTCAACTTGACTATAGGGGTTCCAATTCCAAAAGACTTAGGAAGCTTTTACGGTTTTACCTAATCTGGAAAGTACGCCTGCGAGCTTACTTACTTAGTACTTAGTCCTTCCGGTGCAGGTCTGCACATCGGGCGACGCATCTCCTCCACTCTCTATCCACCGCTAGCCTCTCCGCCTCCTCCCACGTCAGCTCCAGACATCTCGGGTCATCTCTAATTGTCTCCGGCCAGTTCTTTCTCGGCCTTCCTCTTTTCCTTTTCCCTCTAGCATCCCAGTTCATCACTTGCTTTGCTCTCCTGCCGTCATCCATGCGGAGGACATGCCCCATCCATTTCATCACTAGCCTGTGAGCTAGTAATTTAATTTGTCTTCAGTGGCACGATGTAAAACAACAGATACAAATACAGCCACAAATTCGTTCTTGGTTAGGGTTTATTGTGTCATTTTAGCGAAACGTTATGGAATTATTCGGGCGGAAATTTGTAATGCGCAGAGTGATAGCCGAAGAGTTAGGGCTCCTTCGTTGGATCAGAGAAATCCGAAAACGAACGGCAGCTACTTGCAGCAGCCAATATAAGCTCCGTATTTAAAGTCTAGTACACTACCTAAGCTCCACGGAACGAACTCGCAACAGTTTTCTCACACATCTGTCGACTCGATGTAGAAGAGATACCCACACTCTTGCACTTTCTTCTGTCATTCAAAACTTATAATAATATCATAAAATCGTATATTTCCTCCTTTCGCCATCTTTCCAATATCAATGACAGTATAAACATTTCTTTCGCCTTCATTTCTGTCTCAAGCACACTGGATCGCTTGGCTTGACATCTCTGAATCTAGACCAAACCGTTGATGTAGACTACGGCCCTGCAATGAACCAAAAACCTGTAGCGATTTGTTACGTCTAATAAGCGTCGATACGCATGCCTGTGTCCATCGCAGGTTTTTGTGGTGCTGGGACTTTCAGAAATATAAGGAATATTTATGGGTATATTTTTAAATGTTGCACATAATCATGATAATCATCTGACCACCTTTGCGATGGATTAACGTATGTACACAGGATAAATAATTATTTATACTGTATACCTCGGATCTAGCTGGGGTTCTTGGTCCAATGGGTGTTTTGTCTCACCAATACGCTGATGACACACAGGCATACCTCCATGGTCCAGCCAACTCGATCAGCTGCTCTTATGGTTGAACGCATCCTGGAGGCTTCCTCTGCTCTTGATCTCTGGTTGTCCTCAAATCGCCTTCGTCTTAACTATGATAAAACCAAGTACATTTGGCTTGGCAATCGTGTCCAGCTTGCCAGGATTGATGCTGACTCTCTGCGCCTCAGGTTTCCCAATGTGTACTTCTCCTCCTCTGTCCGTGATCTTGGATTTGTCCTAGATAGGCTAGATCCTACTCTTTCTCTATCTGATCATGTCAATAGTGTCTCTCGCTCGTGTTTTTACTATTTACTCCAACTTCGTGCCATTCGCCAGTCTCTTCCGCTGCATGCGATTGTGACCTTGGTTCATGCTCTGATCTGTACTAGGATTGACTACGGAAATGCTGTCTATATTGGCCTGTCCTCTACTAACACATCTAAACTTCAGTCCATCCTTAATGCTGCTGCTCGCCTTATAGGGGGCATCATGAAGTTTGCCCATATCTCTTCCTACATTCAGGACTCCCTTCATTGGCTTCCCATTCACCAACGCATTCAATTTAAGGTCCTTTCCCTCATGCGTAACTGTCTTGTTGGCTCAGCTCCGCTGTATCTCAGGGCTTACTGCACCCCAGTTTCCAGTTTGCCTGGTCGGGCCTCTCTCCGGTCATCTGCCCGTGGCCACTTGTTAGTCCCTTGGATGCGCACTGCTACTGCCCAGTCCCGTAGTTTTGCGGTTGTGGGCCCTTCCAGTTGGAACAGCCTCCCTCAGGGCTTTAGGCTTGTCCTCCTCTCTCTGTCTCCTGCCCAGTCTCGCAAGCGCCTGAAAACATTTCTCTTTGTCAGTGAAGACACTGACACGGGTCGGGAGCGCCTCTGATTATGAGTGGCGCTATATAAATCCTCGATTACAATTACAATTACAATTATGCTTCTAAATTTATTACATTAGCTTAGGAATTTCGATCAATGAATGAAACTACATACTTACTTGCATTGTTTATTTTTAGCAGGATGGAATGCGCATGCGTACAGTGAAATTTCGGTGGAACATTTGAAATTCGGGGCGAATGTTTTGAGTGTGGGTGTGAAGAAACTTACCCATTAATCTCGATTTTTCTTTATTTTTGCGTTTGTGGATACCAGGTATTCCGTTTAGTTTACATTATTGCGTTTTTTGGTAATCACGAGGTGTCGTGTGAGGGCAGTTTGTGGTTTACTTAGTGTTTCCTACTTCTGAATGGACTCTGGGAGCGTAGCGAATCCTTGAAACACGGCGCGTAGCGAAGTAATGTCGCCGGATCCCTCTAACAGTTTTGTGAAGAAAAACCTATAACCGAAAAAGCTGTTGGTAACGAATCGCATATCGAACGCTTGGTAGAAAATTGCTTTCGGGGATTCGGTTTATTTTGCATTCCATTCACTCAGGCCCTTAGCCAGAAACAGAGTAGGACGTCTAAAAGCATTCGAAGTCGTGACCGCCAGTCTCCGTGAGCGTACGAAGCCGCGATCGTACCAGTCCGACTGCAGTGCTATCTGAGCAAGTTCCTCTCCGACCGTACTCCTCATTTTTTCACCGACCAGCATGTAAGTGTCGTCGGCGTACTTGGCCATAATGTTGTTAGAATGAATAGGATGAAAGTCGGAGATTCCGGTCAAGTAGAACGCGGGACCAACGCCCGAGCCCTGCACCACACTAGCGTTGATTGTCTGCAGAGTTGAAACGCAGCCCGCAAACTTGGTGGCATGTTGACGGTCTTATAGGAAATGAACCATCCAGTTGAATATATGGTCGGGTATATCCAGATGGGAGAGTTTGCTGGCGAGTGTGGAGTGCCGGACGGAATCAAAGGCCTTGGAAAAATCCAAGGAAAAATCCAAGGTGACATAACAGTTCGGTAGTATGATGCAGGATAGATGTTAGCGCTGCCGTCGTAGAACCTGTCGGGCGGAAGGCATATTGATCCGCCATCTGCGTATCCAACGGAGGCTTTAAAAATTACGGGTACAAGAAGGAGTGAACTATTTCTCTCTCGACCATTCGCGATAAAACCGGCAGAATAGAGATCGGCCGGTAGTCAGATGGAGCCGATCTATCTTGGCGATAGGAATGATGGTGACAATCTTCCATTGTTCTGGAACATGGGAGCTCAACAGTGATTGATTGATGAGTCTCGCGAGGACATCAGAAAGATGGGGGCCACCAGCCGAAGATACCACGCTGGTAAGCCATCAGCTCCTTCCGCTGTGTGGTGGAGGTGGCCCAGCAGATGGAAAATTCTTTGTTCATTCGTGAATTGCTGATCTGATTGCACTGTCTGCCTGCAGAGAGGAGGCTCATATTGATATCATAGCGTAACGATGGTTTAGTTCCTCGGCTGTCAGGTCACTCGCAAGTTGCTCACGTGACACACCTTCTGTCACCTCCTTAACACGGCGCCATAGTTCCTCAGTACCTCGCTTAGGGTCTATTCCCTGCAGATGTGCTTTAGTAGTCTTTTAGCCCTTTTAGTAGTCTTTGATACCATCATGGGCATGAATCACACTCAATCCAATGGTTATTTTTACTTTTTAAGTTTTGTGTAAACAGTGTGAGACACAGTGCATCGATTGGAGCTTCTTTCCAATACTGGAGTTTCTTGAGGACATAGTTAAATGACTCTGTTTGATTTGTTGTAATGTCTTCCAAGCCAAATTGATGTAACTCCCAAACGGCTAGTTGGTTGATAAGAGGGATGAATTGTTTCCATGAAGTAAGTGCAGAATGGCTTGCTACACTTGGCGAGTTTCACGAGCAGTCGATCTTTGTATTCCTCTTCAGAATTGAACTGGAGAAGTAGACGTCATTGTAATAGGTTGCTTCTCTTTGTGTTGAAACACCGTGACTTTGCAACCAATGCTCGGCATCTTGAAGAATGTGGTTCCAGCAGATGAAACGTTTCAAATTTGGAAAAACTTTCTTGATTGCATGAGTTATAGCCTTTTCTTGGTCAGTGACGATGAAGATGACAACAGAATTTGGACGATCCTTTCGAAAATATGCTTTTTTGGTGAAGCACTTGCTCCATGACTTGGGACCATCATAGATCTGGAAATACATTCTGTCACATAGACCACTGCCACATTTCTTTCTTTTGCTGATCCACAAAAATGTCAACAATATCCATCAACTTTCCAATCATCCTTCTTAAAATCTTCTGACCACGAATAATGAAGAATTGATCCTCCCGTCAGTCGATTAACAACTGCATTTACTGATTGACTATTAAGACACTCGTAAATATCACTCATGACTGCAATTATTCCAATCCTATGTGAAATCTCCAAAATTCAAAACTTATAATAAGCTACACAATTCTATAGGGGGTATTTATAGTGTTTTAAAAGTTTGTTAATTTCAACAACAAAGTATATTAGGTTCTTTGATCACTAGTTGCCTGGATTTTAATTAGCATTTGTTAATTAAAGCAATATTGAAAACAACAAAGTGTATTGCCTTCTTTGATCACTAGTTGCTTGGATTTCAAGTAGCATTTGTTAATTAAAACAATATTGAAAACAACAAAGTGTATTGATTTCAATTAGATTTAAATCAGCATTTTACCCTTTGATTTGCTGATTTGAAGATGCTGATTGGTCAGCATTTTACCCAACAGCCAAATTTGCTGATTGGTAAAATGCTGACCAATCAGCATCTTCAAATCAGCATTTTACCCCTTGCCAATTAGCAAATCAGCATTTTACCCCTGCCTGTTTGCTTCAGATTAAGGGAGGAATGGATTATACATTATATCACATTTAAGACAAGCCATTTTTCAATAATGATGAACTGTGCTTTCTATTAAAAGTGTCCATGCACATTTTATGCCCATCCAAAATAATTTTCACCCATCCAAAGGATGGCTGGCTAGCTAAGGGCCTGCATTAACTTTTGTCGAATTTGGATTTGGTGATTTGGGTCCCACTAGTTTTTAGCATATCGAACGCTTTGTAGTAAACTGCTTTCGGCAATTCAGGTTATTTTGCAGTTTAATCGCTTCAAAGAGCAATTTGGGGATTTGGTGATTCGTGTACACCAACCAGTCCCGAAAGTGAAATTCTACTGTCTCCCCAAAGTTTATTTGGAATGCCTCGGTTTTATGCTAGAATTATGCTAGTTATGATAGAATTTAAAAATGTGTGTAAAATTTTAGGATCTTTTTGCTGAAGACGCAAATAGACTACTTTCGGTCCCAGCCTTCAACAAGTAAAATTTCATGGCATTATCGTGACGTGAAGTTCTGACCAATCCAGTAAAAACCGAGTCGTATATTCTATTTTCTAAGTGAAACAAAATTATTTGCACATTTTTTCTGTGATGCTCTGCAGAAGATTGGCTGACTAGTAATTTTCGACATGGCGAACGCATGGTATAAAAACTTTTAGGAAATTTTGGGAGACTGAATATTTAGTAGAAAAATTGTTTTTGGGGGTAATTGGGTCTATTTTGCATTTTCATCATATTTAGGGAATTGGGTTCGCAATTCAGGTAGATCCCGACCTCATCATCTTGGATTTTGATAATTTCTGGCCAATATTAAGACAAGCATGTATTTATGTATGTATGTATGATGATGCTTGCTGTGACACTTGCTGTATTAAACACCTGTTAAGTACCTCACAAAAGCACTGCTTGTGCAAACCTAAATGGTGTTAATGTCATTAAGAATAAAAGTTAATCAAAGAGTATACAGTTCTCAGATACTAGAAGAGTTACCACTGGACATGCAGAACTCAACCATTGTATTCCCAGAATGGTGTTCTGCAAGAGAAAGCTGCTGTTTGAAAGGAAGGTGGTCATGTTTTGGTCCAAAATGTTGCATTCATCATCAGCCTTTCCCTTGCTGAAGGCTGTGACCACACAAGTTTTGCTCATGGCTTAAAATTGCACTATTTGCCATGCGAAATCACATAATCAGCTCTTCGGACAAAGGAAAATCTACTGCTGTCATTCTTCTGAACCTGTTCCACTGGTTATGATATAATCCTTTCTCGTGGGGCGTGGTGGCTCAGTGGTAAGTTCGGCGCCTTGTGACCGGAGGGTTGCAGGTTCAAATCCCACTCTAGCCGCTGCGTACGGACCTTGGGCAAGTCCTTCACTCGCGATTGCTCGTGGCGCTTCGGCGTGAAAACTCCGACACAGTATCAAATGCTGTAGTCGGGAGCGCCTCTGAGTAGTAGTAGACTTGAGGGGGCGCTATAGAAATATCCGAAATAAAAAAATAAAAATCCTTCCCAGTCTTTAACACTCTAGTCTTTGTAGTCCCACTAATCTAACCTAGTGACTTCTACAGTGGTACCATTATCAAACTGCTAAAGACATAAGTTGATAGTCGCTTAGAGTGAAATCACATTCAATCCATTGGAAAGCCAGGTCGAAATCCAATAGATCAGAACCACTCTCAGTTGATTGCGTTTTACCTTCACTCTCATGCTCAACCACTCATCCATTTTGTATTGATCAATACACTTTGGCACTGACTTTCAAGAACTTTTGTCTTCCACAGGGCTCTGTTTTCAGCCTCCCCCTCTGGTTTACTTTGTATTCCACAGCACTTGGCTCAGTGCACACTAGCAGCTGTCTGAACTATGATTGATTATACCAAGTTATTTGTTCGTTTGATAGTTGCATGTGTGCTCCTGTTTGTTGTCTCTCTGTTTCATTATTTTGAACAGTGTTGTGCATTCTTGAATGGTTGCAATGAACTTCTGTACTCTTCTAAAACTAACTTTGATTTAAGGTATTTCTTACATTTTAGAGCTTATTACAGATAACATTGTAGAGCTCATTACAAAAAATAAATCAACTGACATATCTGCTCAATGCTAGCCTGTCACACCCAAGCATTGCACTCGATTAGTTGACACTTTGACTCTTATGCTTTGCACAAGGACAGCTGATCTGAAACTTCACGGCAGCAGACCAAATACCAGCTGTCCTAGTTCTGAGTTTTCTATCAGCTCTTTATTAATTCATTCAAGTATTTATATAGCACCTTTTCAAGGGGCTACTCAGAGGTGCTCGTGACTCCAGCATGGCCAAATAAGACAAAACATGCCACTACTGAGTCAGTGTTTATACGCCGAAGCGCCACCTAGCGAATCAAAATGTCATTCAGCCACAATGAGATGAACTTCTTATCATTTCTTCATCTGTATTTCAGCAATATTTTGCCATCAGTTGAAAACCATTCTTTTAATTATGGTCTGGTCTTCTGTTGTCAGGTCAGGAGCACATTTGCTGAGCCTTCTTGAAAAGGAACTGTATAAATGTCCACATATGATTACTTTATAAAGGAACTTCAAATGGTTATTGAAGGATTGTTTTTAAAAATCATTTGTAATTCTGGTACTAATATGCCTTGCTTTTCTGTTATGCTATAGAGAAGATGAATTTAAGTCAAACGATACATGAATTTGGGGACGAGAACGAGCAGATGCTGATTAGTACATTTAACCAGTTAACCTTAAATGCGACTCTACCAAGTTCTCCTTTGAAACCCTCAAATCGAGAAAATATTTTGAAATCTCAGCAGTCTATGGAAGCTTGGAAGGTAGGAGTGTTTTTGCCTTGTGACTATGGGATTTGTGGTATGGTTCTGCATTAAAAGAATTTAATTAAACATTTATATATTACCATATATACTTGCCTACAAGTCAGCTTTTGCACATAACCAAGGGCACATGACCAAAGACACAAAATTGCAACATTATTGGTGCACTTTCTAATGTGTTTGGAAGTTATGGAACCAGCATTTATCTTACGTAAATAAGGTAACTGTTAATTAGGGTGATAAATATCGTAGATACTCTAGATAAAATTGCTTTCGGGTATAAGTCGCCTCCTAATTTTTAGGCTTCAACAATTACAGACCTTGGAAATTGCTTGATACATCCCTTTTCCCACCCTTCATACCAGTGATAGTTTTACACTCAACAGATACTCTGACTTTTGCTGTTCTTTGTGCTAAAACAGTGTTTGGCTCCTATAGGCATTCTCAGTGGCTGGTCAGAAGCTATGCTATTATTCAGCTGGTAGAAAATTGTTAATTTAGGCTGATACTATAGATTTGTCTGTGTGATTTACTTTAGTTATTTGGCAACAAGAATTACTGGCCCAGGTTGGCGCTGTTGCTAAAATAATCATCAGGTTAATAATTGTATAGCAAACAGGGCTCCAAGCACTGTGCTAACAATTCCTGGATGTAAATGAAGAAGGCATGTGTGGGTTTATAACTTCTATTCTAGTTATTAAATGGTAGAACTGCATCTGGAATGGTTAGTGGATGCTGTCAATTTCGATGAAAATATTTTCACCTAAATGACAAATGCCAAATTTTCCCTCTACCAATTGCCTGTGTAAAACTTAAATGCTTTGATCTAATATCAGTGACCATTGGAGATTTGCATGCCACCCATGTCGTGAAGTGAGCATTGAAAGAAGCAATGTTGCATTCAAAATTTGTATACCAAACCAGCTGAGACAGAAACAGTTTCATGAACTCTTTAGTATTAAATGGAACCTTTGAAATTCTGAAGAATACTTATATCATCTGAAGAATAATGTCTGCAGAAACACTATATTAGTAATATGTTATATACTTATGTATATATTACATTTATTAGTGGCATATATTTATTGACAACATTGGCAGAATGTAGACAATTTGATGAAGCACATATGCATTGCTATTACATTTTATTTTTCATATCTAATTTTAATTATAATTAAATATGTAAAAACATTTAATTATAGGCTTGTTTAAAATTTGTTTATACAAATTTCTTGTTTACATATTAACTCTGTTTTCAGTGGTTGATGCCATAATAAATATATAATTACTCATTCATGCTACCTATGTAAGGTAGCAGCTTGCCTATTGCTCTGCTTTGTTGGGGTTCCGATTCATTTGGATTTGTGGCAGTGAATTACTGTTGGAAACAGAGTTATGTGATTTTAGAATTAATGTGTTGTGATGGTACAGAGTGAACTGCACTGTACGAACTTCTTGTTTGACTTTGTAGATGATAGATTTCCCAATTTACTAGCTTGCACAATGCACCTAAACACCAACAGAATTCAGAATTGGCCATTTGCTGATCATGTGTGAATAATTTGCAAAGTTCTGCTACCTAGTGAATGGCTCTATAACAGATAGGATGTAGTAATGACATTGAAGTTGTTCAAAAGTGAAAGCCTTCAATTATGCACACATGCTGTTTAATGCCCATGTACAAGTGTTTGTGGCCCATATTGGAAACAGGAAATAAGCAGCCTCTGATGGTCTTGCATCGATGCTGGCTGAGCAGCTCCACTGACTGGGTGTGAGTGTTGCAGGCAGGTGGTTTGCATATTGAAATTTGGTGAGATATATATATATGACTGCTTGATTGATTTTCCTGATAAGCCAGTTCCTAAAATGAGGAATTACATTACCTCACTCTCCACATTTACACACCAATGTGTGAATTTGTTTTGCATATCAACTTCACTTTCAAACCTCATGGGTATTTTGTATTCTAGACTTATGGAAAGTTCAGGTAGTGTGTACAAATGATTATACTTAAGGAAATACATGGGTGAAATAATAGAATTATTATTAGCAAAATAAAGTACTTATTGAGGCTGTGCATGGGACCTATTTTGTAGGATCTCTGGGAACTGGGGAAATAGTTCTGCTCATTACCAGGCAACTCCGGAAATTACTGAGGGTTTATGAATGGGGTAGTTTTGCAAGGGACTGGGAATATTGTGCTGAGTTCATGCAAGTGGCTAATTGACACTGGAATTAACGGAAAAATTAATTGCATATAGTGGAATAGAATATCGACATTATTATCAAATTAAAATGCAACTAATGCTGTCTGTAATTATAATAGCCAGTGTTCTGTACCAGTGTTATATGGGGCATAATAGCGCACTGCAGACTCATATGAGTTTCGCAGTGGCCTCAACTTATAGCTCTATCTATGACTTAGCTTGTATCGGTGTAAATACTTTCCTAGGCGGCTAACTAGTTAACAGTCACATGCAAACTCAAAGGCTGATGCTAATTGATCCATTATGTGTTGTCGTCTGCTGGGGCTTTCTGCTCTGTGATAGGCTTGTTTGAACATTAAACATTGGGACTGTCAAGCAGTGTAGATTTTGCATTGCTTGCACTTGTTTATTTTGTTTGGAGTTATAAATACTTAATGTTTAGCTAGAAAGTTCTGTAGGACAGTTGAAGTTGTGATGGAATTAGGACACACTAAACACTGCTCATTCGAGTTATGTATATGGCTATACAGCATGAAAAATGGCTGGTTTATGCAGTAGAAAGACGTTGGGATGTTTTTCTCTGAGGAACACATATACCTACTTCATACTTTCAGACCCTTTTATTGGAGTACTGAGCATTGTCATTATTTAGGATAAAAATTATGGATTCAGGAATACTTGTGCAATTGATGGTTATTTTCTGAGCACTGTACATTCATATGTTTTCATTTGGATTGCAACAAAGAGTTATCCGTTAATGTTCTGAATGAGTCCAGTGTTACGTGTATGTGGAAAGACATTTGAAGCACTTCCTTTAACTTTTCAATTGGGTTTGAGGTTTGGCATGTTTTGATAATACACTGGCATCATGTATCTGTCATGAAGATATAGAAAAAGTGCAACAGAAGTGTTTGACGATTAATCTCGAGATAATGACACGGCATTATCTAATACAAAAGGAGATAACTGCTCTGTAAGATTGAAGTTACATGAGGTGATTTCTGAAGTTGAACAAATTCATCAGTGTTTGGTGACAGATGGAAAAGCCTTGGATAAATGGTCAGGCTTCACTACACTGTTAATGAGACCTTGATTTGACAGTTATCCTGGACTTGTGTATTGTCTTCACAGTTGAGTTTGCTATGGATGATGTTAAGGGCTGGAGTCCTGCTAGATGAGTTATAGGCTTTACATCTAATTATTTTTTTTGCATAGGTTGGTAATCTATTTATTATTAAGGAAGCCAGTTTTTAAATTTAATCAGTTCTGTAAGTATTTACCAAGGCCATAGGTGAAAAATCCTTTGCCTAGATTGCTTTTCTTGTGAATCTATGAAAATTAATGGGTCTCTACAGGTTGTTTGCCTGAAGACAAATAGCTAGGATGGAGTATGAGTGACAATGAACTTGATATATTTAATATTCTTCAGAATCTCAAAGCACCTGTTGGAATTTAATCATATGAATGTCTTCTCACTGGTGTTGCCAATGTGCTTAGTAGTAACTTTGGATAATTGAAAAAAGGTAAGGCATATTCATAATGGCTGCAGACGAATTAGAATCTAAGTACAGTCATTATCTGAAAGTGACTCCAGTGCTTGAATTCAAGATGGAAACCGAATTTTTGCTCCCAGAGAATTTCTTGTTCTGGTCTCTGCCTTTATCAGTGCCTGAAGATGGATTTCAGAAAGAAAAAGAAATCTTGCCCGGCTCTTCTAGCTCTATGAGCCGCTCTCATGAGGTTAGTCCAGGACAACCTCAACAGCTACCAAAAGAAATCTGTAAAAAGAAAAATACAAATAGTGGGAGTACAACAGGTAGGAAATCAAACAGAACTTCAAGCAGCATTCTTACCCCAAAAGTTCCGAAAAATAAGCAGAAAGCAAAGAGAAATCTAAATCTGTCTCTTAGGAACGATTCAGCCAGTTCTGTTAAAGCAAGAATTGACCATAGTCACCAACCAATTAAGACAAGGCAACACCCTCCTGGAGATATTATATCTGGAAAACAAAGCAAAGTGCCATCCAACAACCAAGTCAAGCCAACTACGAGAGGAAAAGATTTCGTTTGTGATTGTAATCGCGTCAATGATGCTTTAACTGATAGGGTGCTGGGCACTGAAGGCAGCAGTTGTGCAGTATGCAGTGTGGCAGCTAATGTCAATGATGCCAGTGGGGGCATTGTGTCGATGGCCGAATGTCCAAAGGAGCAAAACCGGGCAAGCAATGTGTTGGCCAAGTATTCAGATTGTGTGAACACTGTTAAAGATTTTATGGATGCTAGTCAGGCCATTTGTACAAATGCAGTCGCAGATGCTGAAACTGTCTGCAGCAGCTCTTCGTGGCCTTCTCCAGTTGTGCATCCGTTGGGGTTTAATGATGGCATGTGTGGTACTATATTCGACTCTTCAGATAAACTTGGGAATAACGGCTGCACTTCACAACGGAATAGTAGGAATTCTGAACATAAAAATGAGACTGCACTTTTGTTGTCATGTGCATTTGATTCTGATAGGATGTTGAACGATGTTTTCTGTGTCGATCCAGGATCTTCTCTTCATTCAGGGATAATTCAACTTGATTCTGCAGGACGAGAAACTAATTTCGTAGATTCTAGCACCACTAAAACATGTATTGTTTGTGATGAGCAACCTAAAAACAGATCAAAGAGATCAGAGGAGAGCTTTGACAGCATGCCCAGTTGTTGTAATCATAACGTAGTTTTGCAACTGGTTCCTCACTTAGTTTGGATTTCAAATCAGGATAGCCTAGGTTTGTTATATGACTCTGAGATGCTGAACAGTTGTGAACTTAAAAGAAGTGTAAAATATGAAATTCCAGAGTCTTTCACTTGTAATTATTCCACTTCGACTCACCTAAGAGGCATTTCAAAACTGGACGATAGCGTATCTGTTGACTTTGAAAGCAGTGTGTCAGCATACAGTATGGACTGTCCTGATGTGCCTTTGTCTGACTCGTCTTTTGTTAGTCTTAATTCGTCACGGGTTAATAATGATTGCGTACGAGCTGTCTACTGTGCCAGAATGACCTCTGCATCAGAAGATATCCAGAAAGATGATCAAAACAAAGTTTCTGGTTTTTCATTGTCTGCTTCATCCACGGACTTGCAAGATTTTAACGCTGATTTACCTCAACTGACATCGCAACAAAGCTTAAACCTGTCTGCAAGTCCTTCATTTTCCAATGGCGACTCATTGTTTCCTGCAGAATGTCAAGATGGATCCGTTAGAAAGTTGCTTCAGCAGACAAACCTTCATGACATTAAGTTCCAGAATTCGAGAACTGGGCTTCACAACGAAAGACAGCAGGGTTCTGATTCTGTCAAGAGTGGGGAGAATGAGGGGTTAAAATTGGGAAGTCACTTGGACCATTCTGGTTCTATCTCTGATGGTGTGTTGTTGAGTGATTGTTACATGGTTGGTGAGCTAAGTAATCCTGCATTTTTTAACCATATTGCCATTGACCATGATAACACAGTTGCTGATCATGCAATTTCTGATGGAATGGATTTTAACCAGAACTGCATTAACAGTTTGCATCCATATGTTTCTTCTTCTTGTGTTACAACTACTCTGGTAAAAGGACTTTGTTCAGATTCTGTAGGTATGAAAGAATCTTTTAATTTTCATGGTTTGAAAGATTTTATGACTAAGGTAAATACTACCGCTGAACAACCTGCAGTCTGCAGCACTCATGAAAAGCCATGCCACTCTCTGTCTCTGCCTGATTTGCGTGGAAATGAATGTTTAAATGCTTTGTCGTGTAGTGTGTGTAGCACAGCAGAATGCATACATGGTGAGCAACATAGTTACGCAGCAAATTCTGTATTCCGCAGTAACCAAATAGTTAAGTCAACATCTGCGTCAATTCCAGGTGAGTTGGAACTTTATTTATCACGCTTGAACCAGGCATCTTTTTCGGCCCTTTCTATAGAAGGTAAGTTGAGCACTCTTGAAGATTTTGTTGCTTTGGATGAATTTACTACAGACTGTGTTTCAGGCAGTGTGTCTAAGCCAAAAGAGTTGTATGATGTTGCTGGTGCAGATACGGGTAAACTGCATCAGACCATTCCTTTGGCTGAAACATTTAATAATACCTGCAAAGAAGCCCTTCCAGTTATTAAATCCAATGAAGTTGACCACAAAGATACCTTCTGTGTGGCTAATTCTAGTGATGACCAGCAAAAGACCCTTAACTGGGTTAAACCCTGTGAAGAGACTCTTAATGGGGTTAAACCCTGTAAAAGTGACCTAAAAGATACCCTTTATATGGTTAAGCTCAATGAAGGTGACCAGCAAGAGACGTGGCCTGTATTTAAAATCGATGAAGATCCTAGTATTGTTGAAGAGAACCTCAAACTCTGTGGGAGTGAATGGAAACACTCGGTTTTGGTTAAACCACTTGTAGATGACCAAGACAGAATTGTCTCAGCAATTCATCTTAATGACTGTGCTCAAGAAGATACCCCAGACCGAACTTGTAGTGATGAACAGAGAGTTATCTTTGTAACTGACACTTGTACAAGTGACTCCAAGAAAGCTTTAAGAGTTGATCAAAGTAGAGATGACACAAAAGAAATTGTTCAGGAGGCAGACACTAATAATAATGCAGAAGCAACCATTTCTGTTGCTGCCCTAAGAATGATTTTTCAAGAAGCCTCCAATGTCAATGATGGTGAAGGTGGCAGTGGGAAAGAAGCAGTCAGTTTGGTTGATGCAAAAATGAATGAAAAGGTGGAGGTACCTATGGTTTTTCACCAGAATCAGAATGACGAAGCAGTTGATATATTATATGAAATTAAGACAAAAATCTGCCAGAAAGAATCCACTTCCATTGTACAAAATGAAAGTGATCCACAACTGAGCATTTTGCTAAATGAAAAGAAATTCAGCACTGATGATTGTACTTCATCTGTTCAGGGAAGAGTTTGCCTTCTTGGTAACTGGAACAAAAATGACTTTAGTGAAACTGTTAAAACAAATCCGAGTAACCTATGTGAGAGAAGTCTAGTTGATTCCCATGAAGATGATAATGCTGATGTTGGCATGGCTTTCCAAAGTGCAAATGGGGATTTGGTTGATTTAGGCATTAGTGGTGACAGTAATGCTGATGTTGGCATGGCATTGCAAGGTGCAAAATATGAAGTTGGGAATGTTGGCATGGTTTTGCAAGGTGCAGGAGTTGAAATGGGGAATGGAATTGGCATGGTTTTGCAAAGTACAAATGAGGATGCTGTTGATTTTTGTATGTCTTTTGACATGACTGCTATAGATAGGGCTGATGTTGATGTGGTTTTACAAGGTGCAAATGAGTTTGAGAGTGATGGCCTGGCTTTTCACAGAGTTGGTGAAGAAGGCAGGAACTGCATAATGGCATCCTGTAGCCCTACAGAAGCTGGAAATGGTGATAATGTAGGGCTCCTAGAAAATGTGGAGAGGCTTCTCAGGCTACTTAATCAAGACATTAATACTGCAAATGAAGATAGAGTGAGGACTGGAGGTGAATGGCATGCAGAGAGCATTAGTGGCCATTCAGCTGTGGAAATCGATAATGCTCTTCAGAGTAATGGAAATGTTGAGACTGTTCCCACAAAAGAATGCAAACAAACTGATAACTATTGCTTTAGCAGTGATGGAAATGCTGAACAGACTTTTCTAAGACTAGGCAATAATTTCTCTAACTTCTCGGCTATGAAAGTCGGAGAGTTTTTCTGCAAGGAAAACGTGTTTCCAGATAGGGTTACTTTTGGCATTTCCAGTTTGCCAGCTTCTGTAGAAGAATCCTTTCATTCTATGAGATCCTTAAGTAGTCAGATGTTTATTAGCAAGCAGCCAAAAACCCTTCTGAAAGACTCTCATCTTGTCTGCAGTGATATTAATTACCCTGTTTTCCTAGATCCTGTTCCTGTTTATGACGTGGCCAAAGACAGGAGTGGCATTATGTGGGACATTAACTGCCATATTGGAGAATCAGTATTTCAGAGTGATTTTACTGGTAAAAATGATGAGAAGAATGATTTAGTACACCCAGCTAATCTTTCTTCTTGTCTACCTTGTGATGAAAACCTGTATGCAACAAAATCCTCTATTCCTGCCTTTCCTCAACTACAACGTCTTCCTCCTCTTGCTTCTCCAGCTCCTTCTCCTTCCTGCTTTAGGTTGCAGCTTGCTGATATCACAGATCCTGTTGCTGAGTCATGCAACCAAGTGATGGCTATTGGCATAGATTGTGAAAAACTCCGCAGCCCAGAGTCTAGTTTGTCAGAAGAACGTTTACAGCAGACTGGCAGGCGAAGTTTAGGGACGGCTGAGGCAAGTTTACCAATTGCAAAGCCTGGAAGTACAGTTGTGTGTAAAATAAGCACTGATAATGCAGTCGGCAGTGAGTGGCTTCTCTTGCCAGACTCTGCATCCTCAGGCAAGATTTCTCAAGGGGATTGTGTTTCACAAATAGGAGTAAAAGAAACAGGTACAGATGAAAGAAGAAATGAATTGGATGTCTATGTGTCTGTTCATTGTAATGACCCTATCCCAGACTTAGAAATCAAACTAAATGGAGCTTTGGAGCCTGAAAATACGGCCCACTTCATGTTAGCAAGCGAGTCTAATGTTACTGATAGGCTGTTAGAATGGTCGGAAGAGTGGGATACTGTAAATAAGCAAAATTCCATGTCCAGCTATGAGAAAAGGTCAGCTTATCATAAGACATTGCTAGACAGGGTTTCCGGTGATGACGAAGAGCGTTTAGTCAGTGGTTGTATGGCTGATGCCATTGCACTAAACACCAGCATTGTGGACTTTGATACTAGGCTAGACATTGCCTGTAATGAGGCTGAAATTACCAGTGGGGCAAATACAGGATCTGCTGTAGGAGTCCAATTTAATATTCAGCACAGAGAAAGTGGTACAGGTTGTAGGTCTGTGAGTTATGAGTGTAATACTGTGGGTACAAGTTTAATGGAAGATGCAGAAGGATTTGAACACAAACTGGTTTCTACACTTGCACATGAAAATGATCAACTGGCATTTACAATACCAAACAGTATAGAAAATGTTTTTCTACAAATTCCTGAACAATCTGAAAGACTGGATGGTTTAAAATGTGATGAAAAGATGGAAAATGAAGTGAGGGAGATGGTCCAGCTTTGTGATGGAAGTATCTTGGGAAAATCTGAAAGTTGGCAGCCTTCTGGACAACATACCCTATGTGATACTGAGAGTCACCATAGCAGTTTGGGGATGTGCATTGATGGGGATAATATTCCTGATGATGCCTACGAGTGTTTGCTGAGTAATTTTGAGGACGGTGACCTGAATGACCTTCATGGAGGCAGGGAAATGTTGGAGAGTGATGAGGAGATAGGCGACTGTCTTAATGAATCTGCCATGAACTATGTTGAGGCAGTTGCCATGCCTGGGAGTACAATGTTAGATGGAGGCCAAATGCTCTATTGTACAGGATCTGGAATGGATTGGAGTACAGGTGGACTGCCAGGGCATTTTATGGCAGGATCTGAATTGCCTGAGGAACTGGAGATAGAGGACATTGCAATGAGATTCATGGTCTGTCTGGAAAACACTGGGCAAGTTGACCATTCAGACATATATGATGGTTCTGATGATAATGATTTGATAGCAAAAAAATCGAACAGAGCGATATCTTTTGATCATGACTACTCTGCCTTTGATGTCGCTGACAGCAGAATGTCTGAGGCAATTGACTCGAGTCAAGACTCTTACGATGATGAAATGTCCTCTTCACATACAGGCCAGCAGCAGCAGCAGGTAGAGGATGATTCAGAAGAGGAAAAAACATCTGAACAGCTGTTTAGTGTTAATGTATTAACCAATAGATTGGCTTCTGCCGCACCTAACGACTCGTGTACCGATAACCAGGCTGCAGGTGCATCAGATGTATTCAACTGCTTGAGCAGAAAAGATGTTTGCAAAATACCTGTGCATGCAGAAAGCCTTAATGCTATTGCTGAAAGCACTAAGGTTGAAGGTGATGGTGTTGTCCCGAACGACTTAATCTCACTGTGTTCAAAGGATTTCATTATCGATGGGATTCATTCTGGTTACCTGAAACCTGCCGACTCAAATCAGGTAAATACTTTTGATAAAGTTTGTGTAGACAATGATGATTCGGAAAAGTTTGGCTCCAGGTATGTATTAGAATCCTTAAGGAATGGTATGAAAGTAAATGTGCATGAATGTCATGAACAGTTTGAATGTGTACCGCATGACCTGAAACCCTTATCTGAAGTACTGGATCAGTGTGATGATGGCTTAACTGTGTCTGAGAACTGTGATAGAACTTTGAACCAGGCTGCAGATCTGATCAATAATTTGAAATCACAAGCATTTTTGCCTCACGTAACCCCATTTCAGTCCTTTTCATCTACTGAGAAGACTGATTCTGTGGCAGTTAGTGTAAACTGTTCCGATTCCCTTGAGACTTCCTCTTTTCATTTACCTTCTGTCGTATCGAATTCTGCTTTGCCCAGTTTCTCCAGTGACCCTGCAAAGTCATTTGAAAATGAGGTTGTCAGTGGTGATTATGTTGACCTCCTGACTGTTGTCCTGGCAGCTGATCGCAGTCTGCTCAGCTGCTTTGGTTTGAACAGCGATGACCTTAGAGAAGATAAAAAGATTCCTACCAGTGCTTGCGATGTTCTTGAGCCAACTTTGAACTGTACTGATTTGCACACGCAGGCATTTTATACAGGCCGTGAAAAGCATCCTGGTGTATCACTGGTGTCCACTCATTCCAAGTATGACCCAATGTCAAAGGACCCACTGACCATTAAGTGTGACAGTATAAGTGGTGACAATCACTCAACTGGTGGAAGGGAGTATTTGGGAATAAATTCTGAACATGGGAGTAAAGGTGGGTCTTTGGGTGTTAATTACCACTTCTCTGAAGATGATAGAGCCCTGCTGGAGGCAGTTCTCGATGCAGAGCGTGGAGTGATGAAGATGTACCAAACAATTCACAAAAGGGCTTTTGGAGTAAGTAGACTTTCAAGTGGTCATTAGTTGAAAAACATTACTTTGGCAGTGTGGGTATACATGTGTACATAACTTGTGGGTTTTCATGGGCATTTGCCTTACAGATTGCTTGTTAGGCATTTTCTTTAGAACTTGTTCAATGTTAACTTATTATAGTTCAAATGTTAGAGCATGTTATTTTATTTAATTATAGTGTCACTCTACCTGTAGGTCTTTGAGCGAGACAGTTGTCTTTCTGCTTGTTGGAAAAGATACTGCAAAAGGGCACTTCGATGAAATATAATATTATAAGACAATAATGGTTTGGTGATATTGAAAATTAGAAGTGTATGTACACTTTTTATATAGCGACCATATGGCCTCGGCCCTGTTCATTTTTCAATGAATTACGGTAGATTAGTGAGATCCTATATCACTGTTGCCCATTTGAATGGCCACCACGTCATTTAAGATCCCTGTGTAAGGACCGTGCTAGCCAGAGATTTAGAGCTGAAATAAGCCAGCATCAGGATTTGAACCATGATCCGCATGCTCTCCAACACAGAGGTGCACGAGACTCAGCCTAAACTCTAACCAACGTAGCTAAATGTAGAAAGCAGAGAATGCAGTGAATTCTGGACAGCTACCTATCTGGCTGAATGAAGAAGGGTATAGGATGGTAAATTTGGTTTTGGTTGTTACATTGCTTTTGATGATGCAAATCTCCTAGAGTTGTCCATATATACGTGTATTAGTCTAATGTTCTTTATCTGCTTATTTAAAGAGCATTAATCAGTTGAATGAATTTAAAGCCACTCAACTGTTAAATACACGTAGAGGGATAAAGTGTGAAGAGCAAACCATCATGTTTATCAGTTTTAGTTAAGAGGGCTGTGATTAGTGATGGGACCTGTTCATCATGCTTGACACTTCAGCATATGACTACATGACATTAACGTTGCAAATACATGTTTAAGTGTCATGTCTTATCTGACAATTTCTAAGGTGTTGTTATAATAATCATTGACTAACCACCTATCAACGATTGATCCTAATTAGAATAGATATGCATGTCAAAGTCTGGGTTCAGGCCATTTGCAATATAAAAGGACAATCCACTAACGCAAGAAAAAGCATTAGTGAAAATTAATATGTCTTCATGGATGAATTAAGTACCGTGGTAGGGAGTAGAGTGTAGAGTAATGGTTCCTTTATTATGCTCCTCTGCATACCATATTTACAGGTACAGCCCACTGTTGAATCTGAACTAATATGTATTAGATGTAACCTAGGTTTTGAGCGTGAAATGCAGTTGTAAAGTGT
Source organism: Allolobophora icterica (assembly GCA_963556255.1). Lineage (NCBI taxonomy): Eukaryota > Metazoa > Annelida > Clitellata > Crassiclitellata > Lumbricidae > Allolobophora > Allolobophora icterica. The sequence goes on from OY744604.1 coordinate 54,136,573, forward strand.
CTACCAATCTGGCTAACCTGGATTGTTATCTAGGTCTTCTTGTAACTAAACGGATCAGTACATAAAGCCCATCAGGTAGTTGAAATTCTCTCTGAGAAGAGTGAATGGCCATCTGAGTTTTATTTATCCCTAATATGTTAGGATTGTGCACAGCTGCCTAACACTGACCTTTGGCCTTTCCCATCAGAGGGGAAGGACATCCAGCTGTATGAGCCCCACCTGCTGTAATTTAAGTGTACAGGATACTTTGACAAAAATGTATTAGAAGTAACCAAGTTTTCATTTAGCTATCTAGCTATCTACTTGCATGAGTCAAGGTCTGATATTTTGACCTTTACAGAAGTCATCATTATGCAGAAGATTATTGTATTGTATTTTTCCTTTATTAATCCAGAATGAAAAGTCCACATTATTGCAACTTTAGTTTGGTTAAAAACTGTAGCAATTAGGGATCGGAATAGGATTAAATGTTGTTTAGGCTGTGTGGGAGGTCACAGAGATTCAGAATCAATAATTATGGAGTATGCATGTTGCACATGATGACTGTATCAGACATAAATGTTTGTTTACTTAGAGGGTGGTTAGTTTTGCAGTTGGTTGATTGCCTCAACATACATTAGGACACAGCTGCTCAAGCCGTTGTAATATTTATATGTTAAAGAACAATTCTTCTTAATTCCAGCTTACCTCAGTTATATGTTACTGTATGCAGCAGAATATAACCTATTGCCATAACATGATTTGCATGTGTTGCACTTTCTTCACTTTGAGATATTGATTCTGTGTTGGGTCTTGCATTCAGTTCCCTTAAACATGAGTTATAGCTTAGCGCAGGGGTGGGCAAACTACGGCCCGCGGGCCGGATCCGGCCCGCCAACACTTTTTATCCGGCCCCCCACAACTGTTCAGAAATTTTAAAAATTTTAGACTGCAAGAAGTTTTCTTCGTTTTACTCACGTGGCGCTGATCTCTTACTGTGTCGGTCTCTCGTCTTTTACAATAACTCTGTGTTTTAACTCTGCCGACCTGCCCCACTTCCCCGCAGAGGTTTTATGCACATGATCTGTACGCAGAGTGAAATTCCTTCAAGTAAAACTAATGTTGCTTTCAAAGAAGATGAAAGAACAAAACTACGGACTTTCCCACCCTCCAGTTGCAAACTGTCACAGCATAGTCTGCAGAAAGATATAACCTTCAGTTGTCAATTTGAAAGAAGAGTTCTCCAGACGATTTACGGATTTTAAATCGAGACAGAATTTGCTTGATAGGCCTATAGGCCTACTATTAGGCCTATAGGGCGGCTTTAGGGTCTACCGTTCACATCTGACATTGACAATCAGCTCCTACGAAACTTCAGCTGGAGTCAACCAACCCAGAAAGTGACGTTATTCTCAAAAAGCAACTCAAAGGATCAGACCTGATAACATTCTTTTCTTCACTCAGAAAGGAAAAATTCTCAAATCTTAAAACTTTTGCTTTAGAAATGTTTGTATTATTCGCATCTAGTTACATCTGTCAGCAAAGATTTTCAACTATAAAGATGAACAAATCCAAGTACAGGCCTCAGTTAACTGATCTAAACTTGCACTTAAACCAAAGATCTTAAACTACTTCGAATTGCAGCTTCGAATTCACTCCAGATTACGGGAAACTTGTTAGTTCATGCTCACAGTTACATACATCTCACTAGTAACAGCCAGAATATATTTAATATATTATAAATAAGTAAACTTCTTTTCATGTCATACATTATTAAAAGTTAAAAATTTGTTACCCGGCCCTCCGAATTTTTTTGCGTTTAATGTGGCCCACTGTGCCAGAAGTTTGCCCACCTCTGGCTTAGCGGGATGGTGTAAGCGGTTGCAGAGATAATTGAATTTAAGAAATAAATATTATGTGATAAAGTTATTGGAAAAGCAAATTAACTGAGTATTAGTGCAGGACATAAAACTGACCTAAGCAACCAAGAGTTAGATTAAGGTTATAACACTTAAATTTGGTTAACTTGTACTTCTATAATAGCAGGTATTTATGTGTACAAAATTTCAATTGATGTAAACTTCTAAATAACCAAAATGCTAAATTACAAGAATGCTTTAGCTGTAGCAGAAAATGGTCAAAGAAAGTTATGCTTGTTCATGACTGCAAAATGTTTATAGGTTAATCTGCAAGCTACTCATCAGCAAACCTGAACAATAGAAGTGTAAAATTTAATTATGTACATGATAGCCGTATACTGGCAGGTATTTAAATTTGTTTATCCTGACCAAATATGTGTATCTCAGAAACCCCATTTTATTGGTATATTAACTGTTAATTTCAGTTGAATTTGGGTTTGGTTGCAGAATGTTATAAATAGTTCAGATGCATCATTGGTTTTCTGTCCGGTAGCTCAGAGAAATACTATGTGATGTAGGCTACCAGAAGGCAGCAGCTTGCTTGCTCATGGGAGAGTGAAACTTGGTTTTTTGTGTGTACATTTTCATTTGAGTATCCTACAGCTTTTGTTCAATTTAATATTGAGGTATCACCTTTTAAGTGAAATAATATATTTTATGGATAAAACAGTGTAATTGGTTAAGTGACAAAAAAACAAAAAATTTGTGAATTTTGAGAAAACCCTCTGCTAATGTGATTTTCTTCTTTGTGTTGTTAGCATCATAAACTCCTTTGTGTGTTGTCTGGTCATGTATGAGGAGTTTGATGTGGTTGAACAGCAGTTGCAATTTTTAGCATGTGCAGGTCCTTAGTGAGCAGTGCAAATGAGGTCAGGAGAATCCAACACAAAGATCTATGTAGCAAATGATCCTACACAGCATGCATTATGATATTCATAGCTCAGCATCTCTTATTTCATGAGCTATGCCTTGCAAAAGTGTTTCAAAGATTTGTTTTGATCTCCTGTGGAGGTAAAGGCTTAACAGTTGTTTTCGGTGTTATGAAATTGTTATTGAAGACCTGTGACTCAATATTTTATATATGCTGTGTGTATGATGATAAAAGGATAACTCAGGCCAAAAAGGACTGCCTTCCTTGATATACAGTGGCCAGGTCATGTAAATAATGTGCCATACTGGCTGACAGGATGTGTAGATTATGACCCTGTCTTCATTGCATTTAGTAGCCTATGCTAATTATTCATCTAGGAAGCATTGATTACTACAAACTGATGTTGCTGAGCAAAGCCTTGGGATTCTGTTAAAATAACAGTGTTCCTAATTTAAACTGTTGCATAAAATACACTTCTTGTAAAGTTTTTAAGAGGTGCTAGGTATGTATTACACCAATGCTATTATAGCCTGTGCTGCACTATATTGAGGCCATGCTGCTGTTCCACATTTTCTAAAGCAAAGGAGTGATAGTTTTCAAAATAATATTGTTTTTATTGATGAGCTCACTGACAAACCACAGTAAGTAACTTTGAAACATATAACAGTACAATTATCAAGAACTTATAGAACACACGTCTTGCAGCCTAGCCTGTTAGGCGCCTGCTCATTTTACAGCTGCCCCGAGGGAGTGGAAGGCTGAATCGACCTATAGGGAGCTTATGGGTATTGAACCGTGTCTTTCAAGATCTTATGTTCTTCAAGCAATACTGTTACCATTCAGCTATCCCTTCCCCATTGCATTTGTTATAACTTGTTTAACAAAGAATACTATAAAAGAAATTCTGATTTTTTTTACTTCTGGAGTGCATTTGCAATTTTTGTTTTGTATATAGGTGAACTTAGGCAGATGAACCAAACTCCTAATACATTTCTGCAATGGCTTATGAAGCTTATGATTCTAGCTAAATAAATTTGATATTTGTTTCTTGCATTTCAGCAAAATAGCAAACCTCTGGATGACATAGGGGAAAGCAAGACTGCTGCTTTGTTGGATAGTGACTTCACAGAACCTCTGGCCTCAACCATTGACGACAACGACACTGCCATTCAGCTCACATCTTCACCGGCACAGAGTTCACAGCAGACAAACCTAGGGTAAAATCTGGATTTCTGTGGCTAAATGTAACTAGCATGTTTCAGTTATGTGTTTCTGCTGTTAAGGTAGCCACACCTCCTGTGTTTATGAGATGCTTTAAAAGGTGCTAGATAATTGTTTGATTATGGATTGTATTTTTGTTTGGCTTGGCAGAAATAAGTTAGCTTAACATCAGTTTTCTGCTTTTTGCTGTAGCATTGTAGAATATTTAAAACTAAGTTAGACTGCACTCTTTCTGTGTGAAATTCAGATTGGTTTCTAGCAAAAAACAGAATTTAGTCAGTAGTGGGAAACCACTGTGAGTCAACCATAGCTTGTACTAATGGCTCACAAAATCGCAATGGCTGATCATGTTCTAAAAAGCTCTGCAAAGTTCTGTGTCTTCAGAACAGTGACCGTTAGTAGCAGGTAGGGAATGCAAAACCGAGGGCTTTTTACAAACCCGGGTTTCCAGTTTTGGCGCCAGTAAAAACCCGGGTACCCGGGTTTTTACCGGGTTTCCAAACTTTACATGATAAGTATTACTGCACTATGTCTTGCGACAAGAACAACGTTGTCGTATGCAGCTACAAAGTCCAAAGTTCTGCAGACAACAAGGGTCATCAACTCCCTTGTGTTTGGGCAGGTTTATCTGATACTTCGACGGGAGATGAATATGCATACATTGTGTTGAACCGCTGACAATTTTCAGCTTCGATTTGCATAACTGGCTCTGAGTCGTCTGTTCCACAGAATCGCGAGCGATAAAGTGTTCCCAAACACCGCTCTTTAAATTTGCTGATTTAAGCATTGCTTTTTAAGTCACTAAATTTAAATAAGAACAGTTTTCCGATAATATACGAACTGGATGCCAAGAGTCAACAAACTCAACATTCGGCCTACTCACTGGTCGTGTAAAATGTGAAGCCTCACTCATACAACGTAACCAATAAACGCATTAAGTAGAAGTAGTATTACATAACCCTTTACCAAGTGCATCACTATCGTTGTATTTCAATTACTCTGCATTTGTGAGTTTCGCGGCGTGAACGATGATGAAAGTGAAGTTTTTCAATCACGTCAAACTCGGGTTTGAACCGCGGTTTACGATGAGATAGACGGGTTTGGCAGGCGTCCGTCCCTCGCTTTGTCTGTGGGGATCCCCATACTTGCTTTCGATGCAGAGGACAAGACGCACGTGCGTGGCCAACCTGTCACGAAGGCGACATTGCCTCCGTCCAGTCTTAAGAGCGGAAGCTGTCTTCGTCTACGGTGGAAGCTGTTGTGACTTATGTGGTGCTCAAAGTTTGTGTTACTCTCAAACATAATTGTTTAACCTGTAGGCCTCTGTTGTTGTTAATCTTTCGAGTTTGGCTGCGTCTGAAGTATATTAATGATAATGATATGCATCCAAAATAGGCTACATCTATATTGTATAGTTACACATTGATTCAAGTCAGGCTACATTTTAATATAATAAAATAATATTGAAAATGTAATGTCATTGTTCAAACCCGGGTTTCAATAGCGGTTAAACCCGGGTTTTCGGGTTCCTAAAAATCCCGGGGTACCCGGGTAGGCATAAACCCGGGTTTGCATTCCCTAGTAGCAGGTAACCCAACCCAGTGTCCTCCCTTTGCAGAATATCTAACCCTCTTCAGACTGGCTGCATAACCTGCAAATACTCTGGTACAAAATATGTCTTTTGTAATGGTTGTAGCATTATTATGCTTAAGTCATCACAATTTATAAATTTTGAATCCAAATCAGAGCAAACAAAGAGGATGTAGTGATCAAGCTTCACTTTATGGCATCATAGATGGAATTCCACCTAGTATCACCAGGTGTAATTAAGAGTCGCAACACTTTTTTACCACAGTAAAACAAAGGTGAGAAGCACCATGATTTAGTTACGCTCTTGCTTGATCACTACTTATTGCATAAAATTGCAAACCATACATAGTGAAATAAAAGTAATGGAGTCAAGTATTGCTGAAAGGCTACAAAGTATCAATTGGTGATGCACAAATGATACCAACAAAATAAAACTTGTGTGATACTCTCTGCAATACTGAATAGTATTGGTGATACCAAGAGATAGCGATACTGTACTGTGATATTAATGGCCCTGCCTGGTGATTTGAGGGATATCGGAATATGCATTCTTCTACCCATGTCTGGAAGTACCAGTCAGTAAGCAAAACTGTGTGATATGAACATTTCATTCAGACATAGTTATTCTATATACACACTGTCCGGAAATAAAGGGAACCCTTTTGTAAATAATGAAAATAATTAGTAAATGTGCTTCGATTTTCAAAATTTCAAACTGTTTTAATCCTGACATAATTATCAACAAATTTATTATTTATGAACGGCCTCTGCTAAAAAATGACATCATAGTGACGTTGCTAAATTAGAAATTTAAATAAAAACTGTTAGAAAATGGCTTTTAGCCAAGTACACAAAATTACCATAAGATTTTTACGGAAAAACAAACATTTCGGACACTTTGAACAAACCTTGTAGTATAATGTCATTCAGGTATAAAAATAAAATTCAACCACAATGTATTATTGATAAATGACATTTCAAAATAATTGACATTTTTAAGGAAAATGTTAGGTGCCGTCCTTAACATTTGAATTCTGATGCAAATGACGTCATTGTGACGTCATTGATGGATACCCAAACTTTATATTTTCACCATTTTTAGGTAACTGTGTCAGGATTAAAACAGTTTTGGAAATTTGAAAATCGAAGCACATTTACTAATTATTTTCATTATTTGCAACAGGGTTCCCTTTATTTCCGGACACAGTGTATATGTATGAAATGCAACATGGTTCAGAATTCCTGAGTGCAGTACCAGCAGGGAGCTAGAGAAGAATCCATTTATCAGGTTCATATGTGTTCAGTAGCCTACCTTGCAGCTGTTTGGGCATTACAAACATCATTTAGCCATGGGGAGTGCCTTTGGACTAAGATCAATTGTTGATAGATGGTTACTTGGTGGTGCCGAGTGACATGTTTATACCTATGATATATCACTGAACTTCATTTTTCTGGCACTTGATTCACTTGTCAGCTCTGCTTCAGAATATGTCATGGAGCTATTTGTTCCCTCATCTAGTCAGCTGGGTTGATGATACTTGCACCCTGCATCCCTTGAAGATATTTAGGTTCTTTTTGATATCACAGGTTTGCACACGTGGCATGCCAACATTTGGTTAAAACACACCTGTGTAAACCAGTTAGGTAGTTGTGTGCAGTGCAACTGTGAGAAACTTTAATGTGCTATATTAATGTTCATCATACAGACATACATATATAGAAGGTATGTATTTATAAGTTACATTGCACACTTTTGTGTTTTAGGTGCAGTTCTAATACAACAGACTTAGTTGAGTCTACATTGGACTCTGAGTTGCCTAGAATTTCTGGAACACCAAGGTCCATTGAAAAACCAGCTTCTCCTGAAAATTCCATCCAAGCTGAAGTGTCAGTTGTAGTGGTATCTGAGCAGCTGGCAACAGAAACTGGTACTGCTGTAAACAATGAAGAGATGAGAACTGATGGACTGCCAAGCCTTGAAAACGTTTCTGGCAAAATCGATGACATTCTTGACAAAGAGCCAACAGCAGAGAGTGAGATTATGACCTCTAAAACAAAAGTGGACAATCGGATGGACAGTTTTGACTGCCAGAGCCTAGCGAATGTGCCAGGAGAGAGTCAGTCTACTGCTGATATGGTTTTAAAGCCTGATGAAGTGGCCAGTGAAATAGAGCCATTGACTGAAGAAGCAACACATGTGAATTTGGACCAGGAAGCACCAACTGAGTTGGAGCCGAAATCACCACCTATTGTTCCAAAAGCATCATATGCTATCGACTGGGACAACTTTGATGAAAGCATGAATCCATTTGAAACACGTGTTCGACTTGGAGGTACGCCTACGGATGGCATTGTGCAGAAAGCACCTTCAAGTGAAGCCTTGAACCCATTCAAGTCAGGCAAGACACTTCAGATGTCACCTCCACCGTCATCTAAAAACTTTGGTTTTAATGGTGACAGTAATAAAGTCAAGCAAGCAAGCAGTTCTTCTAATGTTGAGAGTGATGTGAAACAGGACAATTTCAGTGCTTCATCTTCTGATGATACCAAGAAACCAATTTCATCCAATGAGACAACTAAAACTGATTGCAAAGCATCTGACAGTGCAGCTAGGTATGTTTAAAAGATGAATTTCTTCTGATTTAGGATGACAGATTCTAACTTTTGCTGGTAAAGTTTCGGTCAGGTAAATGCTTTCACGCACAGAACTTTTGGGATTGGACAAGCGTTGCAATGCGTAGACTTAGAGAAAACATGAAAACTTACTTAGTTCCAACCACTGATTATTGCTTGGCTCATTTTTGGCTCATTTACAGTGGCACATGAGCTAGATTATAGACTACAAGTCTGTGCATTGAATGCCAGTTTTATAAAAACTATAATTTTGATGCTGTGGATGTGGAAGTTAAGTAACACTGAATGTGGTTAGTATTTGGATAAGTGACTACCCATAGAATGTGAGACCTCACGTTGGGAGGTTAATAATTATATAATATATTCCTGTTCATTCACAAGTTCACTGACAAACCGCAGTAAGCTACATTGAAACATGACAGTACAAATATCAAGATCTTATTGAACACACCTCTTGGCAGCATGTTAGGCACCCACTCATTTTACTGCTGCTCCCTAGGGAGTGGAAGGCAGAGTCGACCTAGAGGGGACTTTCGGGTCTTGAGCCACGTCTGTCAAGAACTTATGTTCTTAATGCAAGAGTATTATCTTTCATCTATCCCCTCCCCAGGGTTACGTGATCTTTGTTGCATAAGCATCTTGTGTGAATCATTAATAGAACTTATCCTTGACTCAGTGTACACATCGTCTTGTGACTTCTAAAGTGCTGTCCTATATATGTTATGTCAACCAACTGCCAAAAGTATTTTACTAATTTATTTTTTATTTCTGAGGAGTGATTTACCACTGAGCCATAAACAAATTAGAGTAGGTAAGAACTGGAGTCTGGAACATTCATATTTTATTTAACTATTATTTCCTTTGGAATTAAGTGAAGCCTATCAAATGGTTAAGATGCAGATTTGGTTAAAGAGTTATGTGATGTGGATTGGTTAGCATTGTATTAAGTACTGGAGTCTTGTATCTTAGTCTTATATTCTGTCATGCACATGAAATGATTATGTAGGCAGTTAATGAAGCCTAGGTATCTTCATTTTGTTGTGCCAAATGTATTAAGGCCAAGGGAACAAAGCACTATTGTGCTGTAGTTCATAGAGTAATAGGATTTTGCCAAATTGTCACTAACTTATCCTTGACTAAACACATGCCCCATCCCAAATGATGAGCGATGATCGTAGCTTTATTATTAGGTTGCACTGCCAATCAGGTCTGGTTCTGTTGTTATCGAAAAACTGATCTTAACCAGAGTGAACAACTTAATGTCTGATGAGTGCATGTTTTGTTATTCTGACTGGGAATACAAGGGCAAGGACAGCCTACTGGTAGTTTATCTTCAGTCTTTGTATTGCATCTAGATTTGAAAGGCAAAGTGTATTTATCAGTGGCTGTTACAAATGGCTGTAGTTATTGAATCACGCAACTCTTGATTTGCATGTCATATTGTACCACTAGGATACAAGATTCCAAATCCCACTGAATGATGCTATTGATTTACTTGAGCCACTGAGGTCTGAAGTTATCTGATCTTGAGCAGACAAGTGTTGGATGCTGTGAATGGTATGTTAGTTATGTAGAAAAAACTGAAATGATGCTAATAACAAAAGAAACTTGTGATGGAACTGAGATCCACAGGTGTGCAGCTCAGGTCACCTGCATATAATCATTAATAGAACTTAGAAGTAGCACTCTGGTATTTTCTTGCCCTATTTGCAGTTAGTTTGTATCATTTTCTCATTTTGTCTCCAGCACAAAGCCAACTGGTGCTGTTAAGAAACCAATTCGTCGATTTAAGCCACCAGTGAGGAAAGTGATACCTGAGGTAGGTGGAAAGAAAGAGACTGCTGAAGTTTGCCATGACTAATACATGTAAGCTGGTTTAATATTTAGCCAGGTCTTTAGCCAGCCACTGGTCCGCCTGTCCTTTGGAAGGGTGAAAATTATTTTGGACGGGCATTAATTGTGCATGATTCTCCAGCACCATCCAGTTTCTTCTCTAAATTCACTGCCAGCGTTCAGATAACAGTTCTGTAAGGAGCACAGGTTGATATTAGGGTCTGTAAACAGCAAAGGGGCACTGCAGTCAGACTCGTATGGCGGCGGGACTTCGAGCGGTTGCAACTTCGTACACTCATGGTGTCGGGCGGTCACGACTTTCAATGCTTTTGGACGGGCAACTCTGTATTTCTGGTTAGGGGCCTGTATTTAGCTGTGCTAAAATAGTTTTTGGTACAACTGGTTTAACTTTTGCCTACATCTGGCTTAATTTATCTTCACAACTGTGCATAAATTAATGTGGTTAATCTAGATTTTTGATTATACTCTCAAAATATACGATTATTTTTTTATTCATCCTGAAAAGATTAATGTTTTAGATGGTAAAGGAAAGTGATTGTGCTTAATTTTTTGTCATGTTGTGTAGGAAGATGATGAAATTAAAATCTTTATGCCAGAAGCTAAGCCATTGACTGGTACCTGTGAGTTCAGTGGTGCTGCTGCAGAGGATGGTGTTACCATGGTATCCACTGATGCCAGAGGCACAGAATCTTCTCAGTCAAATGACTTCTTCTCATTGGCTCAATCTGCCCCACTTGCCGAACATTGCAAGTTGTCTGGCTTGGATATCAAACAAGAACTATTGCAGAAGCCTTCTCTGTCAGAATCTTCTGCTGAGATCAGCCAGAGTGTTTTGACACTGGACGAGTTAGATGATGTGAATGAAGAGGAATTTCATGATGCATCTCAGGGTTAGCACAATTCTTTCACTGTTTTGAATTTTTGCTCCAGTGGGAAAAATTCCACATGGCAACAGAAGTTTGCTGCAGTCTTTTTAGCGTTGCCTTCACTCATTTATAAGTAAGTTTGTCTGTGTAACTTGGAATTTACTTGGAGTCTTCTCATGTTTATTAAAACCAACTGCTAACTGCACTTTGGTGCAAAGTTACATTGTTACAAACATAATTAGGAATATAGCATTCGGATAACAAAAGTTTTACGGGCTAGAGAGTTAGCTTTTGTATTGTTCTATTCTGGGCCCTTGGGCGCAACGAGTATGTAACTATTTTCATGGGAGGTAATAGCTGATGTAGCACATGTGGTGGGTTATAAATGATAGTAGAAAAAGGTTTGAATCTGACTTCGGGCTTAGCTGATCGAAATTTTGATGGGATTTCGGTACATAACGAGACTGGACCAGACGCTGTATTGTTGCGTGAAGCCATTTGTGTCCCTCTCCTAGTTTGGTAACTGTTGGATTGCTTGTCTAAGTTTCATGAGACAGTTTTCTTGGCAGAGGTCTAAAAGATCTTGAGGTTAGTAGTTAACGAAACTGATCTTTGAGAAATAAGAACATTCTATAAGGCAATGTATCTATCAGGGTTGCTTAGCATCTTGATGCTGAGGTTAAAGTTTTCGTGATATTCTGACAAATGGCTTACCGTATATACTCGAGAATAAGTCGCAAAATTTTGCACAATTTTTCAAATCTGAAGTTGGGGGTACGACTTATATTCGGGAGAAGGCAAAATTTCACGTGTCCACCAACGAGGTAATAGATGAACGCGTCCGCTAACGATTGGTACTCTACCTTCTCGCCTTGCCAATAAATAATTTCTTGCTGGGTAAATTATAACTGTTTCTATTATACTTACATTAAAATAATGTATTTGATAAAAATTTCTTTTGTAAAGAAATTGAAGGTTCTTGCAAAAATCGAGCATTTGATTAGTTTCTCAGTACAATATTTTAAACCCTCCGCGACTCTTGTTCCTACTTCTTTACTGGGCATTTCACAAGGTAAAGTCTTTCCATTCAAAATTATAGCACTTCAAAGTTATAGTGTAGGATATGCAGTACAATGCAAGTCTGAAATTTTGATATCTAGTTACAGCATTATAGAGTGTACACTAAAACCAGGTAGAGGAACCTTATAAACCAGATAGGCAGGAAGTTGTGTTATAGTGCTCTATCAAGAAACTGAGGACTCTACGCTACACTATATACTCCATGCTCTATACTTATTTCCGCCATGGTGGCGTTAATAGACGATTTCACAAATTTCTTCAACTGTAAAAAGCACAAACTCCGCATATATCAACATAAATTTAAGAAAAATTAATTTATATAATTGTGCAAAAACATTTAATTCATTTAGCAATACTTTAAGAAGTATAGAAGGCGCTTACCACATAGTTTGAAAAATCATTGACGGCACCCAGCATGACCTCGTAACAGCGCTAGTATAATGCGTTCAAACACCTGTCAGATGACGCGTGATTTACGGCCGCGACTTATATTGGGGTCAATACATTTTCTCACTTTCCCAGCCCAAAATTTAGGAGGCGACTTATACTCGAAGGCGACTTATTCTTGAGTATATACGGTAGTTTGAGTTGCTTGGATAGGTAGGTGTTACTTGGAATTTACTTGGAATCTTCTCATGTCAAGACCATTAACTTGAAAATTAAACGCGGGTCCATAACTGAATGTCAACGACAGCACGTTGATTGTACTATTATCAGCAGTTAGCAAACATGGCAATAACTTTTATAGATTTAAAGTGCTTGTTTATCTTGCATAAATGGATTATACTTGGATATTTTACTTGCTGTACTAAATTGAAATTACTTCCTTTGGTGTTATGGTTTAGATCTTGAGTCATTTACAAGTTGTATGTTTCAGAGTTTTAGGAATTCTTGTTTGTCTTTTTCTTACTAAATCAAGAAGTCTTTTGTAGTGTTCAATGATCCTGCTGCCTGGGAAATGCTGGAGAAATCAGGACGCTCTTGTCTGGTAAGTTCCTTTACAGATGTGTACATAATTTATGTGGCTTTCCAAAATGATCTTAAGTTAGTAAGGCAGTAAGTAAGTAAATAGCCTTTATTTGTGTCTAACAAGCGATGCATTACAAGATCAAAGAATACTTTCAGATGAAAATTTATGGGAGTATGACAAGCATGCATTTAATCACCATGACTGTTTAACACAGTATTAAAATCAGTGATGATACTTGGCCTAAGTAACACAGATGCAGGAATAAAATGAGGGATGGTGAATAAACTTCGATTTACTGATGACACAGGTGTCCTCGCTAGAAGTGAAACAGAACTACATGGTATTTTGACCCAAATAGATGATACCAGTAGAAGATTTCTCCTACGGATTAATGCAGAGAAGATTAAAACAATGGTTGTTGAAAAAAAAACAGACACCAATAAGCATCCAAGGTGAGGCTATTAAAGCAGTGGATCAATTCGTCCATCTTGGAGGGCTAACAGCTGCAGATGGCAACAGTGAAAAAGACATTATTGGATGCACCTCAAAACCATTTTGAAAAATATACAGTATATGGAGAAGCAGAGCCATAATAAAGAAAATCAAGACAAGAATATACGAGACGATGATACAACCTATTTTCCTATTTGGATCAGAATGCTGGACAATGAGAAAGTAAAATGAGAAAAGAATTGGCAGGAATTTCAAACTACATAAGATTAGAAATGTCATAAGATAATTTTGAGGTATCCAATCTACTTTATCAGGCAAAGTTGTTCAGTGAAAATTCCAATGTGTTGGCCATGTGGAGAGAATGCCAGTTGACTAAATCCCACACAATGCCTTACTTGCATAGTTTGAAGGAAAGAGAAACAAAGGCAGACCAAGAAATAGGGGTCCACTGGAAATCGCCTCGGACATTTGCCTCGGCCGTAAATCCCGTTTCCGGAACTATTCGCCTCGGCAAATACTGTAGACGCAAATAGTTGCAAAAAATTTCTTCTTTAAAAAACTTTTTTCTTTAAAGAAAATTTTTTCTTTAAAAACTTATTCAATAAACTTACGTATATAAAATTATAAATGTTCAGCCTTAAAACAATTACACATCCATTGAATTCAATTCCATTTTCTTGAAATTATGTCAATTTGTTGAATTTAATGCAATTTTAGAAAACTTCACAACTGCACAGAAATGACTAAAATTCAAAATGTATCAGTCACTTATTACAAGTACACAAATTTATTTCGATAATTTTTTATTACATGAAAATGGGAAGCTTCGCATATGGAACAAATGGTACCCGGTTCGTTTCCGGATCCGGCAAATAGTACATCCAAATACTCGGATTCGGTACTCGGTGGAAAATGTCTTTCCAGTGGACCCCTACCAAGAATGTGGAGGATAGGTTTGGACTAACAATGCACGGTGAAGCACTGGACTTGATAACTGACTGAAAAATTACAGAAATTTTTTTACACCCATCAGTGCAAAGTGGCTGGTATCAGCAACTGATGATGATGATAAACATGAAAGGTGTCCTCTCGTGTGAGGGACATATTGATAAAGAGGTGGTGGGAGGTAGTTAAGGAAGTGGCCAGCAAAGTGTGATTTTGGGAAGTGCTTCCTGTCTGCTCAAGTAGCCAGCTCCTCTGCAGTATAGTTTGTCTCACATATTTGCCATCTATGAATTTTTTAATGAGCTGTATTGAGGCGTACAGCATCATTTAGCTGTGTGCATCATACAGCAACAGCATGCTTTTTGATGTTCAGAGGGGCTCTTGAAACTCAGAATGTACAGAATAGAGCAGCCAGATTCATATCTGGCAAATGGAAATTCGATCACATTACATCTGTGCTAAAAACTCTGCAAGGACTAGCATCTCCATACCTGACAAATGATTACCTATGTGCTGGCATCATTAATGAGTTAGTCTCAACTATGTTATGTCATGAATTATGATCAAGTATAGAGGGGGAAGCCAATGGATCGAGAGCAAGCACATTTCGCAATATCTGGCCCAACTGTATGAAATGCTCTGCCTGTTGTGCTTTGGGATCCTGAGATACTGTTAAGGAGCTTTCAAAAGATGTTGAAAGCTCATTTCTTTGTCATCTTTCTAGCAACTGCAAA
Organism: Allolobophora icterica; assembly: GCA_963556255.1. Lineage (NCBI taxonomy): Eukaryota > Metazoa > Annelida > Clitellata > Crassiclitellata > Lumbricidae > Allolobophora > Allolobophora icterica. Next base: position 54,151,689 of record OY744604.1, read on the forward strand.
AGCACATTTGCAGTACAGTTAGTTATGTTATCTTGTGCTTTACAAATTGACTTATAATAATGATATTGTTCTGATCTCTCTTATGATCACACTCAGCACACTGACAGTGGTTATACTAGTCATGTCAATAATTATGTGATCTATATGCAGCTTAAAAACTTGCCAAGCATCTTTTTCATTTGATGAATGACTTTGTTGCATCTTCCTTTGTTGCAGTCAAAAGAGTCTGCTTTAGGTCGTGAATCGCTATATGTTAAATTCGATCCTCTGGTTCAAAAGCCAAATACACCAGGTTAGTTGTAGCTTTCATTTCCTTTGTCACAATATTGTATCTTCCATAGCATGTGGGTGATTCCATGTCAGTTCAACCAAAGTGATTGACACGACCGACTCGGATTTACTTGAAATTTTGCCCACTTGTTGGGCCACATAAGATATGTATAAATCTGCAAAAAAAATTTCTTCGGTCAACTACATTCCGAGATACGGGTCGGCGAACTTTGACCCGACCCGCTCGACCTCGTACCTTTGGACGTCTGTATCTCAGCTTATATGAGAGCTAGGAAGGTGTTCTTGGTGTCATTATTCAGCTCTTTTGATGAACTATTTGGGCAAATTAATCATGACTGTTTAAAAGTTTAACATCGAAACCATATTCCACAAATTAGCACTTTAACCTTGACCTTGACCTTTTCGCAACTTTTTAAAATCTGAAAAAATTCACACTTATACATTGAAGTGTCTTGAACATCCTCAGAAAAAATCAGGATGGGATCTCTAATGGGTTTTTTTCTATAATTTTTTTGTGTATACAGTTACATGCAAACTTCAATATCGCTGTCTCCTTAAATTGATATCGAACATGTTCAGCTTGCTACTTTTTGTCTATAGTTCATTCTAGTAATTTTGAAGTGTCTTGAACATCCTCAGAAGACATGAGAATGGGATCTCTAATAGTTTTTTCACTACAAAACTTAGTCTAGATGGAGGTATATGCCAATTTGTAGGAAATCTGTTTTCTGCCAACACTGCTTGACACATAACATAAATTTCTAAGTCTTAAGACTATATAGTTTATGAACTATACTTTTGTATAAGTAGAAGAATAGAAGGAAAGATATATATGAATAAAAACTATACTCTTGTATAAATAGAAGAATAGAAGGAAAGATATATGAATAAAAAAGAACATGGATTAAGATCACATGTATTCATTTATAACTAGTGCTCCTTCAAGATATGTACTCTGCTATATATATATATATATATATATATATATATATATATATATATATATATATATATATATATATATATATATATATATATATATATATATATATATATATATATATATATATATATATATATATATATATATATATATGTCCAATGCTCTTAATACATGTTCTTTTGTTCACACATAGTTTTAAGTTATTCTTAGGAATTTCTTGGTGTACAATTTAACAACTTTTATCACAGTTCTCAGGAGGGCAGCTTTCTAATTTAACCATAAAAGAATTTCCAAGCTGGTAGCAGTTAATCAGAGAAAAGATGTCTGAAGGTAAGCTACAGGACTTCAGACATCTTTTCTCTGATAAACTGCTACCAACTTGGAAATTTTGAAGTTGTACACAAAGAAATATATGTTATGTTTTCAAGCAGTGTTGGCAGAAAACAGATTTCCTACAGATTGGCATATACACCTCCATCTAGACTAAGTTTTGTAGTAAACAAACTATTAGAAATCCATTCTGATGTCTTTTGAATTTCAAGAACTAATTGAAAATTTTCATCAGAAATGTAGGCAAATGACACAAACACCACCACTTTCTTAATAACATTTGTCTTATCCATGCTTTTCAAATCAATTTAACAACTATTATCACAGTTCTCAGGAGGGCAGCTTTCTAATTTTACCATAAAACATTTCGAAGTTGGTAGCAGTTTATCAGAGAAAAGATGTCTGAAGGTAAGCTACAGGACTTCAGACAAAAGAACATGTATTAAGAGCATTAGACATATACATGTGTATATATATATATATATATATATATATATATATATATATCCCTCCGCAAAGAGCAAAGAGTACATATCGTGAAGGAGCACTAGTTATAAATTTTCTGAATTTATGAATACATGTGATCTTAATCCATGTTCTTTTTTATTCATATATCTTTCCTTCTATTCTTCTACTTATACAAAAGTATAGTTCATAAACTATATTGTCTTAAGACTTAGAAATTTATATGTTATGTGTCGTGGTCTACGCGGGTGCATGCATCAAGGGAAGAAAACCGACGCGTCAACAAGCTTGTTTACAACGCACGGAAAATTCTGCAGCAAGCTGTCAACATTAATTCGGTGCATGCAACAAGGATATACGTGTTCAGTAGGACTTTCCAGGGAAAAGTACAGTGACGTCACAGAACGTTCTGGAATCCGGGAGAACTCTATATAAGATAGACCTGATGTACATTAAGGGCCTTTTGACGAAGATTTGTAAACGTTGAAACATTGATCGTATAACGTTCAATCGAGACCAGCCAACCTGTGTGCTGTCTACGATTGTGATATTTGATAGACGAGTTGACTTACTCTACACTTAATCGACTTTATTTTTAAATAAAGATCTTTTAATAGTTCCTTCGTTGGTTCGTCGTTGCGATCGAAGGAGTCGACCGCGACATTATTGGTGGCAGCGGTGGGATCATCGGTGTTGGATCCGGTGAAGAAGACGCGAGCCGGCGGAGGAAGGAGTCAACCCGGAGGATCAAGAGACGGTCTGTTCCAGACAGCGAGCGGATCGAGACGCCTTTCTACCGTGGGAGACGGGTGAATCGGCATACGACAGTCGGACGGACGAAGTGCGTCGTTCGGCTGAGACAGCAGAAGACAGCAGTCAACATACGGGTAAGATCCTAGGTGTTGTCGTGGCTGAGAAGGAGAAAAGAGAGTGGAGTTGCAGCCGAGTGGGAGGCAGCCATTATTTCTCTTTCAATATCTGCTGATTATTTCTTTGAAATTTGATCCATTGTTGTGATCGAGGCCAGAGTTGCGTGAGCTTGTATAGTTTTTGCGTACTTGGCGAGTGTACTTCTTTGGATACTGCATAGTTGCACTTTGGGTTGTGGAATTTTCCTTTTGTGTGGCGGGTTTGCCGCGTGGTGTCTGTTTTTTTTTGTTGATTGTTGTTGACTGACTGTTTGTAAAAATGGAAGCGTTGACAACAGAGATGCAAGCGAATATTCGCAAAATGTCGTCTGAGCGCCTTAGGGTGTATCTTGTGAAGGCAGGAAGGGACGAAGATGATGTTATGTCATGGGATCGAAATCAATTAATGGAAGAATGGGCCATGGAGATTGGAAAAGAGGAAGAGGAATTTAAGGGTAGTCCAATATCTCCAACAGGAGTGGATTACGAGCTGCAGAAGCGCCGTCTGGAGTTCGAAATCCGTAAATATGAAGAAGAAAGGGAGGAAAAGAGGAGAGAAGAACAAAAGAAAGAACAAAGGGAGAAGGAAGAAAGAGAAAGGGAGGAACGGAAGGAGAAGGAAGAAAGAGAAAGGGAGGAACGGAAGGAGAAGGAAGAAAGAGAAAGGGAGGAACGGAAGGAGAAGGAAGAAAGAGAGAGGGAGGAACGGAAGGAGAAGGAAGAAAGGGAGGAAAAGAGGAGAGAGGAAGAAAAGAAGGAACGGAAAGAGAAAGAAGAAAGAGAAAAGAAGGAACGGAAAGAGAAAGAAGAAAGGGAGAGGAAGGAAAAGCAGGAAGAACGAAATGTTAGAGATTCTTTAGCAAGTCGTACTAAGCGTTATAGTGATGCCCTCAAGAATATTCTTTGGAAATTTCCTTCCGACCCTATAGAAATTCCAGGTTTCTTTGATCACTTGGATGGTTTGTTTAATGTGTATGAGGTGGATGAAGATGTTAGAGCAAAATTATTGCTAGCCATTTTAAGTGAAAGAGCTAAGGCATTAACCATGCGCCTTACTGAGGCACAGCTCCATGACTACAAATTCCTGAAGGAGTTTTTGCTAAGGGAGTTTAAGATAAGCCCTTCAAATCTTAGAGCCCGATTTTGGTCGTTGCACAAAGCATCGGACGAATCATTTACGATCTATTCATCCAAATTGCGTGTGGCTCTTATGTATTATTTGAAAAGTAGAAAGATAACTGATGGGTTTGATAAACTTGTAAGTTTATTGGTTGCGGATCGGCTTAAGGAGTCCTTGTCGAAGGCTTGTTTAGATTATATCTTGGCCCAAGAAAAAGAGGAGTGGTTGAGCTGTGAAGACATAGCTAATGCGGCTGACATTTATGTAGCGTCGCATGATGGTGGGAATGACTTAGTATGCCGTAGTCATCCGACACCGAAGTATAACAATTGGACGAAAGGTCAACCACATGTTCAAGTCAATAACCAGACAGCTCAACCCAAGTCTCCCAAACCGGAATTAAGGGGTGAAGCCAAGATAGGTGCGAGGGTGTCTCAGGAGGAGGCCAAGGTAAAGGGTCTCTGTTTCCTATGTCATCAGAAGGGTCATAGGGCAAGGGAGTGCCAGACCAAACCAAGTTCTAAAAAGGTGAGTACTTGTATATTTGGGAACCCAACTGAAGAAGTGATCGACTCATTTGTTGAGAAGGTCAACGTGTTGCATGAGATACCTGAACAGGTAAAGCAAGGGAATTTATTGGATAATTCTAAACCAATAGGGTTGGAAACTGCTGTAAGGGTATACGAGAATAGTATTGATGGATTACACGAGAGGTCGTATATCAATGTACAGATTGAAGATCTCCCTTCTCAGCCAGCATTATCTGATTCAGGAGCAGAAATTTGTTGTATTGATAAGAAATTAATTGAGTCACTAAACTTACCCGTGATTAAACGGATTAATATAATTGGTTTTCAGGGAGAAGGATGTAAGGCAGATGTAGTATACCTACAAATGAAATTAGCTAATTCAATGGAAGGAACGACGAACATTGCGCCATCTTTGTGCGTCATGTTCGCTGTAGTCCCTGAACTAAATGAACGGGTTATTTTGACACCCCATGTTGTGGACCTATTAAGGGATAGTTCGCAATATGTAGTGATGGTAGCTGGCGTAGATCGATGTGTACAAATAAATAAAGGGGCAGAAGAAGATAACTTAGAAGTTAATATCGAGAAAAGTAACAGCAACGAATCCTTGCCGTCAGAAGTGAATGAATATTCTCAGGAGCAACTAGTTGATGATTCAGATAATTTTCTTGATGTTGAGTCAACAGAGTTCAAGTCTGATGAGGGAGTAGCGAATAATGATACTTTATTGCGTGAGCAACAGAATTGTCACAATCTTATATCTTGCTGGCAACAAGCGAGACAGAATAAAAATAATTTCTTTATAGATAATAACCTCCTGTACCACAAAGGGGAAATTATGGGACATAAGGTTAATCAATTATGTTTACCGGAAGATAGAATCGAGGTTGTCTTGCGAGTAGCACACGATGCCCCATGTGCTGGGCACATGGCTTTTAAGGCAACGAGAGCCAGGATCAAATTAAACTTTTGGTTTCCAAGAATGGATGAGAGGATTCGCGAATATTGTGCGTCTTGTCAAATTTGTCAACTAAGAACTCCAGTTAAAGTGGCAGATCGAGTCCCGATCACTCCTATTCCGAGGGCGGATGAACTCTGTTTTAACCATCTAAATATGGATTGTATTGGCCCTATGGTAGTGACTGGAGAATCCAACAAATCGAAACCCCAGTACAATTATGCTCTGGTTCTGGTGGATAAATTTTCTCGTTGGCCGATGGCGTATCCTCTTAGATCGCTGAATGCAAAGGGAGTTTGTGAAGCTCTGTTGCAAGTTTTTACAACTTTTTCTATTCCAAGGATCATCAGTTCTGATTGTGGTACCAACTTTACCAGTCGTTTGACGAAAGAATTCTTGCGGCGAATGGGTTGTAGTCCCAGATTTAATACCCCTGGACATCCTGAGGCAGCTGGATTGGTTGAAAGATGCAACCAAAGCTTGAAAACCATGATCTTTAAGCTTGCTCAATCTGATCCTCGTGGATGGCACCAATTGTTACCGTTTGTTCTGTGGAGCCTTAGAGAAAAACCTTCAGGCACGACTCATATTTCGCCATTCACTATGGTTTATGGAACTCTTCCTCGGGGTCCACTTAGTGTGTTGAAGGAATCGTGGGCTGGCGAACGAAAAGTACCTCTTAACTTAGGTAAATCACCCGAAGAGTATCTCCAATCACTGAAGGAAAACCTCGAATTCGCGAAAGTTTATGCAGATTACTATAGTGATATAGAAACCAAGCGGTATGCAGATTATTATAACTTGCGTAGTACTGACAGAAAATACGAAGTTGGAGATAAAGTAGCAGTATTAGCACCAGATTTTGGTAGTTCTAAATTTTATAGTCGATGGCAAGGACCTGCTACCGTAGTCAAGGTTAAATCCCCATATTCTTATATAGTAGAAATAGAGGGAAAACAAAGACATTTACACGCAAATAAGATCAAGCGATACCATGAACGACTCGAACAAGCGATGATCAATAGCTGTTCAGTAATTGTTGATCAAGATGAAGAATTTGGTATAGTAGAGGTTGTAGATCAGGAAGAACGTGAACAAATAAGCCCGAGTAAGCGAATTGATCCTCTGATTATAGCGCATCTTTCGCAAGAGGAACAGAAGCAACTTTTTGAAGTTTTGGATCGGCACACGGCAGTATTTGTGGATAAACCTGGGTATTGTCCAGTATTAGAACATGAAATTAAGATAACTCATGATTTCACTCCTAAGCGTTTAAGGGCATATAAAGTACCTGAGCTACTTAAACCTGAAGTACAACGCCAGATAGAAGAAATGTTGGCATTAGACATCATTCGACCATCGAAAAGTGAAATGGCCAGTCCGGTAGTTTGCGTTTTAAAGGGACCCAAAGGTCAAAATGGCGTTCGATTGGCAATTGATTATCGCCATGTTAACAAATATTCTCTAGGTGATTGTTACCCGACCCCAGACATTGCTGACATCTTACAAAAGGTGGGACGGGCAAAGTTTATTAGTGTTTTCGACGCGAAATCGGGGTATTGGCAAATTCCAGTTCGGAAAGAACATCGATGGCTTACGGCATTCGTATGTGATGCAGGACTTTTTGAGTTCACAAGAATGCCGTTTGGACTCAAGTCCGCTAGCAATACCTTTATTCGTGCTATGACCCAAGTTTTACATCCAGTGCGAAGTTTTACCGAACCATTCGTCGATGATATGGCAGTGGTTTCAATGAATTGGAATGACCATTTAGAACATCTAGAGAAATTCTTGCAAACTATTGAGGAAGCAGGACTCACTTTGAATTTAAGAAAATGTAATTTTGCACAAAACAAAATAAAGTTTGTTGGCCATATAGTAGGGTCAGGTTGTATTGAACCTGATCCAGGTAAGATCGCTACGATCAATGATATCCATCCTCCAACAACAAAGAAAGAAGTTAGAAAGGTTATGGGTTTTTTCAGTTACTTTCGAAATTTTATACCTGCTTTAGCTGAAAAAGCACGGGTAATAACTGATTTAACACGAGATAACATACCTACGAAGGTGCCTTGGGAGCAAAAGCATCAAGAAGCACTAGATAAGTTAAAGGATGATCTCAGTAAAGCTACACAGTTGCATACCATTGATTTCACTAAGGAATTTGGTTTAAGTGTTGACGCAAGTGCCACCGCGGTCGGGTGTTGCTTGTTTCAGTGGACCGAAGAAGGTCAAGAAAAACCAATTGCTTTTGCTAGTCTTAAACTTACAGATACACAGATGCATTGGTCTACAATTGAGAGAGAGGCTTTCGCAGTAATTTGGGCACTTAAACGATTCAAGTCATGGATATTCTTATCAAAGATAATCATTTATTCAGATCATAATCCTTTGTCTTATCTCACAGATGCAAGCCCTAAGAGTGCGAAACTGACTCGTTGGGCGTTAGCATTGCAAGAGTTTAACGTGGACTTTCGATATCGTCCTGGACGTCAGAACACGGTGGCTGATTTCCTCTCTCGGTTGTGACTCGGATGGTGAAGGGGGGGAATGGCCCGACACACAGGGATCGAGCCCGCAAATTGTATAGATAAATTGACTAACTGATGTGTTTTGTTTTGTTTGTGTATGCTGTGTCGAGATGGAGTCTGGAGGCCCGGCTTGATCGTGATGACCCGTTCGGGATGGTGCTGAAGACGTGTCATCATCTGAGGGCGGAGGGAATGTCGTGGTCTACGCGGGTGCATGCATCAAGGGAAGAAAACCGACGCGTCAACAAGCTTGTTTACAACGCACGGAAAATTCTGCAGCAAGCTGTCAACATTAATTCGGTGCATGCAACAAGGATATACGTGTTCAGTAGGACTTTCCAGGGAAAAGTACAGTGACGTCACAGAACGTTCTGGAATCCGGGAGAACTCTATATAAGATAGACCTGATGTACATTAAGGGCCTTTTGACGAAGATTTGTAAACGTTGAAACATTGATCGTATAACGTTCAATCGAGACCAGCCAACCTGTGTGCTGTCTACGATTGTGATATTTGATAGACGAGTTGACTTACTCTACACTTAATCGACTTTATTTTTAAATAAAGATCTTTTAATAGTTCCTTCGTTGGTTCGTCGTTGCGATCGAAGGAGTCGACCGCGACATTATGTGTCAAGCAGTGTTGGCAGAAAACAGATTTCCTACAAATTGGCATATACCTCCATCTAGACTAAATTTTGTAGTAAAAAAAAACTATTAGAGATCCCATTCTCATGTCTTCTGAGGATGTTCAAGACACTTCAAAATTACTAGAATGAACTATAGACAAAAGTAGCAAGTTGAACATGTTCGATATCAATTTAAGGAGACAGCGATATTGAAGTTTGCACGTAACTGTATACACACAAAAAATTATAGAAAAAAACCGTTAGAGATCCCATCCTGATTTTTTCTGAGGATGTTCAAGACACTTCAATGTATAAGTGCGAATTTTTCAGATTTTAAAAAGTTGCGAAAAGGTCAAGGTCAAGGTTGAAGTGCTAATTTGTGGAATATGGTTTCAATGTTAAACTTTTAAACAGTCATGATTAATTTGCCCAAATAGTTCATCAAAAGAGCTGAATAATGAAACCAAGAACACCTTCCTAGCTCTCATATAAGCTGAGATACAGACGTCCAAAGGTACGAGGTTGAGCGGGTCGGGTCAAAGTTCGCCGACCCGTATCTCGGAATGTAGTTGACCGAAGAAATTTTTTTGCAGGTTTATACATATCTTATGTGGCCCAACAAGTGGGCAAAATTTCAAGTAAATCCGAGTCGGTCGTGTCAATTTCAGTTGCAAATTTGGTTGATTTGACACGGAATCACCCATGCGAGTCCATGTGGCATCAGGTGTGTTCAGATCTTCTCTTGGTCTTGTTCACTACCTGTGTGGATTAATTGATCACCAAATGGCATCGGGCTTTTGCCTAATCTCTGTTATAGGTTTTGCCACCAGTTGCTATATAATTGGACTTGTACTTTTGTTTCTGATTTATGTGATTTGACCAGTGAAGACTGGCTGGTCAGGCAGATTTTTCTCGATAACAGTTGTTAGACAGAAAAGAGAGGTCAAGAATAGAATATTCTGAGTAGATCTCTGGTAGAATAGACTCATTCAGAATGAGACTTTGTAAGTTTAAACACTAAAAAAAGGAATAAAAGGAAGGTACTGGTATCTGAAAAGTTACTTGTATAAGGCAACAACACTGCTTAGTTACAGCTCTTAACTTATTATTACTTTAACCAACTGGAAAACTTTGTTCAGTGTTGCTAAGAAATCTGAATGCATATATAATGTTGGACCAGTTTAATGTGTTTTGATAATGATCACTAGTATTTTTCTCAATGTTTGCTTTTAGGTTTTCAGTGCTTGATTGAGAAGCAGGATGTTGAACTCTCTTTTCTGTGTTGTAGAGTTCCAAAGAACAAGGAGTCGTGCAGTCAAAGTTCCTGCATTTTCGACTGTTGCTGAGTGGTAGGTCTTCTTTTACAGTGTTCTAGACTTTCATTGGTCATTGACAATTGAAAGATGTGACAGGATTGGGTTGGTTGAAACACCTTGTTACACTGGGTGTCCAGAATTTGGTCAAGCAATTAATGCACAGTTGGTTAATTTCACTTAAATAATGGTACTTCACCATAAACTTATAGCAATGCTGTCTTTGGAAGCTATATCAGGAGCCACTTTATAACGAAGTCATATGGGTTAATTGATTTTTGGTTTCACATACCTGACTAGGTTTACCAGAATTTGTGTTAAAATGAAGTGTGTTGTAACAAGTCTCCAGCATATTTAGGCAGTAGCAATAATTGTCATTTCCATCTTACTCAGGAATCTTCAACAAGTGAAGTTTTTATCTTCTAGTAGCATCAGCCATTCTGCAAAGAAAAGTACAGAGAGATCACTGAGATAAAGCTGCTGATCACTGGTACTTGAAAAATCATCAGGCACAAGTCTTGGTAGCACAGCTTGTGCTAAGCATTACCAAATGACCTGTAGCAAAAGTATATAAAATTGAACTTGAAAGTACTGTTAATATCCATTTAGGAATGTTGGGAAACCGATGGTAATCTTTTCATCGGTTAAAATATGAATATGAATGTAGTGAGGTTGTTTCATGTGGCAGTGGATAATAAATAAATTTTTTAAACCAGTGGAAATGGTTGAAATTGATTGGATGGATGAGAGGAGTAGAGAATTGACTGCATGCTCTCTGTCTTCTGATTTTATTAAATCAAGTGCAGTTTGATATAAATGAGCAATTAACTCAATGCTGTTTTTAACCCAAATGACATAAAACCAGATGTTTGCAGCCACTTCATGAGCACTGAATACCTTTGGTCAATCAGTCAGGTGATTAAATGATGTATCAGTATAAATATATATATATATATATATAGCATATGGTTGACAAACCAGTGAATGAATTGATTGAGTGATGGGGAATTGATTTTTAGCGATGATCTGCTCATGATGTCAACGCCACCTCAAAGTCAGTCGACTGAGATGTCTCGGACAGGACTTGTCTCTTCTAAACTTACATTACCTGGACCATCTGCTGATCAGGAGCTTGACAAGCTGTTTACCTGCAGTCCACAGACTTATGACCAGGATTCAAATGTATGTTTGATGGTTCACCTAATTTAGAATTTATTTCTGTAGTTATGAAGAAAGTGGATGAGACTGTCTCATCTTTGTTTTCAATCTGCTTACTTTATTCATCGCCAGAAGTTGAGAGTGCGTTTTGATGTCAATTACAGTGATTACTTGCGTGTAGCTCCACGATTGAAAAGGGTCTGACGGATAATAAACTTGCTGTTGTATTGAAATGATCAATTTTATATAGCACTTCTTACAGAAACAGCTACTCAGTGGTGACTCATGCATGATTTATGCATTTACTTCTGCATTTATTGCTTGGCATTCATGAAAGTTTCTCTATCATTACACATGCTAGTACTGGAATTAGACTGCTTGGTTAGGAAAACTCTTGGTTTTTTTCTGAGTTTTCACTTCAACAACAAGCTGCATTGGTTTCCCAGTCACTTTCAGTGCAATGTAGTCATTAAAGTGTTAACTTGCATGACTTTATGTCAGAGAGAAAGTACTGCAAAACTCCAGACAGGGTCAGTTGTGCATTTGTATTAATTTGTTTTTGATGGAATAGATGTCAAGTCTCGGAGTAAATGATGGAACGATGGCCATGTTGCGTGACCCCACCTGTACGGGTGACATGAGTGATATCATACAGGTTTAAACTTTACTTTTGTTTACAAATAGATTGTGTAAATGTTTTATAGCCTTACTGAGTTGCTTATGTGGAATATTAATAATGTTTTTTGTTCAGTGTATTACATAATTAACATAAAAGTCTGCTGTTAGCTGATACTCGGTTTAGAATGTAGTCATCAGAGAATTATGGAAAATATATTTGTCATTTAGTGGTTTCATATGGAAATGTGCTGTTGATTTATATATTTTTCTCATATTGTATATGCATGTTTCAGTGGTGCATGAATTATTAATATGATAGGTGACAATATTCCATTCATTTCTGGAAATGTCATCCCGAGTAGGCGCGAATCGTTGGCTGCTGCTTTCGTCAGCTTCGCCTCCTGAGAGGCTGCATCAGGTCTTTGCCTTTTGAGGCTGTGAGAGCGGCCGTTGCCGCCTTCGTCACCTCTCAGGTCGACCGCTGCAACAGCCTACTGGTCGGTGCGCCGAAGTGCCTCTTGGATTGCCTGCAGTCCGTTCTCAACGCTGCTGCGAGGCTGCTATGCAACCGGAGGAAATACGATCATGTCACGCCGCTCCTCCGTGATGTTCTACACTGGCTGCCAGTCTCCCTACGTATTGAGTTCAAAATCTGTCTGCTGGTTTACAAGTCACTTCATGGGGCCGCACCCGAGTATTTGCACGATTACTGCATCGGGACGTGTTCTTCCGCCTCCGGGTTGCGACTCCGATCGCTCAAGAAGAGCGATCTTCGCGTTAGACGGATGAGAACCCGCTTTGGTGATCGCGCTTTCTCGGCGGCTGGCCCCAGATGCTGGAACGGTCTTCCTCCTGCCCTGCGAGCGGCTTACACAATTGACTCCTTCAAATCCGGACTCGAGACTTATTTGTTCGCTAAGGCCTACCCTGCTGTTAGTTGACTGTGAGGCGCCCTTGTGAGGCGCTGTGTTACGGCGCCATATAAATTGTCACTATTATTATATATTATTATTATTAGTACAACAGAGACAGGAAGTCATATCAAGATTAACACACCTTGCCTAGCAGATTAATGTAGCATATTCCTCATTGTGAATGGCGGTTTGATGATGTGGCACTGGCATGCACAGTGAAGTTATACAACACTGAATGTGGTTAGTACTTGGATAAGTGAGTACCCATGAAATGTGAAACATCAAGTTAGGAGGTTAATACAGTAGTTGCATGGTGTGATATGTCTGTGGGTAATAGGTCCTTCTGTCGTGGCACTTCTGAGAAGTTTATGTAGAGCTGCGGTTCCCAAACTTCTTTGGGTCGAGACCTGCTTGTGCATATCTTGGCAGTCCCGGTGCCCGCTGTGTAAAATTAAGCATTGTGTACTAAAATTTGCTTCGTAAATTGGCATAGAAATATGCGGATTTACGTACAGCATTTAGAAATTGGCATATTTTAAGCATTAAAAGGAAACTTAGGTAAAAAGAGTTTACAATTTATTGCAATCCAGCTAGTTTTAGCCCAAACATACCCAAATGTTGTTGCTTCGAAAAAAAGTTTCTCCTAAAAATTTGGCGACCCACTTGCCAGAGCTTTGTGACCCACTTTTGAGTTGCGACCCACAGTTTGGGAAACTGTTGTGTAGTGGATGTATACAGTTGTGATTGCCTTTATTATTGAGATGACAGTTTGTGATAACCCTGCTGTTATTCACATGCATTGTCTTTATGCTACAGGTTCTAAAATATTCTCAGGCCGACATTCTACGTGTTCAGAAGCAGTGGGAGCTTGACTACCAAGCCCGTCTTCTGGCCAAGGAGCGAGACTGGGTTCTCAAGTCTGAATTACAAATTGCTGAAGCTGAGGAGAAGTACACTCGACTTCACGAGGAAAAGTCAGAACTGAACAGCAAAATTGTGCAACTGCAAAAGTCGCACGAGGATATGAAGTAATTTCTTACAGTTTCTAAGATTGGTCAGCTTGCCTGCCAACTTGGCATATGTCATTTTAGCATGTGTTTGCAAATTGTCTTTTTCACCTTCAGTATTGAATAGTTGTGGAACCAATCAGCTCATTAGGAACAACAAACAGTCTTGTAGTATGACATGTTTTTGCCTGGCTCCAGATGCCAGTGCACATCCAAGAACCAGTTACTAGTGTTGCGTCACCATGTCCCATATATTGGAGTATTTAACAATGAATATTAGATCATTACAATTTAAAACCAGATGTAAAAGTAACACAGGAGGCCTAAAAACAAATGGGAGTTATAGTTAGGTTATTCACTGAATAGGGTCAGTTTCATGAAATTAAAGGGCCAAAAGACAGGTGAGGATTGTTTGAAAAAGTCAGACTGTAGTCTATAAATGACAGATGCTAAAATGGTTCTTAGGGTGTGTTGTTGTTATGGTAGCAATGTGGAAACATCATCTTCAGTAATAGGGTGGCTAGGACTGTTGTCTGATTTGGTTATTCTCTAGACGCACCTGAACAGTGAGTTCTGTTGTAATATATTTGGCATTGATTTGTTTTAGATGTGTCATACTGGAGTATGAAGCAACCATTCAGAAGCTCATTGGTGAGTGGAGGAAAGTTAAAATTTCCTGTTACTGTTTTATATATTTAATAATTTGGTGACTATAATCAGTTTCATGTGAAATTCAGATAGTTGTTGTTAAGAAATATTTGCATTCGTTTAAAAGAGAATAAATTGTACTTGACTGTTATGTCCTAAATGTGTGTGTATGTGATGGTGGATGATGTACTCGAGTGAGAAGTGTTCCAGCATGAAGTCACTTTTCAAAACCTCACTCAAGTCTTGACCTTTTGACCTTGAAAGAGACTTTGTTAACTGGATGTCAGTTTGGATGTACTGACTGGAAGAGTTTCTTAAGTAGTTCTGTAAAAAGTTTCCACAATCACAGTAGATTGCTATTGTAGAGTGCTGTTGCATCATACTCTGTCTTGGTCTGTTATCAGGACTTCTTTGTTTGAAAAAGTTTGATTGTTACAGATTTCGATATGATTGGTCCTGCTTCAGCTGTTAAAGCTGGTAAAGGTGGTGAGAATTAGTTGGTCTTTTGCATGTATTCTGCTGTCGTGTGGTTTTACTTCCCATCTATTTCACTGGTTTTTTGCATCTGTCCACTTGTGTTGCATTTGTGTGTGAAACTGTTGGGAGTTTATAAAGAATCAGCCTCAGACCTTCAACAAAGATGCACTTTTATCTCTCAGGTGCATGCTATTGTGAACTTGACAGGGTTGTTCTGAATTTAAATCTTAGTTAATGGGAAACTAGAACATACTTTATATGGCAACTGGTACATTTTTATTACATTTGGGTGAAAGCCTTTAATGCCACACAGTGGATTCTTTTCCCAGGGTATCTTGTGAAATCAACGATTTATTGAACTATACAACCTGCAGTGTAGGCTTTGAAGGAGCTGGTTTGCTGTTGTACTGTGCAGTAGCTGAGAATATTGTGATGCATTACTTTGGCACTCCATTTTGCAACACTTGTCACATATTTTACTCTTGGCACAAAGTGTCTCTCTGTAGTTCTGAAGTAACCAAAATTTTGGCATTTATAAGGGCAAGTGGAAATCTTAGTACATAAAATAAAGTAATAAATGTTATTTAGGTACAGTTCTTTGGGATATAGCAGTGTAGTTTTGAAGTGTTGGGTTCATTACTTCTGACCTGCATGCACTTTGATTGTATTGTAGTAGATGTTTAGTAGCGTTTTTAGATCACAGGTGGAAGCCAGTGCATCCAAGCCATCTCGTGACCACCTAGCCCTTATAAACAGATCGGCTTTAAAGCTGTGCCTTTCGATATCATTGCTTAGAACTCTCCCAGCCCTAAGTCTGCCAAAGAAGCCTGTTGATATAAAAAGACTGGCTCTGAAGAAGCCTGACGCTATGGAAGTTCAGGGCTTTTATCACAATTGGCTATCAAAAAGGAGTGGAAGACTTTCAACGCAGGCTCAATAGAAGGAAGCCTGGACAGGCACCTGTTTCTCGCGAACAATCGAAAACCCCAATCCTTTAATCAACCAGTCAATCGAAATTAATATATATATACAAATAAAGTTTTTCAATTGAAAAAATGAATAGGTTGTGGTATAAATAAAAACATAATGTTAGGACAAAACTTTTGCATTTGGCTCGGTATAGGTAAAACATCCCTCTGCTGTCGCAGGTGCATTGGGGAGTACTGTTTCAAACATTTGGCACGACTGCGAAACGGTTGTGGGACAAAACCATGTGCCAAATGTGGAAGGGGTATAAAAACACACGTGGGTGAGTGTATGAAATGTGGTTATTTCGCTAAATATTTGAGAGCTCGACGAGGTGGGTTAGTTCGCGAATTTAATAAAGAATGGAAACGTCTATCATCTATTTCAATAGACTAGATAATAAAAAAATTTCTATTTAAAGAAATGATAAACTTATTATATTAGAGAAAAGTTTGCCACAGTAATATAAACTAATTTATTACTATGGCATTGTCTACGAATGAAAAAATTGAACAATTGTTGGGTGAGTTTACTGGTCCCCCCGCTCTTCGAGCTGTTCTACAGAATATCTTAGACGAACCTATCCCAGATGCGGTCAAAAGGCGCTTACTACAGCCACTGCTTCCAAGGCCAATTCCTCCAGTGCGTAAGCATAGAGGGGCAAAACGTAAGGCCCTTCTGGCACAATTCGACCCACTCCTAATTAAGAAGGATAGAGGTGGACCACCACCCTTTCTAGTACACAAAGAGCTCGCCAATCAGCTTCTGAGAGACTTTCGTGCAGAATTACCTCTTAACCACAGGCTGGAAGGAGATGCGTTGGCTTTCTTGAGTGCAATGGAGCACAATATTGAGTCGCAGCTAAACGAAGAGCTCTTAAAAAATGGCGGTTTGAAATACTCTCAAGTGTTGACTGTTGATTTGGAAAAGTTTGCGCCAACTGTTGATAATGTGTATGATGGCAACGCGGCTCCTGGTACTATTACCAACACGGCTTACTTTCGAAGCAAAGCAGTACCAATTACCAATGCGGGGAAAATCCAGGGGGTTATACGGAAGGCCAAGGCCGAAGTACTAAAACTCCTCGAAGAGTACACCAATGAGGGATCGGGGTGGAGAGTGAAGCGGGTCGTGGCGCTAGACCTCAATTTTGCAAAATATAAGCCTTTCCGAGGTAAGAGCTACTTTCCCACACCAAAGTACATTCCCCCTCGCACGGTTATTAATGTCAAGAATGAAGATAACCGCTGCTTCGAGTGGGCCATACTAAGCGCAATGTACCCAGCAGATCAAAATCCGAATCGCCCCAATAAGTATCAGGCCCACCTTCAGGAGCTAAACTTCGACGGTATAGAATTTCCAGTGAAGGTCACTGATATAGGTAAGTTCGAACGTCAGAACCCTATGGTATCCGTATCGGTCTTCGGGTGGGATAAAGCTTTGTATCCAATCCATGTCTCAACCGAGACTAGAGTTCACAATATTGATCTTCTACTGTTAGCCAGCAATGTAAATGAAAATTTTCATTTACAGAATTATCACTATGTCTGGATCAAGGATCTAGCCCGCATGGTTTATAAAAACAGCAAATTTCAAGGACGAAAGCATCCATGTCGTCGCTGCTTACACGTATTCTGTAGGCAAGACTTGCTGGATGCCCATATCAAGGATTGTCAGGGCATCAGTAAGAAGCCTCAGCGGATTGAGATGCCTGAGGAGGATGAAAATATACTCAAATTCCAGAACCATCGTAAACAGATGCGAGCCCCGTATATCATATACGCAGACTTTGAGGCGTTGAACGTGCCAGTCCTAAATGCGGCCATGAATCCCAACGAGAGCAACACCAGACAGATAGCTGAGCAGAAACCGTGTAGCTTCTGTTATATAGTGGTCCGATACGATGGCCGCACGAAGAAACCAGTTTTATACCGCGGAGAAAACGCCGTGGAGGAGTTCCTACAACAACTACAAGGCGAGCTAGCCTCTATCAAACAAAGGCTGGCCACCCCAGCTAAGATGGTTATGTCAGCGGCCGATCGTCAATCATTCCGCGAGGCTATCGAATGTCACATCTGCGGAGATGCGCTCGAAGCGGACAGAGTTCGTGACCACTGCCACATTACCGGTAAGTACCGAGGTGCCGCTCACAGCGAGTGTAACTTAAAACTTAGAATATATCCCGATAAGTGTAAGGTACCGGTGGTCTTCCACAATCTGCGAGGTTACGACAGCCATCTCATCATGCAAGCGATCGGAAGTTGTGAGGCCGCACAGGATGAGGAAACTGAAATTAACTGCATCCCAAACAATATGGAGAAATACATGACATTCAACATAGGGCAACTACAGTTCATCGACAGCCTCCAGTTTCTAAACAGCTCATTGGATAAATTATCAGGAAACCTGTCGCTTGAGGATCTGAAAGTCACAACTGCGTATATAAACGAAAATTTCGCTCATAGCGAAAGGTTAAAATTAGATCTGTTGAGGCGAAAGGGCGTTTATTGTTACGAATACATCCACGATTACCACCGCTTCGAAGAAGACCGACTTCCACCCAAAGAAGCGTTCTACAGCAGGCTCTCCCGAGAGAACATTTCTGATGAGGATTATCAACACGCCCAACGAGTATGGAATGAATTCGACTGTAAAACGCTGGGCGACTATCACGACTTGTATCTCCGTACGGATGTACTTCTATTAGCCGATGTATTCGAGACCTTCAGATCCACATCGATGAAGCACTACAGTCTGGACCCGGCTAACTACTTCTCCTTACCAGGAATGGCCTGGGACGCTTTGCTGAAAAAGACGAAGATCGAACTCGAACTTTTAACCGATATAGACATGCATTTGTTCGTAGAGAAAGGTCTCAGAGGCGGAATATCGATGGTATCTAAGCGCTTCGCAAAAGCCAACAACCCGCAATGCCCAGATCATGATACTACGAAGCCAGAAAACTGGATCATGTATCTCGACGCTAATAACCTGTACGGCTGGGCGATGCAACAGCCATTACCAGTTGGAGGATTTAGCTGGGCAAGTCCAACTCTCGATGAAGTGTTGGAAACTGCGGACGACGCGCCTGAAGGCTTCCTTCTCGAAGTCGATCTTGAGTATCCGGAGGACCTCCACGATGCTCACAACGACTATCCCCTAGCACCGGAGACCCTGACTGTCCAAGAGGAGTGGTTGAGTGACTATCAGAATGTGCTTATGAACGAGTTGGGAAGCAAGTTCACAAAGCATGTGAAGTTAGTACCAAGCCTACGACCTAAGGAGCAGTATGTGGTCCATTATAGAAATCTCAAACTCTACCACTCGTTAGGCCTACGAGTTGCTAAAATCCATCGTGCCATTAAATTCAGGCAGGAGGCATGGATGGCTCCATATATTGAGATGAATACGAAATTGAGAGCGAAGGCAACGTCGGAATTTGAGAAGGATTTCTTCAAACTGGCTAATAATGCGGTCTTTGGAAAGACCATGGAAAATCTTAGAAAAAGAATTAGGGTCAACCTGGTACCAACCTCAAAAGTTGATAAACTTCGTAAACTAATTGCCGACCCGGCCTACATATCACACAAAATCTTCAACGACCAACTCGCCGCGATTCACAGTTTGAAGAACAAGCTCAAGTTAAACAGACCTATATATGTCGGCCAGGCTGTCCTCGACCTCAGCAAGCATCTGATGTACGACTTCTGGTACAACGATGTGAAAAACGAGTACGGAGAAAAAGCCCAGTTGCTATATACAGACACTGACAGCCTCTTATTTCAGGTGGAAACTCCGAACGCCTATGCCGATATGTGGAACAAAAAACACCTATACGACCTCTCAGAGTTTCCAAGAGACAGTCCCTACTACGACGTCGAGAACAAGAAAGTCGTGGGCAAGTTCAAAGATGAATGTAACGGAGTGGCCATCGCTGAATTCGTAGGATTGCGTCCGAAGATGTACTCGATCTTAAAATCGGGCGGTTCAGAGATCAGGAAAGCAAAAGGCGTTCAGAGAGCAGTTGTGAAGAAGGATCTGCATCACGAGCTATACAAGGAGTGCCTGTTCGAACGAGAAGAGATGCGGCACACACAAGTCGTGATTCGAAGCCACGACCACCAGATCGGAGTGTACGAGCAGAATAAGATCAGCCTCTCTCCATTAGACACAAAAAAGTGGATAGAGGCCGATGGGATAACAACGCTGGCATACGGGCACTACAAAATCAACGACGGTTGAGTATTCTATCGGGGGGTAACTCAGTGCCCATAGGCACCAGAAGCAGCTCCTCACGTACAAACCCGCGGCCAGGCCCATCAACTAGATGGTATAAAGACGGTTGGCCAGCCTGCCGAACAACATCCAAAATAGCGTGGATGGTGAGCGACCAGTTAGGGTCGGTAGCGCGTTTGCTTCCACCCTCAAGCTCGCCGGGAGCGTACAAATATCGAACAAGAACGTTGTGTCCAAGAATAGGCTCATCAATTCCCCACAAACGAGTTTTCATTTGTGAATGAGAAGGCTTCTGTGTCACTTTAGCAGCTTTCATCGCTTCAGCCGGCTTCAAGTCGAGCAAACGCGTCGGCTCATCGTTTAGTGCAGCTACAACTTCGGGCAACCGGCGAACCCATTCCACTGACCGTTCGGACGACCCCCTTGCAGCCAGGAGCAATTCCTGAGCGTACTGGGCACCGAAAAGTCGCTCAGCTAGAGTACGGTTAAAGCGTTCAACGATCCCCTGTTGGCGATGATTTCCGGCCTGTCCGCGTCTTACAAGAACGTCGTGCTTCACCAGCAACGGTGTAAAATCACCCATAAATTCGCGTCCAGGATCGACCTGAAAGAGTCGAGGCCAAGTTAATGGGCCCCTCCTATAGATCCGGCTTAAAGCGGCGGCGACTTCGGTCGCACTTTTGTTGATCAACGGTTCAGCTTCTTTGTATCGTGAGGCAACATCAACAACAGTGAGAGCGTATTTATAAGTCTTTCGACCTACTTTATCGTGAGGTAAAAACAAGAGATCGGCTTGGTGTACGGCGTTTGGTCGATTTTCCTCAAACTTTGGATGCGGTATGCGGCGTGGAACTGGTAGAGAAATCTGCCACACAGCTTGTTTCTTCAGCCAATCGCGAGCCTCGGCCTCTGAAACTTTGGCGGCTACGGCTAGATTTTTCACCGCAGCCTTACCTCGCCAGTAACCTCTAGGGCTGTAATAGACGGCTGAAAGGTGCTTAGACATTTCAGTAAAACTATATATTACAAACAGCTAAACACATACACAAATGATTTTCATTAGCGTCGCCGTCCAACACCCATCCCCACCCTCGACTTCGCTGACATAATGGCCGATACGAGCCGGGCATCCTTCTTCTCATAATCTGGAGTTTCATCGGTGAGTGCGATCTTCGACGCGGCTGCAGCGAGGATGTCATCTGCGTGGTTACGCCCTGGGGTATCTTTATGAACTGCGTAAGCCACATCATGGTGGAGGCACGCACGGTCGAGCTGATTAACACCGTGATAGCGCTGTGACAGCCGTTTATCGAGTTTTGTGAATGGTCCACAGTAAGAGTACTTTCCTGTATTCTGAAAAGAACCTCCCGGATTATCTTCCGAAGACATACCGGATGGAAGGCTCATATGCATCTCAGGCAGAGGCAGAATATTAAGAGCGCTATTCAGTAGAGAACCTCCAGTCTTTCGCACTTTAGAAGGCAAAATTTGGCTCTTCTTTGCACCGCAGACGGCACAGGTTCCCTTCTTGGCTGGCCGACCGTTTCGTAACTCGACAATTGTTTCATTTGAAGTCTCAGTATGTTTCTTACATCGTAGGCAATACATTGTTTTCGTTGAATACAATCATAACTCGTTGTCTCTATATGGAAATAACAAATTTCGATCTCGAAGCCGACGATGGGAAAAAACACCACCATTGGTTGTTGCCATCCAGCATACGGTGTATAATCTGCGGGCCTAGCGGATGTGGGAAAACAAACCTACTGCTTAACCTTCTGTTGAAGAAGGGGTACCTGCGTTTTGATCGGCTGTATCTATACTCGAAGTCTCTGGGACAGGAAAAATATCAGTTCCTCCGGGACTGGGTTACAGAACTCGAAAAGGTTGCCGGGAAGGAAGTGGCTTCCTTTCACTCTTGCTCAGATGAAATAGTTCCAGTTGAATCATTAAATAAGAATGCCAGAAGCCTTCTAGTTTTCGATGACGTCATGCTTGAAAAACAGTCGCCCATCGAAAGGTATTTCACTATGGGTCGACACGGTGGCGCGGACTGCTTCTACTTAACGCAGAATTATTTTCGAATTCCGAAGCAAGCGATCCGTGACAATGCTAATCTTATCGTCCTCTTCAACCAAGACAGCAAAAATTTGCGAGCCATTCACGATACGTTCGTAGGCGGCGACATGTCTTTCGATGAGTTCCGTACGTTCTTCAGCGAGTGTGCTGCCCAGCCATATGGATTCGCAGTCATAGATTTGACGTCCAAGGTGTACGATGGAAAATATCGTTGCGGGTTCGATCGCTTCTATAAGCCCAAGGCAAGTATTTAAAGACACAATATAGGCAACATATAGTCGACATACAAACGCGATGTGGGCAAAAGTTATCGTTACGGGCAAGATATAGTCGACATACAACCACGATGTGGACAAAAGTTTCGTCTAAACAGGAGCGAGACGCCCTGACTCAGGATTATTTAGCTCGCAGAAATCGATTGAGACAGCGTTTCGTAGATGAGAAGCTCGGTGAAGCCAACCTTCAGTACGATGCGGCAAAGCTTTTCAAACCAATCGCCACAGCCACGGCTGAATCCCAGGTGGCTACGTCTAAGGAGCTGCAGAAAGTTACCAGCGCTTTACAGGATTTGCCGCTCCTGTTTAGACGAAACTTTTGTCCACATCGTGGTTGTATGTCGACTATATCTTGCCCGTAACGATAACTTTTGCCCACATCGCGTTTGTATGTCGACTATATGTTGCCTATATTGTGTCTTTAAATACTTGCCTTGGGCTTATAGAAGCGATCGAACCCGCAACGATATTTTCCATCGTACACCTTGGACGTCAAATCTATGACTGCGAATCCATATGGCTGGGCAGCACACTCGCTGAAGAACGTACGGAACTCATCGAAAGACATGTCGCCGCCTACGAACGTATCGTGAATGGCTCGCAAATTTTTGCTGTCTTGGTTGAAGAGGACGATAAGATTAGCATTGTCACGGATCGCTTGCTTCGGAATTCGAAAATAATTCTGCGTTAAGTAGAAGCAGTCCGCGCCACCGTGTCGACCCATAGTGAAATACCTTTCGATGGGCGACTGTTTTTCAAGCATGACGTCATCGAAAACTAGAAGGCTTCTGGCATTCTTATTTAATGATTCAACTGGAACTATTTCATCTGAGCAAGAGTGAAAGGAAGCCACTTCCTTCCCGGCAACCTTTTCGAGTTCTGTAACCCAGTCCCGGAGGAACTGATATTTTTCCTGTCCCAGAGACTTCGAGTATAGATACAGCCGATCAAAACGCAGGTACCCCTTCTTCAACAGAAGGTTAAGCAGTAGGTTTGTTTTCCCACATCCGCTAGGCCCGCAGATTATACACCGTATGCTGGATGGCAACAACCAATGGTGGTGTTTTTTCCCATCGTCGGCTTCGAGATCGAAATTTGTTATTTCCATATAGAGACAACGAGTTATGATTGTATTCAACGAAAACAATGTATTGCCTACGATGTAAGAAACATACTGAGACTTCAAATGAAACAATTGTCGAGTTACGAAACGGTCGGCCAGCCAAGAAGGGAACCT
This sequence comes from Allolobophora icterica, assembly GCA_963556255.1. Classification (NCBI taxonomy): domain Eukaryota; kingdom Metazoa; phylum Annelida; class Clitellata; order Crassiclitellata; family Lumbricidae; genus Allolobophora; species Allolobophora icterica. The sequence continues at coordinate 54,175,321 of OY744604.1, forward strand.
GTGCCGTCTGCGGTGCAAAGAAGAGCCAAATTTTGCCTTCTAAAGTGTGAAAGACTGGAGGTTCTCTACTGAATAGCGCTCTTAATATTCTGCCTCTGCCTGAGATGCATATGAGCCTTCCATCCGGTATGTCTTCGGAAGATAATCCGGGAGGTTCTTTTCAGAATACAGGAAAGTACTCTTACTGTGGACCATTCACAAAACTTGATAAACGGCTGTCACAGCGCTATCACGGTGTTAATCAGCTCGACCGTGCGTGCCTCCACCATGATGTGGCTTACGCAGTTCATAAAGATACCCCAGGGCGTAACCACGCAGATGACATCCTCGCTGCAGCCGCGTCGAAGATCGCACTCACCGATGAAACTCCAGATTATGAGAAGAAGGATGCCCGGCTCGTATCGGCCATTATGTCAGCGAAGTCGAGGGTGGGGATGGGTGTTGGACGGCGACGCTAATGAAAATCATTTGTGTATGTGTTTAGCTGTTTGTAATATATAGTTTTACTGAAATGTCTAAGCACCTTTCAGCCGTCTATTACAGCCCTAGAGGTTACTGGCGAGGTAAGGCTGCGGTGAAAAATCTAGCCGTAGCCGCCAAAGTTTCAGAGGCCGAGGCTCGCGATTGGCTGAAGAAACAAGCTGTGTGGCAGATTTCTCTACCAGTTCCACGCCGCATACCGCATCCAAAGTTTGAGGAAAATCGACCAAACGCCGTACACCAAGCCGATCTCTTGTTTTTACCTCACGATAAAGTAGGTCGAAAGACTTATAAATACGCTCTCACTGTTGTTGATGTTGCCTCACGATACAAAGAAGCTGAACCGTTGATCAACAAAAGTGCGACCGAAGTCGCCGCCGCTTTAAGCCGGATCTATAGGAGGGGCCCATTAACTTGGCCTCGACTCTTTCAGGTCGATCCTGGACGCGAATTTATGGGTGATTTTACACCGTTGCTGGTGAAGCACGACGTTCTTGTAAGACGCGGACAGGCCGGAAATCATCGCCAACAGGGGATCGTTGAACGCTTTAACCGTACTCTAGCTGAGCGACTTTTCGGTGCCCAGTACGCTCAGGAATTGCTCCTGGCTGCAAGGGGGTCGTCCGAACGGTCAGTGGAATGGGTTCGCCGGTTGCCCGAAGTTGTAGCTGCACTAAACGATGAGCCGACGCGTTTGCTCGACTTGAAGCCGGCTGAAGCGATGAAAGCTGCTAAAGTGACACAGAAGCCTTCTCATTCACAAATGAAAACTCGTTTGTGGGGAATTGATGAGCCTATTCTTGGACACAACGTTCTTGTTCGATATTTGTACGCTCCCGGCGAGCTTGAGGGTGGAAGCAAACGCGCTACCGACCCTAACTGGTCGCTCACCATCCACGCTATTTTGGATGTTGTTCGGCAGGCTGGCCAACCGTCTTTATACCATCTAGTTGATGGGCCTGGCCGCGGGTTTGTACGTGAGGAGCTGCTTCTGGTGCCTATGGGCACTGAGTTACCCCCCGATAGAATACTCAACCGTCGTTGATTTTGTAGTGCCCGTATGCCAGCGTTGTTATCCCATCGGCCTCTATCCACTTTTTTGTGTCTAATGGAGAGAGGCTGATCTTATTCTGCTCGTACACTCCGATCTGGTGGTCGTGGCTTCGAATCACGACTTGTGTGTGCCGCATCTCTTCTCGTTCGAACAGGCACTCCTTGTATAGCTCGTGATGCAGATCCTTCTTCACAACTGCTCTCTGAACGCCTTTTGCTTTCCTGATCTCTGAACCGCCCGATTTTAAGATCGAGTACATCTTCGGACGCAATCCTACGAATTCAGCGATGGCCACTCCGTTACATTCATCTTTGAACTTGCCCACGACTTTCTTGTTCTCGACGTCGTAGTAGGGACTGTCTCTTGGAAACTCTGAGAGGTCGTATAGGTGTTTTTTGTTCCACATATCGGCATAGGCGTTCGGAGTTTCCACCTGAAATAAGAGGCTGTCAGTGTCTGTATATAGCAACTGGGCTTTTTCTCCGTACTCGTTTTTCACATCGTTGTACCAGAAGTCGTACATCAGATGCTTGCTGAGGTCGAGGACAGCCTGGCCGACATATACAGGTCTGTTTAACTTGAGCTTGTTCTTCAAACTGTGAATCGCGGCGAGTTGGTCGTTGAAGATTTTGTGTGATATGTAGGCCGGGTCGGCAATTAGTTTACGAAGTTTATCAACTTTTGAGGTTGGTACCAGGTTGACCCTAATTCTTTTTCTAAGATTTTCCATGGTCTTTCCAAAGACCGCATTATTAGCCAGTTTGAAGAAATCCTTCTCAAATTCCGACGTTGCCTTCGCTCTCAATTTCGTATTCATCTCAATATATGGAGCCATCCATGCCTCCTGCCTGAATTTAATGGCACGATGGATTTTAGCAACTCGTAGGCCTAACGAGTGGTAGAGTTTGAGATTTCTATAATGGACCACATACTGCTCCTTAGGTCGTAGGCTTGGTACTAACTTCACATGCTTTGTGAACTTGCTTCCCAACTCGTTCATAAGCACATTCTGATAGTCACTCAACCACTCCTCTTGGACAGTCAGGGTCTCCGGTGCTAGGGGATAGTCGTTGTGAGCATCGTGGAGGTCCTCCGGATACTCAAGATCGACTTCGAGAAGGAAGCCTTCAGGCGCGTCGTCCGCAGTTTCCAACACTTCATCGAGAGTTGGACTTGCCCAGCTAAATCCTCCAACTGGTAATGGCTGTTGCATCGCCCAGCCGTACAGGTTATTAGCGTCGAGATACATGATCCAGTTTTCTGGCTTCGTAGTATCATGATCTGGGCATTGCGGGTTGTTGGCTTTTGCGAAGCGCTTAGATACCATCGATATTCCGCCTCTGAGACCTTTCTCTACGAACAAATGCATGTCTATATCGGTTAAAAGTTCGAGTTCGATCTTCGTCTTTTTCAGCAAAGCGTCCCAGGCCATTCCTGGTAAGGAGAAGTAGTTAGCCGGGTCCAGACTGTAGTGCTTCATCGATGTGGATCTGAAGGTCTCGAATACATCGGCTAATAGAAGTACATCCGTACGGAGATACAAGTCGTGATAGTCGCCCAGCGTTTTACAGTCGAATTCATTCCATACTCGTTGGGCGTGTTGATAATCCTCATCAGAAATGTTCTCTCGGGAGAGCCTGCTGTAGAACGCTTCTTTGGGTGGAAGTCGGTCTTCTTCGAAGCGGTGGTAATCGTGGATGTATTCGTAACAATAAACGCCCTTTCGCCTCAACAGATCTAATTTTAACCTTTCGCTATGAGCGAAATTTTCGTTTATATACGCAGTTGTGACTTTCAGATCCTCAAGCGACAGGTTTCCTGATAATTTATCCAATGAGCTGTTTAGAAACTGGAGGCTGTCGATGAACTGTAGTTGCCCTATGTTGAATGTCATGTATTTCTCCATATTGTTTGGGATGCAGTTAATTTCAGTTTCCTCATCCTGTGCGGCCTCACAACTTCCGATCGCTTGCATGATGAGATGGCTGTCGTAACCTCGCAGATTGTGGAAGACCACCGGTACCTTACACTTATCGGGATATATTCTAAGTTTTAAGTTACACTCGCTGTGAGCGGCACCTCGGTACTTACCGGTAATGTGGCAGTGGTCACGAACTCTGTCCGCTTCGAGCGCATCTCCGCAGATGTGACATTCGATAGCCTCGCGGAATGATTGACGATCGGCCGCTGACATAACCATCTTAGCTGGGGTGGCCAGCCTTTGTTTGATAGAGGCTAGCTCGCCTTGTAGTTGTTGTAGGAACTCCTCCACGGCGTTTTCTCCGCGGTATAAAACTGGTTTCTTCGTGCGGCCATCGTATCGGACCACTATATAACAGAAGCTACACGGTTTCTGCTCAGCTATCTGTCTGGTGTTGCTCTCGTTGGGATTCATGGCCGCATTTAGGACTGGCACGTTCAACGCCTCAAAGTCTGCGTATATGATATACGGGGCTCGCATCTGTTTACGATGGTTCTGGAATTTGAGTATATTTTCATCCTCCTCAGGCATCTCAATCCGCTGAGGCTTCTTACTGATGCCCTGACAATCCTTGATATGGGCATCCAGCAAGTCTTGCCTACAGAATACGTGTAAGCAGCGACGACATGGATGCTTTCGTCCTTGAAATTTGCTGTTTTTATAAACCATGCGGGCTAGATCCTTGATCCAGACATAGTGATAATTCTGTAAATGAAAATTTTCATTTACATTGCTGGCTAACAGTAGAAGATCAATATTGTGAACTCTAGTCTCGGTTGAGACATGGATTGGATACAAAGCTTTATCCCACCCGAAGACCGATACGGATACCATAGGGTTCTGACGTTCGAACTTACCTATATCAGTGACCTTCACTGGAAATTCTATACCGTCGAAGTTTAGCTCCTGAAGGTGGGCCTGATACTTATTGGGGCGATTCGGATTTTGATCTGCTGGGTACATTGCGCTTAGTATGGCCCACTCGAAGCAGCGGTTATCTTCATTCTTGACATTAATAACCGTGCGAGGGGGAATGTACTTTGGTGTGGGAAAGTAGCTCTTACCTCGGAAAGGCTTATATTTTGCAAAATTGAGGTCTAGCGCCACGACCCGCTTCACTCTCCACCCCGATCCCTCATTGGTGTACTCTTCGAGGAGTTTTAGTACTTCGGCCTTGGCCTTCCGTATAACCCCCTGGATTTTCCCCGCATTGGTAATTGGTACTGCTTTGCTTCGAAAGTAAGCCGTGTTGGTAATAGTACCAGGAGCCGCGTTGCCATCATACACATTATCAACAGTTGGCGCAAACTTTTCCAAATCAACAGTCAACACTTGAGAGTATTTCAAACCGCCATTTTTTAAGAGCTCTTCGTTTAGCTGCGACTCAATATTGTGCTCCATTGCACTCAAGAAAGCCAACGCATCTCCTTCCAGCCTGTGGTTAAGAGGTAATTCTGCACGAAAGTCTCTCAGAAGCTGATTGGCGAGCTCTTTGTGTACTAGAAAGGGTGGTGGTCCACCTCTATCCTTCTTAATTAGGAGTGGGTCGAATTGTGCCAGAAGGGCCTTACGTTTTGCCCCTCTATGCTTACGCACTGGAGGAATTGGCCTTGGAAGCAGTGGCTGTAGTAAGCGCCTTTTGACCGCATCTGGGATAGGTTCGTCTAAGATATTCTGTAGAACAGCTCGAAGAGCGGGGGGACCAGTAAACTCACCCAACAATTGTTCAATTTTTTCATTCGTAGACAATGCCATAGTAATAAATTAGTTTATATTACTGTGGCAAACTTTTCTCTAATATAATAAGTTTATCATTTCTTTAAATAGAAATTTTTTTATTATCTAGTCTATTGAAATAGATGATAGACGTTTCCATTCTTTATTAAATTCGCGAACTAACCCACCTCGTCGAGCTCTCAAATATTTAGCGAAATAACCACATTTCATACACTCACCCACGTGTGTTTTTATACCCCTTCCACATTTGGCACATGGTTTTGTCCCACAACCGTTTCGCAGTCGTGCCAAATGTTTGAAACAGTACTCCCCAATGCACCTGCGACAGCAGAGGGATGTTTTACCTATACCGAGCCAAATGCAAAAGTTTTGTCCTAACATTATGTTTTTATTTATACCACAACCTATTCATTTTTTCAATTGAAAAACTTTATTTGTATATATATATTAATTTCGATTGACTGGTTGATTAAAGGATTGGGGTTTTCGATTGTTCGCGAGAAACAGGTGCCTGTCCAGGCTTCCTTCTATTGAGCCTGCGTTGAAAGTCTTCCACTCCTTTTTGATAGCCAATTGTGATAAAAGCCCTGAACTTCCATAGCGTCAGGCTTCTTCAGAGCCAGTCTTTTTATATCAACAGGCTTCTTTGGCAGACTTAGGGCTGGGAGAGTTCTAAGCAATGATATCGAAAGGCACAGCTTTAAAGCCGATCTGTTTATAAGGGCTAGGTGGTCACGAGATGGCTTGGATGCACTGGCTTCCACCTGTGATCTAAAAACGCTACTAGACATCTACTATTGTGTTTGGTCACACAATGAAGTGTTTGAACTTGTGGTTGAAGTGAGAGTAGTAATTCTGTTGTTGCTGTGTGTGGGTTTTATAGTTTAAGGAGACAATCATGTTGACTGTGTCTTCGCATAGAGTGGAATCTGTGTTGTAATCACTTAACAATTCCTCAGAAGCAATGCTTCAAAGCATGGATTGTGTTCTTAGTGTCCATTTGCACTGTCCTAATTCATTTACATGCGACTGATGCTTCTAAAATGTGGAAGTGAACATTGCCAAACTTGAACACTTATAACAATCCAATGAGGAGATCTCACCACTGTTGGTGTGGTAGTTGATGCTGCTTGGAAAGATGTACATGCAGGTGTATGCTGCATTTAGGAGTATGATTATTAACAGACTGATAAGACCTTAATGCTAGCAGCCAACGATCAATTACATCTAGATTATAGTAACTAAGTGTGAGGATAATGTTGACTACTGTGTAAAGTTTGTAACACACAGCTGATGACTACACCCAATGATTGGACCTTTTTCCAATTTTGTATAACTAATGTTTGGCATGTATTGCCAGGAGGTTACTGGCCATTAGTCTGTGAGCTTGTACAGTGCTTACGGTTGTTGAGGGATATATGAGCACTCTTTTAGGATATAATTTTATGCCCTTCTAAGGACATAATGTGTCCTGAGAGGCAAAAGGCTGAACTCGTTTGTGTACTAATCTATCTAGTTTTAAAATAGCTTGATAAATAAGGCAACTTTGCAAGTTCTTTCAGAGCATTGTAAGTTTGAACTTTCAGTAACACTGAGCTTTATGAGCTTAATAGACAAGCTTGTATTACTGTCTATGAAGGATTTACTTGGCAACCAATGCAGCTCTGCCTACATGAAATTAGCGATACCCAAGCAGTGAACAGACATCCGCAGAAATGACCTACTTTAGACCCATTTGTCCGCTTTTTAAATCCTCCTTTCCCCGTTACATATGTCTGCACTCCAGCAGAGTACTAAGGTGTAGATTAGGATACCTGTGTTGATATTTCATGACTATATGTGCAATGGGGTGGGTTACTTTGATACTGCTGTGTCCAGCAAAGGTGATTTAATTAGATCCAATACTATACAGACTGTCTGCTCTCTACTTGAAGTTGCTGTTTTAGGCACTGGCTGCACTGAAGTAACTGTATGTACCAAAGTTAAATGCAGATGTCTGTATTGGGCAAAACCCTGCTCCCCTTGTCTGCATTTGGTTGCCCCTCCCTTCTTTGTGGACGCCCTTATTGGATGACCTCTGAACCACTGATTCACTTCAGTAAAACAGATTGTTTGGTGAATGCAGGTAAGGGTAAAGCTTGCATACTTGACATTGCTATGTTTATTAACTTCATTTTAAAAAGAATTTGTGTTTATTTTTTAAGATTATGGGATTTGGTTTTTAATTTTGTTGGCAGCTGAAAAGGAAATGACCACAACCGTCTCGAAGGACTCAATGGCTGATATGGTGAAAGAACGTGACCAAGTGTGTAGTCATTTCAATTCATGTTGTTTGTCTTCTTTGCTAATATTAACGAAGAGCTGGAGCAACTGATCCCTTTCTGAGATGTGTTATTGGGGAAATTGGGAAACTAAATGGGGACAATAGTATTACTTTGTATTGTACTTTAATACATAGTCTTGTATTAAAGTTTATAATTTATTTGATTACTGTCTATGAAGGATTTACTGTTATTGCTGAAAACATATCTAAGAGATCTAAATCTTTATAAACACTTCCCTTATGTGTTCTTGGGCAGAGCTGACCACGAAGGCACACCCCAGGAGGAGTAGGATCATAAAACTTTATTCTTTCTTTGACTGAAAACAAATAGACTTGTCTGTCATGTAATCTGATGTCTGACAGAATTTGGTAGAATGGTGGAATGGTGACTAGTTGGACTGAAGTTGTTGTATTCTTAACTTCATCAGGCTGTGACAGTGGTATTGCAGTGATGCAGGAATGTCAAGATAAAAGAACAGATTAGAGTCACTTAATGGCAGGTTACTCTGTATTACAGAATTTCATGCAACTGGTAAGTGCATAAGAAGTTTACATGGTCAGCCAGAGACTGACAACCAAAGAGCTGTCAGTGTCAAATTGCCAGTGGAATCTCCTCTAGATGACATGTTCATTGTCTCTATCTGTTAAGTCTTAATATAAGACGCACCTTGAACATAACTTGAACTGATTTAGAAGGAACAGAATCTCTGTTCACAGACATGAATTTTGTCAGTCAGCGCTATAATAATGTATGTAAAAATAGTAATAACTGACTACAAATAACACTAAACAATTTAGCCTTAGCAGTTGCCTAATTCAATTGAAAATTGTGTCTGAAATATGCAATCAGATGGGGTTGGTTGTTTTGAGTTTGTCAAACCTGTCAGCATTTCTAATTCTCCTTTTCCTCAGTGAAGACTTAATAAGATGTGAGCAATGTGATAACTTGCATTGTTGCTTTAGATAAAGCTAGAGATTCCTTTTTAATCCTTTTCTATTCTTGGCTGAGTGAATTTGCTTGTGTGTCTCTGTTAGGCTTTAGAAGATTTACAGTCCGTAGAAGCAGCTTTTTCAGATCTTCATCGTCGTTATGAAAAAACAAAGTCTGTCGTTGAGGCTTATAAGAAGGTAAATGTTTTGATTTTTCAGTTGACTTAAGTAGGATTGTCCTGCATTTGCAAACACAGACAATTTTATATGAGCCAACAGTCCCAACACCCTTTACAGGTTTTCAGAGCAGCATATGAGCCATGCGACTGCGTGCTGATTTTGTTACAGTAGTAATAATGACTGTGTGTTTTTACATATTCTCCGCCCTGTGTAGTAACAGATCAGAATGAAGATTTACATACAATTTTATCATCGATGTTGTGTGCACACTGTTTACAAACACATAACTTCAGTATAGTTGCTTGGTTACTAGTTGAAATCTGGCAAAGCTTTCTGATCTGCACTGCCTATTGAGGCCTGACCAAAGAGAAGATCTTGAATGTGCAGTAGTTTTGCTCTTGAACAGCAGCCGCTGTTTCTCTCGCATATAGGTCAAGATTTGCAAGAATTTTTGCTGTTCTGGCAAGGACAATGTTGCAGTAATCCAAGCATTTCAGTACAAAGGAATGAATGAGAGAGACATAGTAGCTTTAAACGATGAATTTTGTATATGATACTTCTGCCATAATTGATATATAAGTAGATAAACAGTTGCCCAATCAGGACCTGCAAAGCTTTTTGCACTAAGGTATCAGATGGCAGGTTTTGATTCCCAATGCAGGAATTCTGTTGCTTATTGTCTGCTGACATCTGATTTGTACCCAACTTTGTTAACTGCTCTTTCAAACAGATTCAGCCTTATCCGTTTTCAGGACATCTGGGCATGCACTTCAATCACAGTAGCATGTGTTTTTGACATCAGTGTTTTGGTATTTGATGGGTGGGAGTTCCAAGTAGAGCTGAATGTTGTAGGGACAATGGCTGCAAGTGTGTTGATGACGTGGTTTGGATCCTTGTAGAAGACATACAGTGGGATACCGACTGGATTAGGTGCCCATGTTAACTGATGCCATCACCTGCTCATTATGGTAATAGCACTGTGGAAGTCTCCAAGATTTATATATCATCCACCAAGGTGTTTCCTGGGTGTCCTAGTTATGCATGAAACTGTCTGCTGTTACTTGAGTGGCAATTAAAAACTTTGTGACAAAAAAGACAATATTTCTCTGCTTACAGGTGATATACCAGGTAATACAGTATAACAAGGCTCCATTGTAAGGCTGATTTGGTTTAGGATCTAGACTACTGCTCAATGCTCATGCTATACATGAATTTACATATGGTGCATGTTACAAGGAAGGTCAGTCTTTTGGTTAGTGAAACTAAAAGATCTGTTTTCTTCATAAAATCTTGTTAATAATTGCAGAATGAGGAGACCCTGAAGAAGTGTGTTGCAGAGAACCAGACAAAACTGAAGAAGCAAGATGAGCGTTACCAGGCACTCAAGAAGCACGCTGAAGAAAGACTGGCCATGTAACTAAAACATTTGCCAAGAAACTTGTTATGGAAGGAGCTTTGTAACTGTAGTCATGACTTTTGCTGTAACAGAATTTCAAACCCTATTTGCTTGATTGCCTTTTTAACTTTTTTATTCATTTCATGGAATTAGGAATATAGCTTATTTAGAAAGCAATATTAGATAAATAAAATAATATAGTGGAGACCCATTTACATGCAAAGTCACTTAATGCTACACAGTATTGCTTCCAATGATCCCTATTTAACACGCAACTTGCGTTAACACACAGTAACATAGAGTAGTTGTAACATAGCTATATATATACACAGTATTAAAAGTTTATTAATCTTTATTATTAAAATATTTCTGTATATAATGGCAAAGGGAAAGCATCATCATTCTTACAGTGTAGAAGAAAGGGTAGCAGCAATACAGCAAGTAAATTGCAATGAAATCCAGGCCAATGCTTTAAAAGATATCGAGGTTAACAAATCTGCATATGTGTATATATATGTGTACAAATGAATTTTGAAATTGTTTACTTTTCAGTTATTTGATTTTAGGGGAAACCTCATAGTCTAGCTGTAACTAGAACTTTTCAAAGTTTCTGTGATTTATATATTTCATAGATTATGCATATGAATTCGTAATTTTGCAAAGCACCATTAATAGATAGGCCTACCATTTTTGGGATGCTGTGATTATGTAATTATACCTGCATATGTAGATATCTTTCACTATGGTCCTTTAGCAAATTGTCTGCTAACTTGCGGTACTCCAGTGTATTAGTTAAATAAATAATTATCTAAAGGTTAAACAAATGTATTTTTGGCAGAGCAAATGAAGAAATTGAACGGCTGAAGAAGTCCAGTGAATCTGAACTGACTATGACGCAAGCTGCTCTTCGCAAAGCTGACGTTCAAGTGAAGAGTTTGGAATTGACAGTGGAGCAGAAGGTAACATCACACCTGTTTTTTGCTAGCTTACAATTGTAATTTTGAGTACACATTTATATAGTGCCTTATTAATAAAACTCATGCTCCCAACTTGATAACTCGTGTAACTTTAGGTACACAACAGGGCATCGGAATCTTACCAGCTAGTTGAGCTGCAGCATACACAACAAACTGCTTAAGGTAAAACAAGGGAGGCCCATGTAGGTGGCATTACCAGTCAACTCCAGTGGATAAGGGTAGAAGCAGCAATTGACTGGAAGCAAGTGAGGTATATAGTGCAAATCAGACACAGATGAGAAAAGCACGTGCATGTCTTGTGTCTTCCAAAGTGGAGCAAGATGAGCGTTAACCCTGACTTCTATACTGTCTTCTTCCCAGTGACCAATTTTCACTTTTTTGGCTAGTTTGCCAATTCAGCACAAATTCATTGCCAAGTTGCTTCATTTATGGTACTATGTAATATGGATGCTTTCCAACAGGAAAGTTTAAACCAAAACAGATAGGAAGAAAGGATCTGCTGACCTGTGGCAAAACATTGCTAATAGCTCAGAGTTTAAAGATAAGATAAATGATCAGCAGTTTTGCATTTGAGGGTGGCAAACTGTGCCCTCTGTCCTCTACTCTGCATTGTCTTTTTATAGCTACGAACAGGCCCATCAGTTACAGCACTAGACAAATTTATTTTATCTGCACATAATAAAAAATATAAATAATAGCAATATTAATAAAAAATGACGGGCCTCAAATATTGATGTTATTGTTTTTAAGTGTTATTTACTATTTGATTATGGCAACATCATTGATTTGGGAGTTTGCATGTGTGGAATATTTGTGTAATTCCTTTCTGCACACTGAAACCAGAGCTATGGCACATGATCACATCCCCTTCATTCCACAAGGAATATGCGTGTTTTAATTTACTTTTCCTTACCTCTGAATGTCTGTTTATGTTTTAGACAAAAGAGAATCATGAACTGACTGCAATCTGTGACGAGCTTATTGCTAAAGTTGGCACACGCTAATGAACCGGTCCATTTACTTGGAGAAATAATTTCCATGGCTGTAGACACCAATGCTCGGCGGCTATCATAGGAGACACTTGCTGTAGACTGCATTTTAAAATGATCACATTACCTTTTCCAATATGGTCTTGGACTGATTGATTTAAATGCATTTGTTGGACAAATTGACAGTGCACAAATTGACATTGTTCTTTGTTTTCTTTAAAACTATTAGTCCAACCTAAATGTTGCACACTGCGATATGAAACATTTTTCACATGGGCAATGTTACTTGATTAACTGTTCTTTCAATTAAATCCAACTGAAAAGAAAACATTTATTGAAAACAAACATTGAGTTACATATTGAAAACAAACAATGAGATCAAATTTATAAATGGGGTCACCTAGTAAGGATGTTTGGAAAGCGGAGGTAATAGAGGTCCAAATGCGAAAATTCGGAATAGTTGTATCACCTGTGTCGTGTCTACACTGTGTTGGGTATGGGGTCATTGCATAATTACGTAACGCTCGACGGTGGGTGGGTGGGGTCCTTGAAAACGTTACGAAACGTTACGTGGGTGGGTGGGTGTATGGAGATGAACGTTACGTAACGGTTTTACCAACCGTTAAGTTATAATAAATTTTAAAATAACATCGAATGACACAAGATGTGATCGAAGTTCAAACTTCGTGCCACTGACTTAAAACTTAACTAAAAACACGCAATAGTATAAATTGTGAAGGTTCGGCCCTTCATTGTCCTACGAGAGCCATACAGACAATGAAGCAACGCGCTTAAGTGACCTATTTCTGTATATAAATATGGCCCAATGGCGAATGACCAAACTAGTTAGACCGTTAGACGCTTTGCTATTGATCTAAAATAACCTGAGATTTCGTCTGCGAAAATTAAGGACGCAATCTTGATGTTCTTGGTTGATTTTTCGGACAAGACGTTCGTTATTTTATTCGCATAAAAATAGAAATTTGACAGTTTCAATAAGAAACTGATCGTGAGTTGCCTTTGAAAGGTTGTTTTAAGGAACAGACAATTGTATTCCGTCGGGGTTTCTTATAGGACCTATCCTTTGCCGAACTTGAAATAACATAAATAATAGGGCCTAAATGTTCGATCACTTAACATGAATTCGAAGGGCAAGACCCAGATGTCCATTGGTTTTGGCATAGATTATTACACGGTAGATCGGTTTGATAAGGTAATTGAGACCGTTAATAAACCTGAGAAGTTACCGTTTAGTGTAGTTCTTCTGTAGAGAGATTCGCCGGTAAAACCGTAGTTTACGTTGCTAAATTCAACATGTTTTGAGGCCCGTAGTTTACGTTGCTAAATTCAACATGTTTTGAGGCCCGTAGTTTACGTTGCTAAATTAATGCCATGTCTTCACGTTGGTGATCATCCAATTTCTACTGTGAATTTTTAATATGACATATTTTCGTCGCTCTTCCAACTTCTAGTTTCAGTTACATGTTCATCGATCATCCAGCTTCTAGTTTCAGTAGTATTTTCATCAATAATCCAACTTCTAGCTTTACTATGAAACCGTTTTCATATAGGCCTACGGTAATAGACCTAACGTCAAAGAATTTAGCAACATAAAATACGGATTTCCAACCACTATCAATTTAGCAACGTAAACTACGGTTTTACCGATTCGCCACCCGGGCGCGTTACGTTACGCTGGGGCGGGTGGGTGGGTCTAGGGAAACGTTACGAAGCGTTACAGGGTGGGTGGGTGGGTCAAAAATGGTCATTTTCGGCGTTACGTAATTATGCAATGACCCCTATAGAGTTTGGTCTGCTATACTATTTGCATATGCATTGCTGGCTACTGGTCTTGTCTGCAATCATAATACCAGTGGACATATTGAGTACCACGCCCCATAGAACAAATAGTGCCAGCTTGTGGACATTCACAGAGGTGGGGAAGTGTAATGCTGGACCCAGAAAACAGAAAGGGTTCAGAGTAGTTCATATTTTGCAGATGTTGACAAAATGAAAATCCACAAAAGCAACTTATCCTGCATACATGTGGTAGGGAAAACCTGAAAACTTTTTGTCACCTACACAGTAGTACACACCAGCAATGATTTCTCTAAACTTCACTGGTCATATTAACAAAAGCAAGAGACCACCCATATCTACATGGTGTACATTGCAAACTATTTGCAATCAGTCTTTGTGGTACAAAGAATTTGATAATCTTTACCCATTCCATCCATCCAATGTTCACACAAATCACATGCATCTATATGCTGCATAATTTTCACGATACATAAAACATAACTTCTGACATTCCATAATTGTAACTCGACAAAAACAATATCAGATCCACCTAAAGTAAAACCAAATTGTAAAAGTTAACCATCGGACAAGCTAGTGGTATTGAAAATACCAGATTTCTAACCATAGCAGATCTTCCAAGCACAGCTGAAAAGACCTGGCTGCCAATTTATTTTACATGATGTTTTACAATGCAGAGATCAGAACTCAAGAAATATGCAATCAGAATTCTTATAGTTGAAGTAAAACTTCCAAGATACTGAAATTATGCAGAACTGTTAACACTACCAGCATTTATTTCATGCACTGTCATGACCAACTAATTTTCACCAGAATTTAAATTATACAAATATGTATTAAAGGAGAGGTAAACCACAAAAAATTTATAAAATACATAAAATGGATCTTGGATCTTATATTGACTTTGTTCTGTTCTAACTTGGCAGCTTTTAATGTTCCCATCCAACAGAAACAGCAATCCCTAGATCACAATAGATTACAATCCAATATCACTCAGACTTTTTATCATCAGGCTGGAGTCTTCAAAATCAGGTGAAGCACTGCCACGACAAACCGATAAGAAATATTCCTCTGCAATGCAGTGAGATGGCAAAATCCCACTATTTGTAAAACTATTATCACAAGTAAACCCAATGGTTCTGTTATCATCTGGGGATGGCAGTTGTGATAAAATAGTTGTGTCTGCATCAAGCCAAAGTGACTCTCGCACATCATTTTCCTCCGACACCATTGCAAGACATGAATCACTGAACACAGACGCAAACTCAGAAGATTCACTACAAGTTTCAGATCTCCACATTTCAATTTCCATATCCTCAGGAGAATCTTGGTTGTCAACAGTTCCATCCAAACCCAAGCAAATCTTGTGAACAGCATCTGCACCATTGTCTCCTTCCACAAGATTTTGAAGAATATCGGCATTCACCTTGTCTGAGCATTTTGCAGCTGGCATCTTGTCCTCTGTACACGGTGGAACAGTAGGAAACTTCATGTCTAAAACAATGTCAAAGTAAACCAAAAAGCCTTCTATATTTGTTTTGAAATAGGGTTGCTATTTAATTCTTTCCGCCCAGGAGACATACACACACATACACATATGCAGGCCCCATACATACCTTTAATCAAGGTTTATATACATGTACACCTTATATATATAAATATAGTGTTCTTGTATAGTAGTATGTGTTGCTACCTGCGCTTATGTATATCTGTCTTCATGACTTTGGGGTCGTTACAGGTAATATGATCTCAGAACAATCTCTGTCTCTGTCTCTGGGAAAGAGGTCCAGAGACAGAGAGAAAGACTGCTCTGAGGCCGTTGACAGCCCTATTAAGTTGTAACAATTACACAATTATAATTATAAGAGAGTAGCCTATACAAAGTTATTAGTCCCTTCATAAGCGAAACCATCTAAAATTAACTGTTATAAATCGGTGGGTTAGGTAACTGGTAACCGATAGTCCAAAAATCAGCAAAATCGGTTTGCTGATCCGATTTTGATTGCTGGATTTCGGTTATGCCCTAGCAACAGTTGCTACCTGCATGCTGGCTTTAAGCCCTGCAGAGGGCAGTTCATTTCCACAGCAGGTGAATTTGATACATAGCTGCACATGTCCTCAATCCCCACACCTAGTTGCAGCTTAATAAGATCAATTGTGGTATTTTTGCCCTTCCTTCCCACTGCCAACCTACTTAACATCCACAGGTATCTAGCAGTGTTCTAACCAAGTCCATACTTGATTTAAAGTTATTTTAACTATTTGTAGTACCTCTGGAACAGGATTCATATATGGCTCTTACTACATTTTTGCCCGACAGTGATCAGTAAAGCCTTGTAAATACAAGCAAACAAGGTGGCAAGTTGGATCCATGATTTCACCTATCTTTCAATCCAAAAGCAATGCGAACAGTACATTCAGACTACTTTTAAAAATTTATTTGTTGCTTCCTACCATAATCAGAAAAACAAATGTTCCATTTTACTGAACCTGGCTTTTCTGTTACACTGCAAACAACTTTTCTGGGAAGAACAAGAAACTCTCCACTAACCTTGTGACTTGAGCCCACTTGTGCATACATCAGGTAATCCATTTCCCCGAGCACCTGCCAAATGAGGGGATGACCTCTTTTGAAATGACCCATTGCCTTTCAACTTGGCCTTGTCGGAAGAACTGCGACGCATGAACGCCATAATGCTCTCCATAGCACGACCTCTGCTACTTGTTTTGCCCTCAGTTGCCTAAATTTCATAATCAGTTTTACGAATTCAGTTAAACTTAGTTTAACAGCTTCAGTAGCATTAAACACAACAATAACCTGATACTAAATACAGCAATACTGGTAACTGATTAATAATTGCATAACAAATAGATGAATTCTGCACTTAAGTCTTGGTCAACGAATAAAATGATCAATCATACTTCACAAGTGATGACTAAAGAAGGTTGGGTGCAAAAATGGTCATATGGACGAAACTGTTCTGATGCCAACAATTTTCTCAGTATAAATATGCATCAAGTGCAGCTGGAGAAGATTGAGTTAATGACACACTGTTATAAGTAATTCTGATCAAGACTTCACAGCAATTTAGCCAGCCTCCCAAACATAATTTTGATGAAACTGCTCAGACTTACTTTATAGCATCTCATTTCTCAAATTTGTTCTTGTAGTTATTATAAATGTCAGAAACTTCTTTCAAAGAACTTTAGAATAGTTTTCAGTCTTAACTAGGAAACAAACAAGCCTACAAAAACAAACCTTGCTCAGTTCAGACACACCAAGTTCATCAAAAACCCAGAGCTCAAAACAGTTTGACTGGCCGCCACAAATGTCACGGAATAGCTCACTGAGCAGGACAAACGCTGCAGATGGATACCCATCACCTTTGTCTGTTTTTGACCGAGGCAGAGGAGGTTTACTGATTAGAGGACGACGGTTGTTGGTGTTCCAGTCTGAAGAGAATGAAAAATTGGTAGTTAATGCTGTTGTCATCCAACACTGCACCCAGAATTCAAATCAATGCAAAATGAAAAATCAACAAAGCCATACTACATTATAACCTTCTGTCTCCTTGTGCAGTAGACCAGAAACATTGCACCAATTCACAAGCTGTAATGACTACTACAAGACTGCATGTACATCTTTGTTGCAACACAAGCTCTAACTTGATGGCATTGAGGATATATTGTAATTGTGACTTGCTCTGGCAAAAGGAGGCGGAAGTCGCCAATAATAAAACAAGAGAAATTAGCCAAAACACCAATGAGGTGTAAATTTTTCAATTATCGTTTTTTTGCATATATCCATAAATATGATCTTATATTATATGAAAAAAAATTGATTTAATAATATTTCACCTATTTCATGAGAAATTTAATAAGTTTGTGTGATTTATAAAAATTATCCGAGAGTTTAAAATTTTTGGGGGGAACAGTCTAAAGAGTATTTTGTGGCCTTCAACCTGTTAGGAATACCACATGTAATACCTCACTGGAAAGTTTATGCATTCATCTTGCTAAAAAATAGTCTCATTTGGCGTGTTTCTCATAGTGATTTCCATATGTTTAAGGTTAAAAACACCGAAACTTTGCAATTTATGTTTAGTTTGTATTACGATAATAAACTTTGCATGTGTTTTTCTCTAAATTGTACTTCCGAGTAGCAAAACATTCTAAACTTCATATCTTTGAAATCAATAAAGATATAATAATAGTTTTTTCAACATTTTAAACAGAAATTATTATTTATCATTTACAAAACTAATTTTTTTGACAAGAGCCTCATTTTGCCAGATCAAGTCGCAATTGTGATCACAAGTTTATATACTAAGGAGTGCCTGACAACACAAAACTGCAATTGACAAAAAGGGCTTTCAAGCACCTAGAAAACAGAGGTAAAGGACCAAGGAGACTATGCATCTAAAACTTAATTAAGATTTAGAACAACTAGAACTATACACTAGAACCAGTCCCTTAAGCCAACAACAATGGGCAGCCATGAGTATCATTGTATTGTATTGTATCTAGAAATTTATAAAGCACCTCTCGCAGAATAACTATTCAGAGGCGCTCTCAGCACAGAAGCCCTGGGGAAACTGAAATGCCTTTAGGGAACGCGAGACCGACGAGGAAAAGCCAGTCATTAGTTTGGCCCTGAGGAAAGGGGGAAGGTCATTCCAGATCGTGGGACCCACTACAGCAAACGCCCGGTGCTGGGCCAAGGTATGAAGTGTTAGAAACTTCATTAAATTTTTAGCTCCATGTGGTCAGTCTTGTCCCTCAACATCTTCCCATCAACAGCACACAAGAAGTATTCATCTGAGCTGAGTTTGCTCGACAGTATTAGTGAAATAGAAGTTTTAAATATATTTCTTTCCTGATTTGAAACTGAACTCCATGCAAACCAACAAACTTCCACAGACTAATTATAATGCAGTACTTAATGTATACTGAGTTCCAAATGGAATAGTGTTCTAATCTAAGAACTTCTGTAGTGCCACTGTGATAAAGGCATTAATACTCATTGGTCACTACTAAGGAAAACTTGTGCAAGCCAAATTCCAGGGTAAGTCTGGTTGCTGCATGAACCCTGCATGCAAACTACCAATTAATCACTTATAGATAATGCTAGCTAAAACTGAATTTGTCTTGCTGTTCAGCATAAAACAGACAACTCAGTAACCATATGATAACAAAAATGACACTGCTACTGACATCAATGCACATTCATCAGCCAAGAACTTTAATTCATTTTGATAGATTAGTGTTGCCTATTCTAGTGATCAGAACATTGTTAGCTTACTAATGAACAGTTGCTCTTACAATAGTGCAGACAATTCTTCTGTGATGTACTACATGCTATAAGTGTGTTTCATAATGAAAAAAACACTTTTAAACGTTCCAGCAAGCAAACTGAAAAAATCATTAGCTAGCATTAACTATCATTCTAACTAATTTTAAAGCAATCAAAAATACACTTGACAAGCATGCATCAGTAGCATATAGATCAATTATATTTTTAAATACTTAAAAAATGTGAATATCTGACAACACACAGAAGCCAGAGCAGAACACAGACAACAACAGCTTTCAAGGTAAATCCAGCCACAAGCAAGACAGTCTTAATGCACAGAAGCAGTATCATTCTAAATGTTACAGACCACAAATTCCCTACCACAATCCATGTAGGCAGGCTATACATAACAAACACAGAGTATGAATAGGTAAAATATCCATTGGCTGCAATCATTACCCACTAAGCTTTTAAAGTAAATGACAGGTGTACTTGTTTTTATGTTATTCTGGAAGTGACAATATACACAGTATAAATTCATAAAACTGTTCAAATGTAGTTAAGACACAGATTTTGTTTTCAAGCACGAAACTGCTTCAACAGTCACATGAATTAACAACCTTTAACAAACAGGGTTAGCAAATTAATGAGATAACTTATCACTAAGTTATACAAAATGAAATCAAATGAAGATGTGCTAAAGCTATTCAAAATATTTACCATTCACCTCTTCATCAGATGCTAAAATCACATGTGAGCTGCAATTAAAGGACTTGAAACTACACAGGACAAAATTCACCAATGCAGAGAGATTTTTATTCACAAAAGGTTTACACCCAGTTGAACAACATTTCCTGAACACTGAACAACCATTACTCAATAGAAACCCTATTACCTGATGCAAACACCTTATTATCTAATTCCCATTATTCTGGAAGTGACATCATATACATAATGAAATATAACTAATTACTGTTTGCACTTTCCAGTCCTAAAATTATAAGCCATAGTCGTTGAAGTTTCAGTACAAAAATTACAACTGTCCACGACACCTCACAGAGGGACACAGTACTGGAGAACATTTACTTCACAGAGGCCCATGAGACAACAACGAAAAATTTATGTCATGAAATCAGTGTATTATGAGACTTATTCTTTACTTCCTAGCAGATGTGCTAATTAGTTGAAGGCTTACCTCTAAAATTATCCATTGATTGTGCAAGAACTGATTTACAATTCAGTGAGTCAGCCTGAGTGTTTCCATTAAGTATGACTCCAGTTCCTACCTGTGGGAAGAAATAATCAGTGCTTCAGCACCATTTATTCAATACAGCAGCCCAAGCAAGCATTCAAAGCCTTCCATGGGCCATTACATGTTATAATCTTAATTAATGACTTCATTACGTGCTGTGACATTTGTCATTGATCCTTATTCTTGCTGTGCCTTGACTCTTGTCCTGAAATGTTTGGAAATTAAGTAGTTAAGAAAATAGATTTAAGATATTAAGTAGTAGGGGTCCACCGGAAACCGTCTCGGACATTTGCCTCGGCCGGAAATCCCGTTTCCGGAAGTATTCGCCTCGGCAAATATTGTAGACGCAAATAGCTGAAAAAAAATTTTCTGTAAGAAACATTTTTTCTTTAAAAAGTTATTCAATAAACTTACATATATAAAATTATAAATGTTGAACCTTAAAACAATAACACAGAAAACTTCACAACTGCACAGAAATGACTACAGTTCAAATTGTATTAGTCACTTATTACAAGTACACAAATTTATGTCGATAATTTCTTATTACATGAAAATGTGAAGCTTCGCATATGGAACAAATGGTACCCGGTTCGTTTCCGGTTCGTTTCCAGATCCGGCAAATAGTACATCCAAATACTCGGATTCGGTTTCCGGTGGAAAATGTCTTTCCGGTGGACCCCTATTAAGTAGCTCAGAAGATAAATTTGGTAAGCAAATATTGACATAATTGACAAATGTCTTAATCAGGTATTAACACAGAACAAATCACTCCTGAAGGAGTATCTATACGTTTACTTACTATGTGTATCACAGTCCTTTCAAAGATGAATCCATATTTCAAAAGAACAGGACCAAGCACATCCTTTACACATTCCTCTGGATCAGCACGCACAGCCAGTATCTTCGAGCCCAGACCAAGTCGGAAAACAACGCATTTGTGCAAGCAGAGCTCTCTCCCCACAATTGTAGTTGCATTATTTGTAACATCAATAGACTGTAAAACAGGAAAGTCATAATTACATATTGATGTAACAGCAATCTCTGTTATTATCAACATCAATTTCAGTACCGTCACTACTAACAGTTATATGACTTGAACCAGTCGGTGACCCAGTAACTCATTCTACGATACCTACCCATCTACCCATTCTCTAAGAAGCACAATGCAAACCTAGTCACAACAATGGATCAGCACTCTCATTTATTTAAAAAGATCAATGCGAATAGAGATTTATCACTTTATGACGATAGACCAATATAAAGTCAGCCCTGAGATGCACAATTTGTATGAACATGCTGTCAGGGACATTCAAGCTATTTCAGCATGGATGGCCAAACGGGTAGTGCTCAGCGAATGTGAAAAACTCCCTCCCTAAGCCATCTATCACTCCTCCAGGCTCAACTTGTTGCAACAACTCTGTGGCACACAATGTCACACTGTTCAAGTTCTTCTGCAAACACATTTCAGTGGTGGACTATACTGGATCTTCATCTCACTGGTAATGACACACTTTCATCAGCCTTAGCCGGCCCTACACAGAAAGACCAGTTACTAAGCATACCATATGAACTTGAAAACAAGTGAGATAAGTGTGTAATTCATCTCTACATTTAAAACTTGGGACGTGAGAAAATGTATTTACCTGCCTTTACCTGTATTACTGTTGCTATTAGAAAACTGGAAACTTACCATGCCAGTGATACTATCAACCACCTTGTAGAACACAAGTCCCGGCTTGATACTGTCACCCAGTTTTCCCAATGCCTGAGCAATTGTTTGGCCATCACTGCATGCCAAAGGAACCACAGACCCAGTAACAAGAACAACCCGACACACTGACTCTTCCCACCGCTGGCCTTCACCCTTGTTCTAGATAAATAAACATTAAAAAAATAGCCATAACAAAAACATCGGCAAATATTTCAAGGCTATGCGTAAATCATTTCTCACTGTTTAAAGCAACATTTGTTAGACTTCAATTTCTCGATGGGAGTGGTAAAAAGTATCACGCATTTCTTTACAAATTCTGGGTTCATCTGAACAAGTAAAAGTCTAATTTCCAAAATTTTTCATTTTGGTGAAAACTAACTGGAGCCATAAAAGTATGCTGAATAATTGTTTTGAATAATAAGAAAGGAATATTCCTAAAACTTTAAAAAGTAATGCTTAGAACTGGATCCTATATGACTATACTATAAAAATTACCTCAGCTGATGATGATAGGGCCTTTGAAGATTCCCTGTCTGTAGTGGCACGCACATCAGCATTTGTGTTAGACTTTGTGATCTTTTCTATTAACACAAACAGAATAATAACCTAGTAAAGAAACTTCCAGCTCAGAGGTCATAAAAAGCCATCTCAATCTTCCCGATCAGTGTCCACCTATTTATTACTTCATACCATTAATTGCTGTTATTCAACCTACTCAGATTTTCTCCCTCATTTATTATGCTCTTGACCAATCTAGTGAGGAAGAAGAAAAGCAGTCCCTTATGCTAGCCCTAAGGCAGCCCTGAGTATTGAGTGTTACTGACTTCATTTTCTTAGCCTCGGCATATGAGGGCAGGTGACCAATCATCTCCCTCACTGTCTCATCTTCCCACAGAAATTGTATGGTCAGTGTACTCAAGAGTTTGCTATGGGGGGGGGGGGGGCAGAAATCTTAAACAAAATTTCTGCTATGGCAGAAACTGTATTCTTATGAAGAAAACAATCACTAAACTTAACTACATGTATATAGGCACATAGTTTCACAGACACATAAAGTTAAGCTTATAGGCAACTATTGATTGAAGCCTTGTTCATTACATAGTTTTCAAATTAGACACATATTCAGGGAGATCGTGACCCTTGCTGGCCTTATTTTGTGATATGTCTGTGTTAAAGATGAAAGGCAACTTAGATAAGTGGCCTTTTTTGCTCATCAACAAAGCCATTTGCTTTATACAAGCTGTCACTGCTCCGTTTTTTCTTTTCAACCAAACTTTACATTACACATGTGCTTCATGGCAGTTCTCTTTACCATCAGACTAAATACAAGTACGATCAAAATTAAAAATTAATTAATAAAGATAAGATCAAACTTAAAAATAATAACACAGATCAAATGCTGCTGATCAAATTGTTTAGGGTTGCAACATTAATTGGCTTGAACGGAAGTTAGATTTGATAAGTGTGATATCCATTAAACTGTGATAGGACAAGCATGTGCCAAACTGGTGTGATACGTCATTTCCAGGGGCAAATGGCAAAGTTAGTTATTGTAGTGATGTCCCTGTCCCCCTCAAAATACCCTTATCTATGCCTATAGAATATTTAAGACTGTGATTTATAACCTTACAGCTTGTATTGGCTGTGTGAAGTTTAGGTGCTAATTCACCTTGTCACCTTGTGCTGTCAACTCCTGGAGCTCTAGCGATCGTCATGATACACATTTTCCATTGCTTCCTGTTCGAAGTCAGGTCTCTTAGTTCTTCCAGATTCATGCCAGTTACATCGTGAATCTCATCCATCCATTTCTTCCTTGGTCGACCCCGTCTTTTTTTCCCTCACCACAAGCCAACATCATTTCCTTTTCTAGCCCATCATGACCAAAGAATCCTAGCTTCAATCTTGTCGCCTTTTGTTTTAATGACTCTTCATTCTCGACACCAATCTCCACTCGTATTGATTCATTCGTCCTTTTCTCTGTCCATGATATTCTCAACATCTTTCTCCATATCCACATTTCACATGCGTTGACCTTTTTCTCCGTGTTCTTTGTCATTGTCCACGACTCACAACCATACAGAACCGTTGGAAAGATTAGGGCTCTCACGAGCCTTTTTTTGTATCTATGCTCACATATTGTCCTTCCATATCTTTTCCAGTCCAATCATTGCAGCTTTCCCAATCGCAATCCTTCGTTTTATTTCTGTATCACATTGCTAATTAGATGAGGGTAAATAACAATTATAACAATACTTAAATGACCAGCATCTCAGACCATCTCAATTGAATATAAAATTAGATTAGATTCGGGGCTATGTACAGCGGTTTGAAACTAAAGGCCAAGAGGTGTCAACTGCTGACTGGATGAATTCAACTCCAAAGGACTGTGACTATCTGTCATCTGCTGAGCATGCATACTGAACACTTCTGGAACTGAGGAAGGACAGTTCAGGTGTTAGGCATTGCTGAAGATGGTCATTCACCGGGGTAAAGCTAACATTTGACTCCTGATTGGTCAAGTTTTGTGAGATTTGTAAGGACGGTCAGCAGTTGTGTGGCAGGGATCATCGAGAAGAGATCCTGTCAGAACACTGTGATGTTGGTGATCGAACTATTGAGTAGAGTGTCGTATAAAGTGATAGATGTAAAGGGTAGAGCCCATCGTAAAGCTCGTGTGTAATCACATCGTTGGTAAAGTTCGTCGTTGTGGGTGAACATCAACTATCGTTAGTCCAAAGGAGGAAGTGAATGGATTCTAGTTTTGAAGCTGAATTCTGTGGGAACTTTTTGGTTTGAAAAGACATTCGGCGAGTATGCTGAAAGAAGTTTCTACGAGTTTAAACCGATGCCTACATCATCTTCTGAAGCCTCATCAACTCGCAATGTGGTCGTCATCAAGGCTTGGTGACTGGGGGCAAATCGAAGGAGATAGAAACAGATCTACATGACAAGACATCTACTACGATCCAGAGGGAGGTTACCTAGGCTATACCTAAATATAGTTAATACAGAAGCTGGTAGGTAGGATAGATGGACATTTTAAGGTATAGCCATCTTAACATTGGACATTGCTATGCCTTGTGAACTGATTCATGTACAGTTAAAACTAATATATTATTCATCTATCCAGAACTGACTCTTGCTATCTGATGATATTATTAGCTTAGCCTTCCTTAGTATGCAAATGGATCGGCATGAATACAAAGTAATGTGGCACAAGATCAACGCCTAACTTCCAATAGTCCAAAATATCAGGGAGACATTACAATTATACTTATTAAATAATGCATACATGCAAGTGTTACCTCATTTTAAATTACTCTGTGTTTAAAAAGTTTTGACCCACTTCGACTCCAAAAGATGAGAGACCGTCGTTTCTTGTTCCCATCTTCTTTTTCTGCTGATTTAGCAACACCTGCCTGTTCAATGTAAAACCATAGCAGTTTAACCCTTTGTATGCCAGATATTTTTGCACTTGTTCTGGCCAATGTCAATTATTTTTTAGGCTTTCGTTCATTTATTCCATAAAGAATAATTATGTTTTGACGAAATTATCTTTTATACTTTATAAACTGAAGATTTCTTAATTGTTGTTGTGTTTTGCATTGGTACTGAATTTCATTTCATTGTGCAACAACCAGCCCAAGGAATGTCAGACTCGAGCGACAGAACAGGCATACACGTGGCGCTGAGGACCGTGCTGCATAGATCTATGGCATGTTTCAGGAGAAGGTAAGCTCTTTTGCAAGAAATAAATTAGCAAGATGCTCATAGTCTGCAGAAATTGTGGCCTTTACTGTAATCCTTTGATGTTAAAGATTGATAAATAGTCCTATTCAAACATCATTAACAGCTACAGACTATTTGAGTTTATGTGTTCAGTGATCGACTCAGTCCACTGTTCTACTGAAGGTGCTCCATTGCCAACCTATCTGATTGTACATAGGTTGTCAGACAGAGGTCATCCTAAAAGAATATCTTGTCAACTGCTGCTGTCATCGTCTTCAAATCATGGACCCACTGCCATCATTCTTAGCAAAGACTTTGTAGATGATTTCTTGCCATTTCTTGTAACTACATGTTGTTCAACACCACTGTGTTTTAGGGCCCCTTCCCACTGCCCACGAGTGGGCAATGTTGATGAAATGGCCAATTATCACCCAATCTATAACCTTTTTATCCAAGATGATTAAGAAGACCCTGACATGTTATCTGAAGGCGATTCCCTCTGGATTCCCTCTTGCCTAAACAACAACCTTGCTACAGAAGCTTTCAATCCACAGCAGGGCCGCATTAAGGCTAGTGCGGGCCCGGGTGCTGTGATTAACTATATAGCCATCAGCACGGGGCCCAATTACAAGTACAATAAAAATTTTTTTAATGTACTTCAGAAAATGCGGGGCCCTCAAAACTGTGGGCCTGGGTGCTGCAGCACCCTTAGCACCTCCCTTAATGCGGGCCTGATCAACAGAGTCTGTGCTAACCTGGATTATTGCTGATTTCTTTGTGCCTGTTGATTCGAGTTAGGTAACCTAGGTGCTCTCTTTGATGTGAGTATGGTCTTTGTCACCAGTGACCATGGCATTCTCTTGGAGCACCTCGAAAAGTCAACCGTTATCATGGATCGTCTCTGCAGTGGTTGTACTCATTCCTCTCTGACTGTATCCAGCTGGTGGCTTTTAGTTCCACCTGCTCAAACTGGTGCCTGGGTTCATTTGGGTTGAAAACAGAGTCCCATTATAAGTTCTGTGCTCTATCTCCTTTCCACTGCAGACCTCAGCTTTCCTCCCTGGAGATTAATGCTCACAATACTGAAGCATATATGCATGGCCAAGCTGCTGAAGGAATTTCCGTAGCTGCGAAAACGTTAAGACATCGGAGGCACTTTATGTGTAGATGTTGTCCAATCGCCTCTGGCTTAATCCCGGAAAAACTCAACTTATCAGGGCTTGGTAACTGTCAGCAGCTCCAAAAGATATACTTACATAACTGACAGCCTTCAAAGCATTCATAAGTATAGATTGCCAATCGCCATTAAGAAGGACATTGATAGGTGCTGACAACTTCCTAAAATGCTGAGATTAGGCGTAATAGTCAAACCAGCCACATTTCTGTTTAATTACATTTACCCTGTATATCATAAAGTCCAGTATATCATCAAGTCACCTTATCAAACCTATACTTTATGCAATGATCCATCATGATCTTTTAAATGCAAAACAAGCAAATGGATGCTTCCAAATATTAACACTGAACTGAAAGTGGCTCTAAAGCAGAAATAGTATGACACAATAGTTAATAGCTTTCCAACATTTTTAAAGATCCATGATGAAATCATTGTCTGGTACCTTTTGCTTCATTTCTGGTTCTCCAGTAAAAGGAAAAGGTTTGCCATCAATCTCAGCCAAAACAGCCTGCTGATACAGGTCAGACTTCAAGAAACGCCCAAGCTTGTCTTGCTTCATTAGCAGGTACACCTAAATTTCACACAGAAAGACATGTTATTGCTTAAACAACTGAACTGTAAAAGGACTAGAAAACTATGCTAGCACATGACAATCTATAACTTTAAAAATGAATTAAAAATTTCCAGTCTACAGAGTATGACAAACAGTCCTCATGTGGCACTATCTTCACTTAAATATGAGCTTTTTGCTGTCTTTCAAATGCCTTTCAAGCAGTCCATTATTTTTAAGGTCACACTGTGTCATCAGTTGAAGACAGCATTAAAGAGACAAAGCACACGAAAGAACTCACATGTTTCTGTGCTGAATCAAACAGAGTCGAAGCGGCTTTTTCAAGATTGTTTTCAATATCTTTCTCTATTACACCTGTTACATTGACTTGTTCATCAGCTTCTGGTGAAATATGCTCAGCAAAGATCTCAGCAGCACGAGTTTTACGCTGTCAAAAGTACACAAGTGGCTTTAGAAAGAACTGATGAACACGACTACACATGGCATAACATCAGCTCACTAAAAGTAAAATCAATTTCATTTATACCAAGTTCTATCTAATATGTCAATGTCATCCAAGTATTCATACTGCAGCTATCAAAACCACCAAAACATCTAAAGCCATCATAACTAGATGCTATACTTACTGTTACATTCAGGGCTTTCAATGGGCAACTATAAGTCCGCGAACCTGCCAGAGTTATGCCTGGGCCTTGAATACATTTACCTGATATCCAGCTGTTTCTTGCCGTTACTTTCAAGCAGTGTTGTATGCAAGACTGTAAACTTCGAGACCGAGACGAGACCGAGACAGTCGAGTTCCAAGACCGAGACGAGACCAAGACAATGAGGTGCCGAGACCGAGACCAAGACACGAGGTCCAAGACAGTACAAGACTTTTTTGGCATTTCCTACAGTATGGTAAATGCGAAGACTGAGTGCCTGTGTATGCACTATGAGACAAGGCTGGTAGCTAGCAGTGCTCTATTGGAGCGAAGTCAGCGATAAACGGCACGCCATTTCTTTTCTTTGTCCATGACCACATTGCGTACTTGACAACTTCAGATACTGTATATGAGACATTTTCCTGCACTTTCTTTCTAACTCGAAGTGAATTACAAAATGCTCTTTCCAATAGCCGATTTCACGTGGTGTCACACGTTCACCAGAGTTTCTAGAAAGACCGTTTTTCAGAACTTCCGGTTTGATTGGCACATCCGACTTCCGAGTTTTCTGACATTCATATCGACCCAGGACATTTTTATAGCACTAGAAATAAAGACATTTGTCGCGAGACTTATAGAGACCGCTGGTTCGAGACAGAACAAGACTTTCGCTTCAAGACAGTTTATAAAAATTCGAGAAATTGCTTCGAGACCGAGACCGAGACGAGACAATGGGTTCCCGAGACTGAGACATTAAAAAACCTATCTCGAGACGTCTCGAGACCGAGACTGAGTCTCGAGACCATACAACTCTGCTTTCAAGTGCAAAGAGTGAGCAGCCAACAGTAAGGGGATACATAAATGCAGCTGTTCTCTCATCTACCAATATAGCTCAGCACCAAAGAGCTCAGGCTCAGATCTACACAGACTAAAGAGCACATGGCTAGGTTAGCAGTTGCAGTTTGAGATACTATTGAACAAAGGCTATGGTGGGAAAGCAAGTTGAAAGAGACAAGTCTTAAGTTTAGACCCGAATGACATCATAGAATTTTGACACAATGAACTGAACTGGGCAGCAAATTCAAAAGCTTCGGACCAGCCATTGAGAAAAGCCATGAGCCCAACAGTGTTTGGGTGCAGGACACAGCAACAGTCACAGTGTCCAAAAATGTCTATAGATCAAATGCAATATCTATTTCTATGAGGGGTGAGCATGGAACAGACAGGTCGGTTGGTTAAAATTGAGTTTTTTGCTCAATACGCAGCCATGTGATGAATGCAATATGAATGCAGTATGCCAATATTCAGGGGTCTTGTTATTGTTCCTTTAAGATACTACTAATAGATATAATATACTAGATACTAACAGACCAACCACCAAATTCCATCCAACAAAAGTTACACTTGAAACCTAAGAGGTTGGCTTTCCCACTAAATTAGCAGACTTCGTATAACTACCCTGGATGTTTTCTGCACAAGCTTGTTTCTTACCAAGGTTGGAACTAAACAGTACGTCCTGTGATGCAATGACCCCCATGTCCAAGACCACAGGATTCGTTCACTGCTGGCTCAATGGCTGAAAGGAAGGTATCATTTACACCCTACTGTGGGACATGAGAGCTTATTACTTTAGTACAGATATGAACTTACACTTTATATTGCAAATGAAAAGCTAATTTGTCACAAATTATGTATGAAGTTGCTGACCTGTGCATCACTGAGTTTGTGATAGTCTTCACATTTCAACCAGAACACCAAACTTTCCTGACAATACTCTTGCTTCAGAAATTCCTACAAAAATAACCAAAAATCAATGTGTTTGTTAAAGGAGAAACAACCTTGCAAATAAAACATGAACATATTTTGAGGTAGTCATAAAAAATTTACAGAATATGTCAATGTTTATCCTGAAAACTATCAGGACTAGGAAGCAGACCTGAAACACAAGTCTTGTTCTGTCTTGGACATTTGCTAAACAGGAATCTTAGCAAGTGTCGTGCAAAGAGTCTTGCTTCTTATGATACAAAACTGGCCTGCCCTGTATATAAGAAAGGAACTATGCAGTTATACCAAATGTTCAGAAGCCCAATTTTTCATGTCAGCACCTTGATGCAATTCTATCCCAGTTTAGTAGTGCATAATATTTCTTTAAAGGCATTTTAAGTTGAAAATTTCCTACACAGAAAGCATATAAAAAGAGTAAATTTCATGTTTATGCTTTAACTGTATGTTCAATGGTTGATGAGATAAAGCATTTTTAACTAAAGGGGTGAAAGGACCAACACCTCCAAAAATACCTGGCATAGGCAGAACAAGGGCTAGAATTATCTGGCGTGTAAAGGGTTTACACAGGCAACATGATTATGTAGTTTGTGATAAACGATTGATTTGTTCTGTCTAACATTCAGCTATCACATACCACCCCATCAGAGCCAATTGTTTTTAGCTAAGCTTTGGCTAGAGCTGACTCAACATTCAACTATGAAGTCTATTATGATCAAAATTTCATGATTCCATAGCGTAGAAATCTGAAACTTCCGACAACATGGTTTGTCATATCTGTTATATAACACCTTAGGCCATTATCTACAGACTGTACCATAAATGTGATGCCAAAATTCCTTACCATAAATGTGGCAATGCCTGCTTTGTCATTGAGCAGTTTGTCAAAAGATGTTGCCCATCTGGAGGCCCGGCCAAGTTCTACAACTTCTGCACTTTGTCCCACAGCCTTCGAAACAGCAGGGGATGAAGCTGCTAGGTCACTGTTGATCCTCTCTCTCTGTGACAGCTGGTTATAAAGAGTTGTAAAAGACTGAAATTATATGAATACATTAAAAATCTGGTACATAAAAAAATAACTTAAGAAAATAAACTGTCTCAGAATATTCAACTCATAAGAAAACAAACCGCAGTCAAGTCAAATACAACAAAGTCAAAAGGCCTATTAAATAACAACTCCAAATAAGCTTATGTAAAAAATTTCAGCTGCTGGATTACCGTTAGATGTCACTGACTTTTCAGTGGCCATCTCTGCATCTTATCCTTTTGCAACTTGCTAATTCACTATTGCATGCATTCAAGTCTTTCTGACCTCACCGTTCCTATCACACATCACTAATATACTGCACTGTACAGTTTAACTTCGAAACTGGACCACGAGTTGATGCCTTATGAGACTGATATGCAAGTCTCAAATTTGAAAGATAAAGCTAGCTTTACTGATGCAGAACTTCAATGATTGCAAACCTGTGTAAAACCTGAGATCAGTAGTTAAACATAACACAACTTGTCTGATACTTGCTCCATTATACACCATACTGAAGTTATGTGTTAGTCTGTATCAATAAGATACTTTATCCTTTAGTTAGACAAGGTGACAATATCTGGCAATATGTGATGAGATACAGAGACTGATAAGAAAAGTTAAGAGTTTAATGTAATATTTTTGATGGCCTTCATAAACAGCTGAATCACTCACCTCAGTGTGGTATTCTGACTTCTTTGCGGCAGTCTTTAGGTCCTTGAAGGAGCCACCTTTCAACAAGTTGACTGCGCTCTAAATACATATGAGGATACTTAAAGATAAGAATTTGCAAAATTCATTTGTTGCTTGAAGCAAACGAAACTATGAATATTAAAAATAATTCTGAACTGGTAAAATACAGAAACACAAAAATAAAATTAATATACAAAATACCTTGAACTACACATACTACACTTGCCCTTCAAAGCAACTTTTTTGCATAATAATGTAAAAAATGTACAAATTAAGAATGAACGTTAATGGAAAAGGTGGTATCTCAGGCTATCAGCTTACAGTACTTAGAAGATGAGCAAAATTATTGTAGGATCTAATATGCATACAATTAGCCTTGATAATAATAATTATTATTATTAGGTTCTACAATATTTTATATGACCTAATTTTGTAGGACATTTCTACTACCTATATTTAACATAAAGTTAATGTGAACTATGTGACCCATAGTAAAGTATGTGGCATTTGCAAATGTAAAAATTTACACTCCAGGCTCTTGGTATTTTGAATATGCACTGGCAAGAAACAACAAATCTATCGTAAAAATCAACTTACAGTAGATTTAATTAAACAGATCACAATGTTAAAAAAATTTAGAACATTTCAACTTACTAGCTTCAGTCCAGAAATTCCCTCAGAGAATCGTCTCTTATCTTTGGATGTGGCTGACAGCTGTGAGTCATCATGGCTTGACGAACGAACACTCTTTCCACTCAGCTGCGGATCAAGGAGCGGCAGTTTTACCTTGGCTTTCATTAAGTCACTTGGAACCTTGGGGCCTTGCACAGCTGATAATGACCGACGAGCGGTCTGTCTTTTCTTGCCACTTCGATCTGGGAAGGAGTTGGTGACTTGGGATTCTAAAGCTACATCAGACAGAACCGAAGACTTTGTTTTCCCTGCGGGTCTTGGCACACCAGGACTGCTCACGTGTTTGTTGAGTAGCCGAGGAACCACTGGAGGGGGGTCTGTGCAACTGCGTTTGGCTCCACAGTTGTCCAACTGCTTCCTGTCTAAGCTAAAGTGAGGAACACACTTTCGTCTTGGAGGAAGAGGTGGCGGTGGTGAGGCAGAAGATGGTGACGTAATAGAACCAGCACATGAGTTACCTGAGCTACTCGTACTAACACATTCAAAGTTTCTCTTTACAACAGCTTGCTCTTCACAATCCTTGGCAGTTACTAATTTGCGATCACAGATGTGCATACTGTTAGTACGAAAACTACCATTAGTCTTAGGTTCAGGTATTTCAATACGTGCATTTGCACTTGAGGCTTCATGGTGACCTTGCACTTTTGGTAACTGTAGGACGTTGGTTCGTTTACCCAAGTTATTGCAAACGAAGCTGCTTGAGCAACTGCCTTTATCACTTTGGCTAGATGACACCTGACTAAAATGACTGTCAGATGAGGCCAAGCTGTCAAAGCTATGATCGTGTCTTTGATCACAACAATCAATCCTAGGATCTACAAAAGCATTCAACCTCGATGACTCAATGGGAGAAACATCAGGCTCTTTGCTTTCTTCATCCACTGCAGCACTGTTAGCATCAAAAATGCACACTCTATTTCGACAATTCACATTCTCCGAGGGATCTTGTTCAGAATAGTCAGGTGGCAAAGACGTTAACAAATTTGGAAAGCAAGCACCACTAGCTGTCAATGGAATATTTAAATTCTGTCGGTAAGCATTGCCAACAGATTCAATGACCTCTGAAGCTGATTTCGGAAACTCAAGACAGCCGTCCTCATCCATGCCTAATGCACATCTGATTCCAAACTCCCGTGCAATTCTTGAATGTGCCTCATGATCAGAAAACATAGGATCGACAACGTAAACATGGCACAGAGTCTCAACAATCTCTCTCCGAATGTCATTATCGTTGAATCTACGCAACTCTTGAGTCACAAGAACAAACTGATTCTTATTTGTTGGACACAGACTCCAGAACCGTACACAGTATGTTGGATATACCAGAACAGTGCTACCATGTGAATTTACAACCAACATTCGGTCTATATTCACAACCAAAAGAACTGGAGAGAATCTTCGAGGAAACGACTGAATGTGACAAACTGCTTCAGACACTATCTTCAGCCTCTGCGAAGGGTCACCAGGGTCAGTGTTGATCTTTAGACTTCCAACAAATCCCACAACCCTGCGAACATCAATTTTGCTCTTCACGCCATCACTTAAACTCTCATTACAATCACGATAGTTTCTTCCTCTGATTTCATTGTGCAACGATCTTGCTTGGGAACTGGTCCTCGCTTGTGCTGAAAGACGAATCTCCCTACTCACGATTGTATGTTTTGTCCTCCTAGCATGCCTGCTCTCATATTTTGTATTGTGATCACTATACAGCTGAAGGTTCACATTTTCAACACTATCCAAATGCGTTAACCTACGGTTCGATGTCGAGTCTTTTAAATCATCAGCCACTCTGTGATAAACTTTTCGAGTATGGTGACTTGCATATTTGTTATTTTTCTGTGAATTCTGGCTTTCTCGTAGAGCAGCCTCAGTGGTGAATTGATGCATTTTTGCCTTTGGACTTGAAGGACCAGGGAGTGGATGGTGCTGAGAACTTTTCAAGTTATCATTAGTAAAAAAATTTGACTCCAGTTTTCTTCGATAAACCTCCATCAGAAGCGTACTTGTTGAAGTACCTACGATGTATGCCACATCTTCATGTGATGCTTCTGAAACATCTTTTCCAAAAAGGCGAATTATTTCATCACGGTTTCTGACTCCAACTCGATAAGCATTTCCATCACGACAAACACCAGATACACTACAAGGCTTCTCTCCAACTAATGTAATTCCATATCCTGTTGGACCTTTGGGAATTTCAAAAACTTTTCTCATTCTGGTGATATGATGTCGTCTTTGCTGATTATTCATCTAAAACTGAGTTGCAAACACATATAATATTTCTTAGCAACATAATTAAAATTCATCATAAAAAACACTATACTAAGAACCTTGGTCCCATTTCAGTTTAATTACAAGTGTAAAAATAAAATCAAAAGCAAGTGTGCTTTACGGAATATTGAAACTTTACTCATGACTATTAAAATATCAAAAGCATAAACAGATTGCTGTGAACTTGTGCCCTTTACTTCTGTGTCCACAGTTAAAATTTTGATACATAAAGCGAAATTGACCATATTTTTTTTAGGAAGTCTGTTAGGAAAGGTTGTCCTAGTGTGTAACCTCTAAATTGCACTTCAGTCAAATGATCCTTAAACTGTCAGGTCCACATTTCTCAGGAATAATGCTGACAAAGGCAACTAATAAATCACGCTATAACTTACTTTATCGTGAAGCAGAACAAAAATTAAAGATAATAATTTAAATAATTTACTATGTATTTTATTATCTGCTACCAACCATATCGTATCAACCAAATCTGCCAGTATGGGTATAGTTTTGGGGACTTACCATTTGTCATTAAATTTTACTTTATGATACCTAGAACCACACATATTCAACCATGCCTATTACTGTCTTCTGGAAACAATCTTGTAATGAATCTTGCAATTTTGTACAAATTTAAAAAAGCCACTCAACGGAAGACCATCTCTCTCGCAGTGTTTCCACATATTCCCAAACTAGTCACAGAGCTCATTCCAATGAATAGTTTGTCATCCACAGCCTGGATGAAAATTCTAGCAATGGCAGAGTGTGTGAAGTAAGTATGTTCTTTATTACACCATTAGCAAACGCACAATGGGACAGTAGCTAGAAGCATTGAATGTAAAACATAGAAGTACTAAATCGAAATAAAAATTATAAAATAAGTGAGCAAGTGTTTTCTTATCATTTATGCAGTAACCTGGTAATGTAACCCTTCCCTGTCAAGGGATCACATCGTGGTATCTAACTATTATGCGAGCGAGGCCGAAGAGAGTATCCCGATAATCGTATCGGAGAGAACAAATCATGGAGGACAAGCACTGGTCCCGAAGGATTGCAGCGAAGAGAGCATCATCCGCCTTTGAACACAACAGCTCAAAGCAACACGAACTTTTATTACAGTTCGTAAGAGCACGTAATCGAATTCAGAAAATGTGATAGAAGGAATTTATATGCACTGTGTTTCCATTTCAGACACTTACCACTTTATTTAGTTCTGTTTCTTAAGATGTCAAATAAAGTTCGTGTTCGTTACTAACTTACTTAACGAATTGCATCATGGGACGTGGCTTGTAGGTAGCAGCGCTCAACTGAAGCAAAGTCAGTGGCGACCATATTCTTTTTATACACAGGCACTCAGTGTGCGTGATTACCCAATTTAGCTTACATATTTTTTACATTTTTACTCTCAAGCACATTAAAGTTTCTAAACTAAATTTACATACTGTGATTTTTCACGGGTTACAGCTATTTACCCATAAAATTATACATGACACTATGTTGCCCAGTTCAAAAGCAGGAAAACTGGAGGATAAACTAATGACTTATACATTCTATGAAATATAATTTACTGATAATTTACATCTACTACAATAGCTCTTAATATCTAACGATTTGCTTTCTACTTAATTATGCGCGTTACTGAAAAAATGAAAGTAAAAACAATTGTCACGGGAAATGGTTAACATTTGGCTATGTAATTTGAATATCTTTAACAATTAAACAGATCTATGCACACCCGACTCTAATCGTACTGCATCATGGAAGCAATTTCTGTACACATTTCGACAGCAGCGCAAGCATGCCTCTTCTAATATAGTTATTAGTCATGGGTCACCGAGATCAGTTATGTGCAGCGCTAGCAACATAGGTCGGCGCACTGGGTCTGGCCCGAATCCCCGAAACCCGAATCCCCGAAACGAATTTCGGACGGATCCCCGAAATCGATTTTACACTAAAATTATAAATAAACACGTGAATAGGTAGGTTATCGAGATACATCAAGACCATGATAAGTCTATATCATGTTTGAGTTTACAATTTAACTTTGAATAGTTTTCGAGAGTTCTGCCGCTTTCTATAAAACTGTTTCGGGAAAATGGGGCTTTTGTGTATTTTCAGCGTTTTCGGGGATTCGGGTTTCGGGGATTCGGGTTGATCCCGGCGCACTTGCCTTCAATTTTTTTACAGCCGGTCTAGCGCGACTTGTAGTGTAATTTGCAAATGATGCTTCTCAAGCAGCAATCTGATCTTCGGTTGTCAATAAACGTAAGTATACTGTAATAACAAACCACCTATTTGCTAAAATACAGAAAAGTTATGATTCTCAAAATTTAACATTCACCATTTAAGCTTTCGAATTTATTTTGTTTGAACCCATGTGATCACGTGACACAAAGCACTCTCTTTATTGGTCAAACAAAATACGAAAGAAGGTTATCGCTTGAGAAACATATTTGTGATGAGTCGCTTAAGCGTATCCGACTTATTGAAGTAAGTAAGTAGATTTAACGGCGGAAAGCAGGATCGAAAAAAATGGTTTTCAAGCGCTTGCGGAATACAGGTAGAGAAAGACCAAGAAGCTCATATCGTATGATGCTTGAGCTGCTTGGTCTATAGAAGCACGTTTGACATACTCTTCTCAAGTTACCACATGTTCTGAAGTCAATTGCTGGTTCAAGGCACACCTAAAACACCCACATTAGTAGAAAGGGAAACAATGCTGCAAACTAGGCAACCCATATGGGCTCCATGACATTTTTGCAAGTCTTCAAAATTAAAAGATCCTATGAGGGCAGCCCTAATTCACATACATGGGCTTAACATAACATAACATAACAAGGGTTTTGAGTGGTTCAGAAGATGTGTAGTCTGTGTTATTATAAACATTTGGGCTGCACGCTAATTAGTATACCAATATGGGCATAAGCCCTACTGTGTGGGGATGGTACCCAATTAGTCGAGCACTCGGGGTCCTCCATAAAGGACGTCTGCAAAATATGACCTACTTTGGACCCCTCCCTCCCCCTTGTCCGCATTTGACCTTAACCTCCCTCCCTCCCTCCACTATAGCAATTACACATTCAATAAAAAAATTGTCAAAAACAGAATCAAAAGACGTACAGTGTACTTATTTATCACTGTTAAGTTTCAATAGCATCAGGTAGAGAGCATCTCTTTACAAAATAAATAGGCCTATTATTTCTTGTTTTTGTGCCAATTTTTAGCTGCTGATGTATCATTTGTTAGAAACTGTTCTGTATACTCACCACATAATATTGAGAATGGTTGAGCTCTTGAATTTACACACAATTTTAAACATCTAAAACTTACATATACTGTATAATAACTATAAGAAACTCAAACTTCCTGCCTTTATTTCTTGAATGCTATTGCAAAGAAAATTCAAATACCTAGGAATCAACTCAGAATTCAATGTTTGAAATAAGTAAGAACTTAAGGTCGAAAATGCTCTGACACGGTGTTACTATTCAACCAATGGGACAGCTGAAAATGCTGTTTCACAAATGATTCCTACAAAACATCTATAAAACTAAAATATATCCAATTATCCATATAATAATAATAATCTAATAATCTTTTTCTTTAATTAAGCGCCTGCAAACGCACTGCGCTGTACAGTGAACATACACATAGTAGAAACGGCAGCCACACAGGGCGCCTTACATACATGTAAACAGTAGAAGCACATGATAACAGTTTTACAGGAGTCGAATATAACTGCCTATGCGGCAGCCATCATACGGCGCCAAATCACGGCCTACTTTTTCATTTAACCACCACCGCCGCCTAGCGAATGGAAGGCAGAATTTTTCCTTATGGGTGTCTACGGGGTTCGATCTTGGCACCTTCAGCTCTACGGGACCCCCTAAATATATGGCCAAAGAGTTTGAAAATAATTTTAAATCAGGTTTTGTAACTGCACCTGGACAAACATACATTTCAAGTCATATAAAGGTTCATTTATTATGTAGAAATTTGAGTAATTTACATATTTATTATATATGAAGTTTAATCGGCTAACTCACCATTCTAGAAGCAGGGGCGTCTACACCATAGAAACCTTGGAACAAATGCTCCATCAAAAAAATGGGGGGAAGATCTGTCAGTTTGAGTGCCACCATTTTAGGGGGGAAGGAAGGGGAAGAAGAGGGGAAAGGGGAAGTTGCTCCAATGACTTAGGGGGATAGACGCCCCTGCCTAGAAGCATGTGTTTAGTTGGGACTGCATTTCGGTAATTTCTGGTTACATGATCCAATAACCAATAACATGTTTTCATTGCAATTTGTTTTGAGAATAAAGTTAGAGTTAAGGCAAGGCGTGCGCTTATATTGTGTATACGTCTGAGTATACCCCTAAGCCGTATTTTTTCTGGCTAACGGCTGGCTTGAGCAAATTTACGGCTGGTTTTTCGGCTAGCCGTAAAAGCGCGTAAACTATCTTTTTCGGCTAGAAATTCATGCGATAAAAAAAATTACGGCTTGAAAAATAGTTTGCTCAAAAAAGTGTATCGACTATAGAGAGTTCCAATAATCCAATTAATTAGACTTAAAAACAACTGTAAAACAATGTCATGAACAAATGAACAATGATGAGTGGCAGTGGCACACAGAAAGTCATACAAAACAGTAGTTTCAGTAAGTCAAAACTTGTGAGCTAATCTACAGAATTCATCACTGATTAGTTTGTCATTAGTATGCTGACATTGCAAGATACAGCTGTGCCTCGACTCGGTGTGGGATACATTCATGTGCCAGAAGTGGAGTATATCATCATCTGTTGTCGATACTCTATTGAAAAACAAAGCAATGTTCAATTAGCCATTCAGTCACGGTGACAAATGCATCAGTCCCTCACTCCCTCACACAGCTACATCACTCATTAACACAGGCCTAACATAGGCCTAATACATTATACATTATTTTTAAGTCGACAGGTGGGCAATATTCACTCAGTCTGAAAATAATTTGAGCAATACATTCAAATAATTATGTTAAGAAACAGACATTTTATGCTTTCAGTTCACATACATTGGAGTAAGTTCACATTCAATTACCATGTACGAATATGTAATACTGACTGGAAGTTAGAACCACAAATAGGGCTACTAGACATACATTAATAGGTGTAGGCCTAGCCCCATAGCTGGAGAGAAAAACAGATACACAGAAACAAAATAGTGAAATTCTGGTAACAGACTACAGCCGCTTTTGAAACAGAGTAGTAAGAGTGTGCACTCTGCACTTACCTGCATGACAGATAATTAGAAATCTCAAGAGTAACAGATTTACTAAATTGCCCTGATTGCTCGAAACTTTCAGTTTGATGCTCAGATCAGCCAGTATAGCTTTCTCATCCCTTGACAACGGCGATTCACTAGGCCCTCAACGAATTTCTTAACACAATTTCTTTAGCCTGCTGCCGCCTTAACTTTAATTTTTTACTACTACCGCACTGATGGTGTGCCATCGCGAGAAAGTTTATTGTAAACAATATGCAGTTAACAATAATCCAACGCACTTTTAAGTTTTAGCTGTAATTTTATTATCAACAGCAACAATCCGACCCACCATAGAATTATTTAACATTGAATATAAAATCGAAAATAGAACTGCAACCATAGATATAACAATATACGCAACATAGGACAGCCTGGACCCAAATATAGACGATAGACGGCCATGTAAATGATGCCATCACTCACCGCTCATTGCACACTAAGTTCAAACTACTAAACTAGCAAGCCAGCGTGGAAACTTTATAATCACAACTGTGTGCATGTTCTAGCCGAACTTTTTTCCGGCGGCTAGCCGTGAAATAACTCTCGGCGGTTTTCTGGCTAAGCCGTAAAATTTCCGGCGGTTTTTCGGCTTGCAGAAAATTTTTCGGCTTGGCGGCTAACGGCGGCGGCTTAGGGGTATACGTCTGAGTATTCATCATTGAAATGAAAGTACTTGTTCTGTCTACTCCTTACTTGTACTCGAAATATACCTAGTAAATTCTTACCATGCAGCTTATTTAAGGTACATAAACTCGTTCTTGGGGTCGTCTATTAAGGACACTCACAGACAGGTTGGAAGCAGTAACCCAAATTTGGACAAGGGAAAATATTATGACCAATGCAGATGTCAACATCTAAATTTGTTCCACATAGATGTACCGGTAGTTATTTCAGTACAGCCTGTGCCACACAGCTGTGCCACACAGGTGTACATTGGATCCCATATCCCATGTGCTGAACACAGAATCGCAACACCCAACCCCATAGCACAGTTAGCCCTGTAAGATCAACAAGGTAGCCTAATCTACCTGTACTATTACTCCTTTGGTGTGCTGACGGTCTTAAAGAGGATACTGCCAAATGAGGACAAGCGAGGGAGTGTTGGAATGCACATCATTTTTTGTGTTCAGTATGAACAATGCCTTTAAGCACCATTTAAAACCTCAAAATAAAGTTGTTCTTATCTCAGTTCTTCCAAGTGTCTTTGTATTTACTACTTGTTAACATTTCTGCAGTAAAACTGAAAAAACTGTAAATTATCAATCTTCAAAACATTTCCTTAATTTAAAGAGAGGCAGACTACAACAAAGAAATAATCAATTTCATAGCAACTAAAGTTATATAGCTCTAATTTTACAGATTATAAACAAAAAACACAGAAAAAGATTAGTACCGGTATACAGCAAATCTAGAGTTTACAAAACCTAGAATGTATGAATGATCTAAAATATTTATATACTTGATTTGGTTATTTGACAAATGTCATGGAAATTATCAAAAGGGCAACAGCGATGGTGGTAAAAGCTCGTGACTGGAATTTTGTTTTCACCCTCAGGCCATAGGTAGTTCGTGGGTAGCAGCATAGCGACCAGTGACATGGTGGAAGATTTGCCGTTCAATGTCCACAAGGAGTCCACTGGCTCCAATGCGAAAAAGATCTGGTTTGGTCCAATCATCTCCTAGTTCCTCCTTCATAAGAATCATCCAGGTCAGCGAATCCTTTGCACTACGTATTCCACCAGCTGGCTTGAAGCCGACCTTAGGACAGAAATGCCATACAGTCAGACATTCATTTCTGTAACTAAGACTATAACAATTGCGACCGTAATAAATTACAGTGTAAAATTCTTTCTGAAGCATGCTTCAGAAATCTGTCAGTGATCTGTCATCACTGTGTTGATCTGTCAATGTTTTAACGAGATCACCTGACTAACACATTTTCTTTTACATGTAAATATATGCATAATACGTGCGCACAAATCTAGGCACGCATCAAGACTTCTTAATACCTCAAAAGTTCTGCACAAGAACTTCCAATGGCTATGTATTATCTAACTCGTCCAACACCTGCATTTAAATTTAGTTTTAAATTTGCT
Source organism: Allolobophora icterica (assembly GCA_963556255.1). NCBI lineage: Eukaryota > Metazoa > Annelida > Clitellata > Crassiclitellata > Lumbricidae > Allolobophora > Allolobophora icterica. The sequence continues at coordinate 54,217,424 of OY744604.1, forward strand.
AAACGTATTGTATACATGAAGCTTTGCGATGAGAACGGTAATACAGAATTCGCCAGAGCAGAATGGGTTAGATTACAATACTATATAAAGTTCATTGGCAGATATTTGAAGGGTGTTTTCTAACAACTGTGCTGCCAAGAATCTTCCTTTGAATCTATTGCAATAAATGACATTGTGGTAAACAAACAAGAAAATGCTGAAGTTACCTTGTATCCAGTCCGATTAAAATATTCACGGATGGCTCTGACCATGACAAGTGCCACAGGTAGAATGGCATTGACTCCCTCCTTGCCAGTAGACGTTTTAATGAAGTCAGCACCTGAAACAGGCAACAGAAATCAAGTCACTGCCCTCGATAAGATTTCCACACATATGCCAGCCCACAAAGACGTCACCAAAATAAACCGCCTGCAAGCTACTCTTACTGTCACAAAAAAAACCAAACACCACCATCTCAAATTACTCCACTGGTTTAAAATACCTGAACGAATAGAATACAAAGTCCTATCACTTACCTCCGACAAAATTCAATCCTCTCACCTCTCCTATCTTTGTCAGTTATTCACAGTACAACCATGCTACTCAACCCACTTCTCTTCCACCTTAACACTTCTCCGGCCTTCCATTACCTCATCGCTAAAATTTGCAAGTCGCTCCATGGCCATAGCTGTTCCGCTTACTTTGCAAAAAATGTTTTCTTAAAAAAAAACTATTTTCTTACTTACGTATATAAAATAATAAATGTTCAGCCTTAAAACAATTACACATCCATTGAATTCAATTTCATTTTCTTGAAATTATGTCAATTTATTGAATTTAATGCAATTTTAGAAAACTTCACAACTGCACAGAAATGACTAAAATTCAAAATGTATCAGTCACTTATTACAAGTACACAAATTTATTTCGATAATTTTTTACTACATGAAAATGTGAAGCTTCGCATATGGAACAAATGGTACCCGGTTCGTTTCCGGATACGGCAAATAGTACATCCAAATACTCAGATTCGGTACTCGGTGGAAAATGTCTACCCGGTTAATCCCTACTTCTTGCACCTTACTTCACTTTACTTCTCCACAGATCTTTCACTCAGAACTGAAAACACTGCTCTTTCACAAATCTTATCTTGGTTCCTCCTCTTCCTGCCCCAGTCACTCTCCAAGTAGTGAACTGCTGTCTGTCCTTCATATCTCCTTGTCTCAGTCTCCATTTATGACCCCTGTCGAAGCAATCTTTCTCTCTGTCTCATTTTATGACAGGTAAAGCAAATTAGTTATTCCACTACAAAATATAATATGGCCACACAATATTAGCTGTTAGCAGACACTGCTGTAAGAGTTATGTAACAAAACAAGACAAAGAGCATCTGATATTTGCAGTCTGCATCACATACCTGCCATCATACAGACCATACTCGCTTTGTAGACGTTGTTTAGGGTGCCAAGTTCACCTGTCGCCAAAATAGTCTTAAGATGAGCATCTCCACATGCGTCCTTCATCTGTTGAACTTCATCAAACAACCCTGCAAGAAAGCAACAACCAGACTATTTATACAGATCCAATGCAAACTGTTAATGTATTCAAATTCACAGCATTAGCATCAGACATCAGAGCAACGACTATACCAAATGTTTTTATCACCTAAAAATTAAGACGTAAAGCACAGCTTCATGTCTTAATTTTCCAATAAAAAAATTCATCTTCATACCAAAGTTTTCCCCTAATTTAAATGTGTGAGATCTAATGACTTCTATGGTGCTGTTATCACAATGCCCACAACATCAGTCAATGGCTGCTTCCTGTGAAATTGGAATAAAGAATCAAATCCACTGGAGAAGCCAGGTCAAAATCGTATAGATCAGAGTAACCAGAATCAGGTTAAGCTGGGTATGCAAGTTGATAAGATTGAGTTTTAAGTTTAGACCTGAATGACATCAGAGAATAATTGACAGAGCGAACTGACAGAAAAATGAATTGTGCAGCGAATTTCAAAGCCCTGGACCAGTGACCAAGAAAGCCTGAAAGAACAACACTTTTCGTGTGAGGCACAGCAAGAGACATAAGAGTTTTTTGTTTCTCCCTAGGTCCAAGAGAATGACGGCAGTCACTTTCATAAGATATGCAGGTAGAACAGACACATACTAACCGAAAGTAATATTCAGAATTTCATCCATCATAATGAGAAGAAGAGTTAGAAATGATACTGTAGATTTGGTCATGACTACATGTACCACAAAATGAGTAGATATCGCACTTAAGAGAGTTACTGTAAATCCCATTTTAATTACCAGGTATATTACTGTATTTCTGAACTGTAAGTTGTGGTGTTTTGCATGTTCTGTCATAACTGAGCTTTGAGGACAGCAATGAACAGAAAGAAAAATATGGTATACTGTATGTTTTGAAGTTCTGTTCAGTGCCAATGTTACCTATTCAGAATGTTTACCTTTCCAGTTGTTTGTTAAAGCAAAATGTCGATTGATCACAATGTCAATCTCAGAAGCTCCCTGAGAAACAGCAAACTTAATTTCATCCAGTCGTGTCTGCAACGGTGTCTGACCAGCTGGAAATCCAGTAGCAACTAAAACACACGATTAATCGATTATGTCCAATACCATAATCATTTTCAACTGAATTATCATGATTAGAATTACAGCGATCAGTGCACTCAATTTATCAAATTCACTTTGAACCCAAGCTCTCTTCTTATTAAAATTATTACCAATAAATCTCATCTTCCTTTGTATCAGCCTAATTTCGATAAGCTACTGTTAGCAGTGAAACTGTATAAACACACGAATTAGAAGATTAACGTGCCGTAGAGTCCACTGTTTTAAACATATCAAGTTTTTGCTACAGCAGTTCCACTTTCTGAAGATGTTAACCACTTCATTGCCATTCCAAAATTATGACCTAGCATTCCTTTTCTCTAAATTCCCAAAATGCAATAGACTAAAACAGGGCTACCATTTCCTTAAAATCCAGAAGTATTCATTAATCAATCAATTACAACAACCAAACCTGAGGCAATTGGGATGTTTGTGGCACCAAGTGACTTCAAATACTTCACACAGTCAGCAACACGGTTCGGATAAACACAAACAGCACCGCAGCTTATTCCTGCACAATAAAAATGTGCAACAGCATAAACTTTCAGCAATCTTTAACTACCTAGCTATAGCGGAAGTAGCAGTTTGGATATTTCAGCCTTTCACCTCTGTTTCTTGAGTTCGAGTCCCAAGGCATCATGTGAAACTGGAAATTCAGTGTTGAATCCTTAATCCACTTTGGATATAATGTAATGCAACATAATGTTAAACTCCAAGCTTTCTTAACAGCAAAGAGAAGCTGCATCAGGGAGACCAGTGTATTCATCGGTGTTATGTCAAATAAAATGGTCAGTTTAAGGTCCAGGTCAGAGGAAGCAAAATAGACGACTGTCTGAATTTACATTACACCAAGATATTCTGTTGATTATTATTACAACATGACTAATAAAATCCTATCCTGAAATTATCTGTAAACTTGCAAATCCTTCCTTTACTGAAAGTGTTTCCTTGGTGTTTAAAGCTCCACTAATAAAGAAACCTGGTCTTGAACCAGATTCTCCCTACACTGTCCGATATCCAACACCTCTATATTTCTAAAATATCTGAACATTTATTTCTTGTCAGATTTCAACCACATGTTACTGTTTCAGCATTTTTCAACACACTTTAGTCTTCCTAGCGACCATTTCAGTCAACTTAAACTGCATTACCATAGAGTTTCAATAATATTTACTGAGCTCTTATCACACATTCATCAATTCAGTACAACAGTAACTAAGTAATTAATCGAAATTATAATAAATGGAATGAATTAGATAATAAATAAACAGACTGACCAAAATTATAAGCAACCAATCTAGATACTGTAATAAATGAACTGACCTAGATCTTCAACTTTCATGGCAGCCAAGAGATCATATCTGATCGGATTTTTAGCTTTATAGCAGAGTCGCTGGACATTTGATGGAGTGTCATCACCTGACAGTGTAGTCAGATCAATGCATGACGTAATCCTTAAGAACCAAGCTGCCTGGACAGAATTTAATTTCAACAAAATACATGTACATTGAACACATTAGAAATCATATGCAAAAAACTGAACAAATAGCTATCTAGGGGGTCGTCCATAAAGAACGTTCGCAAAATATGACCCACTTTGGACCCCTCCCTCCCCTTGTCCGCATTTGTCCACATTTGACATTATCCTCCCTCCCTCCCCTTTGCGGACGTCTGCACGCCTAAGCCAATTGTTAATGTCATCATCATTATTTTTGCAATTATTCCACAGTTGCTGTGCATGTTTAGGTGACAGTTTGGGTTTCATATTGCAGGATGTGCAGTAATAAAAGCCTCTTTAAAGTCGCAGTAAAGGTTATACCATGCATGAGGTTTTAGGCAATCACTTCACTGACATTTTCATCTTTCAGGGAAGGTTGAAGCAAGGTGGTGTTTAAAAACTATCAAATAAAATTTTTTAGATGCGGACGTCCGCACTGGGTCATAACCCCCCTTCCTCCCCTGTCCGCATTTTGATGACCCCTCCCTCCACCTCATTGCGGACGTCCTTTATGGATGACCCCTACGTCAAATAGGGTTGGTTGGTCCCGTATTGTTTTCTGCTCCTCTGATCCTGAAAGTCAGCTATCTGTTTCATGCTATGACTGCGTTTTAAGAAAGTCAGCTATCTGTTTCATGCTATGACTGCGTTTTAAGAATGCAATGGTAAATGCAGATGAAATTTGGCCTGTCATATTCAGTAATTCAGAGTCATATGAAGAGTCAATTTTGAAGATTTCACGTTTTTTGGTAGTAGGACCAAAGGTACAGTATTGATTGGTTATAGCGCTCAGCCTGTAATGCGGAGATTATGGGCTTGAGCCTCGTCTGAGCAATTACTGTGAATGGACTTTGAGCAAGTCCTTCGCACACAGTTCCTCTGCACCATCGATGTTCTTGAGCCTCGTCTGAGCAATTACTGTGAATGGACTTTGAGCAAGTCCTTCGCACACAGTTCCTCTGCACCATCGATGTTCTGTTGTATGGACGTGTGTATTTCTGAGCTTGGAAGGACGGAAATATCAAATACAGTTGTATTGTATAACTTTCATATGAACAATTCATAAAACTATCAAGCACTAATGACAGCAATACCAACAGCAATATTGGGAAACTCTTTCATCAACAAGACCAGGTTAAAGGAGAGAATGAACAAACCTGCCACTGTTTCTTGACAGTACGTCGCCCTGACAGTGACTCCACTCTTCTTTTGACGGCTGGTAGATTAATTCTCACATTCGCCAGCCAAGACTCATCTGAATAGTAAGGCAAAAGCAAAAACAAATACCAGAATATTAATAACTTGTAACAACTTCTCAGTTAGTTGTTACAAGGACAGAGTACTGAACTCTCTGGAGTTTCAACATGTTTGACTTTGACTTTGTGATACCAACAATTCGAAAGTTACAATGATTAAGGTGACTCACGACCAATGTGTTTGCCTGAGATTTCCTTGAAGTCATGGGGACAACACCACATCTCTCCATATGTCTCGAATGTGCATGTATGATGACTTACAAATACCGTTTACACAGTCAGTGAGAGACATAGTAGACTTGAAAACAATGCTCAAGTTATAACCAGTATCAACCAACTCAACCAACTCGTCACCCAAAGATTTAAGCCATTAAAATTTCTTAAGTTCCTGCAGAGTGCCCAGTAGCAAAAATTAATTCTTTGATGTGCTAAGGATGAGTTTATTGACCACCATCCAAGACTGCATATAATCAAAAGCAGTGGATAACAGCTGCACAGATGAACCACAAGACATCAGGGTCAAGAGGTTTCTTAAGTAGCAGGTGAACTATGGCAACAGCATATGCATATGGAATGGATCTCTCGTGCAATGAGAAACTGATAATTGATGCAATGGTTGGACCTAGGGCATAAAACAAGTCTTTCAGAAGAGATGTAGGAATGGCGTCAAGGAGATCGGTTTTGTTATGTGAGGAAAAGATAAGTTTACAAACATCTGTTAGAGTTGTTGGCTGAAAGTATTCCATAACGATTGGTGAAGTATTTTGATGAAGGAATTTGTCCAACCCAGATTAACTCACCAATCGTAGCCTTATACCAGAAATTTTGGTTGGAAAAATGTCATGAATTTACATGCAAACTCACGGGTAGACAAGCACATAATATAGCGCCATATACTACCTCACATAAGGACTGACTATATATGGTAATGTAAGCTTCTGTTGTCAAATTTACCTTACTATACAGGCGACTGAAAAATCTACAAACACTTTGTGGACAAGTGTACGATTTAACCCTTGTCGGATGAGCGCACAAATGAGAATTTGTTTCTTGCAGTCTTTCCCATATTTAAATACAGATGGATATACGAAATGGCCATCGATTTAAACATGATATAAGAAATACGCTTTTCATCAACTTAAAAATGTATGTCAGTCTTATATTTGCAGAATTGTCATAAGCAGTACTGGTAATCAGGTTGTTTTAGTAGTACTATATTTGAGCAATTGGTATGATTATTTGCAGGCTATAGTATACGTGGAATTGAACTACTCAAAGGGGTAGACAGGAAAGAAGCTGAAAGGATCTTCACGCAAGAGAGATACTAAACTGTTAATGAAACAGTGCAACACAAAGACTTAAATTAAAATCTTTATGTCTCCGGCAAATGTAATGGAATAAGGTGCATTTTGTGAACACACTAAACCATACGCCGAACATTTGGCTGCATGCAGTCTTTGAGAGATTTTCTTAGGCCAGTATGCGATTGCTATAGCGATTATAAATGTAAGAGAATTACCTTTTAGTATCTATATAACACGCCATTGGAAGTAAAAGTTTAATTACAACATGCGTGACAATATAATATATCTTCAGTGTATTACAATGAAATAAACTGCTTTGTATATGAACTCGGGCCTTTGTATACGGACTATACAGATTCTGCTGTTGTTGGTCTGGGGCAAGTATAGGCCTACCCGAATCTGTTGCTGTCGGTCCGGCGAATATATATGTATATAGGCCTACCCAAATCTGCTGCTGTGAGTCCGGCGAATATATTTGTATATAGGCCTACCCGAATCTATTGGGGGTCGTCCATACAGGACGTCCGCAAAATATGACCCACTTTAGACCCCTCCCTCCCCCTTGTCCGCATTTGTCCGCATTTGACCTTACCCTCCCTCCCTCCCCCTTTGCGGACGTCCGCACGCCTAAGCCAATTTTTAATGTCGTCGACATTATTTTTACAATTATTCCACAGTTCCTGTGCACGTTTAAGTGACAGTTCAGGTTTCATATCGCAGGATGTACAGTAATAAAAGCCTCTTTAAAGTCGCAGTAAAGGTTATACCATGCATGAAGTTTTAGGCAATCACTTCACTGACCTTTTCATCTTTCGGGTAAGGCTGAAACAAGGTGGTGTTTAAAAAACTATCAAATTTAAAAGTTTAGATGTGGACGTCCGCACTGGTCATAACCCTCCCTCCCCCTTGTCCGCATTTCGATGACCCCTCCCTCCCCCCTCACTGCGGACGTCCTTTATGGATGACCCCTTGCTGTCGGTCCGGCGAATATAACATAGTCAATCGCGAGATGGCAGATCTCAGAGATCTGTTGACGGACCAAACGAATCTGCGGCGGAACATACCGGACCTGCGGCTCGAATATAACGCAGGATTTCTGCGCGTCCTCATACTAGTATCAATCAATCAATCAATCAATTTTTATTGTTCACTGCCTCATTTCCAAGTAAACAATGTTTACATATTGCATCAAAAAGAAAACATGTACAGTTTCAGTGACAAAGGGTAATACCCTAAGGAACCTAAGGTTCCGCTAACAAGGTAGCCCTAATACAAGTGTGTAACAGTCAGTCTAATTTATACAATCATTAGCAATTACACATCGTTTTGACAATATTTATATTTCACACAGATTTTAAATATGAAACATGACCATCAATGTTGTTTATTTAAAAAGAATTTCTTTAGTTTGTTTGGCAGAGAAAAAATTTTTATTGACCAGTTCTACAATCAGGAGCTTACAAGCACTTTGCTCGATTCAACAGCAGAGAAACTTGCTTAACACAGTTCAAGTCCACTATAATCTCTAGTTTATTTTAGACATGAGATGCGCTTTAAACCTGTTCTTAAACCTGTTAGTAGACGCGGCTCAAAGTCCAGCGATTCATATGGAAGAGATTTATTTCAGAAATAAATACCAACTTCACGTCAATCGGAAAACGTTGGATAATAAGCTAAACCAGTAGTTCAAAATGGTATATTCAACGAGACTGTTAGACTTAATTTAGTAGAATGCAAGCTAATTACCAAACGCGCATCCAATGTTCCTATGCGCCATGATCAACTCCAAGGATTGGATCAACTCAAATCATGCCCATGACCTTTAACCCATGAACACAGATATTCATAGAGTCAGCTGAAATATGACAATTTCAAATAGTTCAGCTCGACTTATCCAGATTTTGACTGAGCACAACAATCTGACTCTTGCTATTCAGATTTGGCACTGATGAATAAGCTGGTGTAACTATATTCTAGCTTTTGTGCGTCGTTAAGACTCTTTTGCGATTTATGCAAATGATGTGACAGTGCTTGGTGATATAATATCTATGCTACCTTCGTCTGAGGTTACAGCAGAGTCCTTGAGGTTACAGAAAACCCGAAAGGAGGGGAATACTTCTTTCGCTTTCTATAGCCAGCCAGATTCATCCTCACTGCGATGCGACCTTTTCTTCACCGTTTTGCGACTGATGCATTTAAATTACATTCAAATATCCATTTCATTCTCTAGTTCTGTGCTGGGTCTATGCTAGAAAGAGTGAAAGATTGGTGAAGGAAACTGCGTGGTTGCGTGCTTTTGCCTCTGCTCAAGGCCGTAGCTAGGGGGTGTTTTTGGTGTTTAAACACCCCCCGAAATTAAATAATGTAGAAATGAAATAATGCATTTACTAACTACAAACCCCTTGATCAGTTAATTCGGTTGCTTGTCGGCTTGCTTAAGGACAAGAAAACACCCCCGAAACAGAAAACACCCCCCCCCAAACAAAATCCTGGCTACGGCCCTGCCTCTGCTGTCCGGGTATTTGCAACTTAAGAAAGTTAAGTTGGCCATAGCTTGTGGCTAAGATTGATTTAAGGATGTTTTAATATTATAGTCACAAAGAAAATGCGACGTTTGTCGGATGTTTACATCTCACAGTTCTAAAGAGCAATATTGTATTGTATTTTCAAAACTTATAAAGCGCCTCTACCCAGTGCCCACCAATCAGAGGCGCTCCCAGTGCGAAATAATTATAAAGGCAAGTTTTAAGACAACGAAAAGCTGTGGCAGGACCCCCAGGTAGTAGTGCAGCCTGGACCGAAGGAAGAAGCTGATTCCACAATAAATGGCCAATACTAACAAAGGAACGAGACTGGGCCAATACCGTTCTCACTCGGAGAACAAATAAGTCAAATCGATCAGAGGAACGAAGAGGGCGAAGGAGCCAGCAGAGGCAGGAAGACATATTGAACCACAGAGGTATTTAGTTGCAAGTCCCAGGTAAGATCAGCAAATATACATTATAATGCAAAGGCTAGAGTGTAAAATAGCTTCTAAGGAAGATGAATGTTCGTAAGCGTACAAGCGAAGATGTGATGAAGTTGTAATTACAATTAGAAATAATTCATGTAGCGCCTCTTCAAAATAAAACTAATCAGAATTTCGCCAGTAAGCAAAACACTTCAGAAACACCACCGCCCTGCAGACGGACAGGAGAGCCAGCTATAAGGCATAGTCCAGCTTAGGCTGTGCCCAGTGAAGTCTACGAATGATCCAAAGGCAGAGTTGAACACACTCTCTGAAGTTGGTGTTTCATGCATAGGCTGTACTGAGATATAAGTGTTATGTACCAAATTTCGATGCAGACGTCGGCATTGGGCTACACACCCCATGCCGTCCTTACTAGACCCTTCCTATATCTCACAACCTATCAAACCTAAACACAACCCACCAAAATCCAGCTGAGCCTGCTCCCATGTCTGAAACACCAACTTCAGTCAGTCTGTACAGCTTTAGATCATGCCATGCCTCCTCAGTCTCCTGAATTGCCTATGTGGTTTCCCATCAACCAGAACTTGTTCTTCAGACAGTCACACTGCATCTCAGGATGAATCTTGTGACTTGACTCAGGGCTCATGACTAAGCTTGTGCCGACTGCTTAGCTTTAAAAGTAGCGATGACAAATGTTTTTGTTTATTATCATGATTACAAATACATCAAAGTTGTATATGTAATTTGTTAATATTATATATCAAATGCATACTATTTTTACTATTTGCAGTCAAATAATTGTGTCTAACTTAAAATAGTAAAAGCTTTATGAAAAGCTAACTTATTGAATAAATGATAATTTATTGAATAAATGCAAAACTTCAATCATCACATGCTATCATACATGAAAATTAGGAAGTTAATTGGAATTAACGATAAAATGCAAAAATAGCTCCGCAGCAGAGTCAATCTGACATTAATGCAAATATATAATCAAGAAATATTACAAATCACTGAGCATTAGACCGGGATTTGGAAGTGGTACAAAAATATCCACAACCGTCACACTAAAACAGCAACAGGAAAGATTTAGAACATATGCAGGACTGCAATCAGACAATTTCTAAATTTTCTAAAACACAACCAGCCAAAAGCAATAAAAATTTCATTATTTTTCATTCCAAGTGACCAGCCTATCCAAAACTCCATTCTAAGCTTTCAATGTGTTATCTGTGTTTTGATCCAATTTGTACAGATAATCTCAAAGACACGGTATATTGTGAATTAACCATTCTCAAAGATAACACCTTGTTCAAGCACAAATAAAAGTAATATACATAGCAGATAGAACAGCTTTTTTCATGTTGTATACACTGCATTTAAAACAAGATGATGACCTCAAGAAGTAGCAGAGCAGTCCCTTAAGATAGCCCCAAGTCGTCCCTGGTGCCGCCACCAAGCCCTTAAGTCAAAACGAGTCAATAAACTATCGATTGCAAGTGACTTCGTTCCCTTACTACTTTGCTTATCGTTTTAATCGCAGTCTCCAAGTTTTCAAAATTTAACGACGACAGGACAGGAGCAAAACTTGCATATTAGCAGTGTAACAACCAGTCAGTGCGAGATCACCAGTTTGTAACTTAACACCTGCCCGAGTGGTGTAGACCTGTTACATTGCATGATGCCACACAATCGTTTTCATGTACTGATCTTGAACGGAAATGGGTCAACTCTTGCTCCTCATAGAGCCAACTGACTCTCAGTCATACAGGACAATTATAAACTGTACTTTAATATAAAAAGCATGTAAACTCTCTACACCCTCTGAAATTGATTTTGTTACTGTTAGTTTTTACGTTTATCCAGTTTTTTTTAGTGACTTGTTAAACTGCTCAACTGCTGCTGTTTGCTAAACGGATTAATAATTAATTGATATGGAGTGGAATCGTAATCGTAATCTCGAGACTTCTACAGTGCCCAAAAAAGCTACGTCGCGGGAACCAGCTTATTCACAGGCGCTTAGTCAAATCAAAATCGATAGGCAGGGGGGTGTCGAATCGGTTCCAGGTCAAGATCCAAAGGAGTCAATCAGGTAGGCAGTAAGACGGCTAAGGTGGGTGGTGTTTAGGGTTTACACGGCGAGGGAGGTAGGGAGAGGAGGAGGAATCGGGATAGGATTTGTGAAAGAGCAGTGTTTTCAGTTTTGTTTGAAAGACCTGTGGAGAAATAGCAAGTGGTGAGGTTTTGGCGAGTTCGTAGGATGGATCTGAAATTTCTCGCAGTACTGGTGGGAGTTTGTTCCAGAGGGGTGGGACAGCTATGGCTATTGAGCGAGTTGCAAATTTTAGTGATGAGGTGATGGAAGGGCGGAGAAGTGTTAGGGCAGAAGAGGAGCGGGTTGAGCGGAGTGGTTGGACCGTGAACAACTGTCTGAGAGGATTGGAGTGTATTGTAGGTGAGTGATATGACTTTATATTCTATTCTTTCGGGTATTTTGAGCCAGTGGAGAGATTTGAGGACAGGGGTGATGTGGTGGTGCTTGGGGTTTTGGTCACAGCATGGGCAAGTGCATTTTGAATGGCTTGAAGGCGGTTTATTTGAGTGATGTCAATGTTTGAGAAGAGTGCATTGCAGTAATCTAATTTTGCGTGGACTATAGAAGTGGCTATTGTGGATGCAGTTTTGAAGTCTAGCATTGGGCGAATTCTGCGAAGGTCACGGATGTGCATGAAGCAAGAGCGGGAGAGATGGGTGATATGGTCGGAGAAGCTGAGGTGCTGGTCAAAAATCACGCCTAGGTTGCGGACAGGAGAGTTTGCAGTGAATGTGTTGGTGGAGGTAGAGTCGAGGTTGAGAGTAATGGATGTTGAGAGTAATGGAATGTAGGCTGAACGAGCACTGTATTGCAACCTCGGACTTAGTGCCTTTTATAAACACTCGTATGCATCTGTCACCTCTCATGAATTCACATTAACATTTTACAGTTATTGGTATGTCAGTAGACAATGGGTAAAATGCATTACATTATTAGACAACTACTAGACGTACTGAATTACCTAAGAAATCGACAGCAAGCCATTAAGCCAATCAACAAGTCTAAGCGATTTAGTCAGTTGAAAGCATGCGACCTAGTCGACTAAGTTGTTAAGTCAGTTGCTAACTTGTTAAGTCAGTTGGTAATTCCTTAGTGACCGACTCCGTGAACTAGGATCAAGAGGCAGCTATAGGTATCAGTGACTTGATTTTGCAAGCCTCGGCATATAAGGGCCGATGGCCAACCTCGCTCTCACTGTCTGATCGTCCACCAACAGTGTAAGGTCAGCGTACTTGTTATAGCATAGAAACAACGCAGCAGACAATAAATGGTTGGGACGCAAGTGGGAAGCAAGAAGTGAGCCTTCTCGAAGCAATCAGAATTAAAAGGGACATTCAAAGTGGCATAACCAAGACCACTATGATGAGAAACTGGGCTAAAGAGAAACTGGTCTTTGGCTTACTTTAGCAATTATATTTGGTGCATTGTGAGCCCTTCATCTTGTAAGGAATTGCCTTCCACAAGTAGTTGGTTCAGACAATCACAAGGCTGCAGTAAAATTATTGCCCACATTGTGCTTCTTATAACCAAAATGCAGGTTTCCACATTACACATAATTCATTCATTTGAGGATTTATATCGTGCCCCTTCAGGCGAGCTACTCAGATGCTTCACACATGCCCAAAAAAGCCAAATACAAAATGTCATGTTCAGGACTGCATACGATCATTTACCGTAAAGTTTCAGATGTTCTTTAACAATGCTGCATGAATGAAACAACAGTGCAAAGCAGTAGCGTCACTAGGGCTGGTGTCACCCGGTGCGGTAAGTCATGGTGTCACCCTAAAAAAAATGTGATGACCTTTTTTAGGAATTCGTCTCCCAAAAAAAGTGATGACCTTTTTTAAGGAATTCGTCCCCCCAAAAAAAGTGATGACCTTTTTTTAGGATGAATTCGTCTCCCAAAAAATTTGATGACCTCTTTTAAGGAATTCCTCATCTTGCAAAAATTTTATCATTTTCTCATGTTGGGTGTCACCCCCTCTGAGGGTGTAACCCGGTGCGGTCCGCACCCCCTCGTGACGCCACTGGTGCAAAGGATCCTGGCATCAGTTCGCATACTCCAGGTGCCAAACAAGTTAAAGACATACAAAGTGTAAACAAGGCCAAGATAGGACGTCACCATATGAACTGAGAATGGTCACAGAAAACTCTACAGAAAGCAAATCAAGACAGCTGGAAAGCGGTGGTAGGACATCAACTAAACATACATGCAACTTTTTCATCATCCTAGAAATCATGTTGGCTTGAACTATAGCATGTTTCACCTATTGCATTTGTATTTCCTGTGTACTAAGAATTGTGATAAAGCATCAGCCTAGTTTCTTTTTCTGTTGTGCTTTTATGAGCAAGTACAATCCCACAAGAGATGATGAGGTTCCAAATAAAGCATTCTTTGTTGGTCCAAATTTCCCTGCCCAAAGAATGCCTTTCCAAGGCAGAAGATTTACAGCAAGCATGAAATCTGAGACATTCTTCAGCAGATTCCAGTATTCATCAATTTCTTTTTGGGCACACTCAACAATTGAAGCCTTTGTCGATGAGGTATTCTCTTCTCTACAGTTGAAAATAACAAGCTCTTATGAAAAAACGGATAATTTACACTTAACTAATATATTCTCTACTGTATTGCTTTGGAAGCATAAATTAAAAACCTAGTAGGTTTTGTAGAAGGCAAGGAGCTTGTGGAGTTATGCAAAGGCTTCAGGAATAGTTATGCAAGGGTCTCAAGTATATAGTAGATTATGCAAAGGCCTCAGTTCTGGCCAGGCAAAGGCCTTAGGTATATTAGATTAATGTAAAGGCGTCAGGTAGGGGCATAATTAACAAGTAACAATTAATTTCGTTGTCACCAGGGCTGTAGAGGTAAAATTAGAGACGAGTACACGCTACTGGTTAGTTTTCCGGAACAAATCAGAGGTGAGTACACGCTACCGGTTAGTTTTCCTAAACAAATTAGAGGGGAGTACAAATATTTTGTGAGGCGAGTATGCGGTCTCTAGAGGTGATTACATGCTGTATACCCACGTATACCCTCGAAAACAGCCCTGGTTGTCACCGATTATAGTTTTAAGGTAAAGTATTTGATTAATGCAAATCACTTTGCATTAAAAACTACAATGACAAATGACCTTGAATACACCTTTGTGCAAACTAAGCAGCAACAGCAGTAGCATAAATCATCAAGTGAATCTGTTTAAACATCATCTTACGTTTTTTCTAGAGATTCCAAGCGTTTCTGGAGAATTAGTTTAGTTCTCTTTTGTCGAATTAAAACTACCTGTCGAATGCCTCTGCAAAACAACACAGAATAATCAAATATCGTGTCACCATAAGACAGACAAATATGAATGTAAAAACATGCATAGGTGTTAAATGCTTAAAGCAGGGGTGGCCAACCCGCGGCCCGCGGGCCAAATGCGGCCCGCGAGCTGATTGGTGGCCCGCAAGCCCAATTCTTAAATTAATGTTTTTTGTCTTGTACGACCACTTCTTAAAATTGGCAAACTAGCCCATGTTTCACACTGACTAAATGACTCTGTTTAAGTTAATCAGGAAGGAAATTTAGAGCTGTAAGTTCTAGTGACCTAATAATACCTGTTTGCGAGTTTCTTTAAGAATATGACTTAAATAATATTAAACATTTGTATTTTCTTTCGAAGCGCCGAAGAAAATCACTTGCGGCTGGCCCTCCGCATGCTTTCCAGAAATTATAGTGGCCCGTATGCAAGAAAAGGTTGGCCACCCCTGGCTTAAAGGGAGTATATAACAGTACACGATAATACAGATTAGAAAAACTGCCCACCTATTCTGTCTAGTTCTCCGATGCATGGTCTTGATTATACAATTACACTGAATGATACTTTCTAGTAACGAATCTCATTTTTGTCATTTGCCACCCACCACATCATAGGAAGCTAGCTACTTCCCAACACTGAATTCAAACATTCTGAGATCTAGTTCTAGGTCACCAGAATGTAACCATCACTGTGGAAGTGCCAAGGCAGATTAATAGTTGCCACCTCAGAGCACGCACCTTAGAAAGAGCAGCGTGACGCACTGGACGCACGTGCGTCCACCCACCAAATCAAAGGACTAGGCATCACATCGATATTTTTGACAATTTCACTGTGTAATTTTGGTTTACCATACAGTATGTATAAATAATATCATATGATATCATATGCATGTGTTATACTGTACTTTTATGAGTCACTCTTAGCCATTTTTCAGTGTATGCCTACGAGTGGCAGACAGAGAACGGGTGTGGATGGGAGGGTGTGCGTCCAATTTTTTAAAGCCTGGCGGTGCCCCTGATGAGAGAAGCTGCTGATCAACTTCACCCTGATCCTTACCGTAGAATGCTGAACAGCAGACTGATTGCCCAGCACAAAGTGCTAACCCCCCACCAATTTCCTGACTGAATGGTCCACAGTTCACGGTCAGCTCCCCACGCTATGTGTTCACATGGAAGGTAGATCTGACTGGATATGTTACCAAGTACGGAGCAGAGTCGCGAGAATATGTCCTCATCCTAACATAAATTACCGTCAACTATTAGTTCCAATCAGACACAGTTTATGAAAATACCTATGAACTGATATCTATTTCATCATTCCTTTTTAATGCAATTTAAACAATCATAGTTTTTATGTGACATATAAATGTTTGTTGTGAAAAGCAGCTAAATAAATGTCTTGATCTATTAGATTACATTGTTTAGAGGTTTAGCACCTTTGAGAAGTTAAAGGCACCACACAAATATCATGTAATTTAAGACCCATATAAAAAAAAATATAGAGCTTTGGTCCGCAAAGGTTCATCAGTCACTCTGGTTCAGAGTAAAGCAGGGAGGCAACCTAACCGACGTCTCTTAAGAGCGTAGACTTGGATCCGACCTGGGCTGATGAACCAAAGTCCTCCGTACCCACCTTCACGTGGTGCGAACCGTTAATACCCTTCCATGGGAAGGGGAACGAACGGGCACGGCAGGCATTACCAGGGGAAGGCAATGGCAAACCACCCCTGTTAACATGCCAAGAAAATCGTCATGAGACACACCAAACCAAAAGAATGTGTGTCATGGCGATCGCTAGAGCTCCAGGAGTTGACAGCACAAGGTGACAAGGTGATATAAAAACATAAATTCCATACGCTTAATCAGAAACAAAAATGAACATCAGGATGAAAAAAGATTCTTCTTCAAAAATCATACCCAGTACAATATCATTTTCATTGTTTCTCTAATAATTGACTTACTTCCTAAAACCCAATAAAAGCAAGTGAATAACAAATACTTGTGATGAAATATGCTGTAATCAGCTCTATATATATTTCATTTTCTTAATGTCTACATCATCATGAATTATAATAATTTACATACACACAGATAGAGATTATAGAGATTTCTATTCTACCAAATTAGGTAGTTTACTTATGCTTGAGCTCAATCACATTATTACACTGCCATGGCCACAAGCGAATGAAATTAAATTGAGAACAAACATCATCATAGCAAATATAAAATTCAATAATAAACATTTTGCACCAACACTGGCTCCCCAGTTTCTGGTTATTCTCCACATAGGAATGTCATCAAACAGTCGCAAAATTGTTCGTGCTGAACTCAGTTGTCGGGCAAATATGGTGAGTTTCTGGCCAGTCTTCCCCTTCACTGCCGCAGACAATAGCATGGCAGTATAGCCAGCCGTTCTGACAATCTTGTCCCGCCCTGAATATGTCTGCAGAAGTGCCACGTATGTCTCCATCACTTGGAGGTAGCTGCATCAGAAAAGAAACAATGTCCAGAGCTTCATGTTTATCACTACAAGTTTTTGCTTCTTACACTGTTACTCTTCATTTCTACGTTATGATCAGTTTTATTGTTATTATTATTTAGGCCTGGGAGCAGTAGAGAAATGGAATCTTCAAGTTTTGTTCCAATTAAATTCACAAGATAAGAAGATCCTGTAGTTATGGTGTTCTACACCGTGAGGTCTCAGATTGCCATTCATTCTGTTACACTATAATGACGTTTGTTTATGTTCATGTTGAATATCTGTAAGCATTTTCACTCGTTCTGATCTCGATGAATGGTATGGTGGTTATGCTGAACTGCCAATCAATAAACCAGTGACTACAATCCATTACACGACAGAAAAATTCCCTGTCACCATCAGAATTTATGAAGTCGAATATAATTTTTAACTCATAAGAGACATGACCAGACGTAAGACGACAGCCTACACTTAAGTTATATTTATCTAAAGGTGCTTGTGTCAAGTGCCAAAGCTGATAAAATGAAGTCGCCAGTACTCTAAATTCATGAACCACCAATTGTTGTGTGGCAAAAGAAATGGAGTTTCTCTTATTCTAAGCATGCAAAGCAAGAGAAAGCTTGTTGTCTTTTAAACAGAAGAATATTCGTTACACTGTAAAAGAATATAATTTATGACTCGGTATTTTTCAATCAAATAGTAACTCTTGTTTTGCTAAAAATAATAAACCATTGCGCTCTTACGATCCAACTTTAAATGTGGCCTTATTTAACTATGCGTACATCAATAACGTTTTAAGCACTTTTTAACATACCAGGCAGAGAAAAAATAAACTTTCACAAACGCACTACTATACTATCATGCACCCGGTTTCTGAACTCACGAAATAAACACTAGACCCTTGAACATCGATCGATGTTTACTTCACGCTTTTACCAAGGAATCTATATAGAGGTCAGGAAACTCGTGCAAATAATTTATATCCATTTGCTTTCTTATACGCAGATGTCGCCCTTTTCAATTTTAATTCATTCATTCATTCAATAACCATGGGCTCAGCGCCCGTAGCTAGGTGTCTGATGCCTTCTTTACAATGTCTTTCCACTCCGTTCTGTCCAGTGCCGAGTGGCTCAGTTTCTGGATACTTGCTCCACACCATTCTTCAATGTCATCTGTCCATTCCCTGTGAGGTCTTCCTCTTTTGTTTGTGCCTTCCACTATTCCAAAAATCAAAGTTTTAATCTTTCTGTCCTCGTTCATTCTGCAGATCCGAAAAGTCTTAACTTTCTCTGAATAATTGTTTGCATGAGATTTTCAGTCAGATTAATTCTTCTGTATACTTCTTCATTGCTGATCTTTTGATATCTTGGAAGAATCTGAGATGGAATTAGAACGAACAGTACAGATGCTGAATGTTGAAGCCAAGAAATATGGTTTGATTATGAACTTCGATAAAACAAAAACTATGGTATTTGGTGACAAGGAGATAAATCGTCAAATCGTGGTCGAGAACATAGGGTTGGAGAATGTGGAGAAGTTTACATATCTTGGAAGCAACATAACCTAGCTACGATTTAGACTGCAAAGCAGCAAAAGTGAAATAAAGATACGCATAGTCAATTTTAATACTGGATATTAAAATAATACGATGCTTTATTCTCCACAGACAATTTTTTACTCCCACTGCAAAAATTACAGAGGCATTATAGCCTACATAAAAGTTTTAAGCAAAATGAATCAAATGATACGAAAAAGAATGAGGCAGTAATGTCACACAGCCTTCACAACACCGAAGCGGCATTCAAATAAGCGGATGGCTAGTGATTAAGTAAGTAAGTAAGTAATCTTTTATTAGTACAAGACAAACGCTCATACTTTACAACCACAATACATACATACATTAACTCCGATTTAATGATGACATTGGCCTCCACTGACAGCATACCCATATAGAGCGAAACACGTCCAGCCTATCTTAGGATTTAACGCCTGTAGAGACTTACAGCTCATTAACGCGGTTGAAGAGAACATTTGTGACGTGAGAACAGCTCAGCCTGCTCCCTCCTCCCACGCCATAACGCATGGTTGCATAGCGGAAGTGACGACTGAATACGCTGAATACGACAAGGTCGCAGCCGAGCTAAAGCGCTTGGAAGCCACAGGAATCATTGCACCACTCTTGGAGACAGCGAAAGTAATTGGAGTTCAATATGACGCAAGCCAAGCAGGACTCGGCGCAGTTTTGCTTCAAGATGGAAGGTAAGTCGAATATGCCTCACGCGCAATGACAAGAACGGAGCAAGAATCGTGGGCGCAGATAGGGAAGGAACATTTGGCCACAGTTTTTGCAATGGACCGTTTTCACACGTACGTCGATGCGAGGCAGGTTACCGTTGAAACCGACCACAAACCGCTAATTGCCATAGCAGACGCCCTCTCCCCTGCATTCCCCCACCCACGGCAAACGACAGCTCGCTGGGAGCTGAATTCTCCGCCGAGATAGCGTCGCTGATGGACAAACAAGACCTCAGCATGGTAGCCTCTCAGGGCACTATCAGAGCGATGATGCCAGAGGCTCCAGAGCACGACGAGAGGTATCAACAGCTGCTGAGAGATATACAATTCGGATGGCCAACCTCCCCAGCCGAGGTGCAAGCGGTCACCAAGCCGTACATTAATAATAATAATAATAATAATAATAATAATAATAATATTTATTCTTTAATTAAGCGCCTGCAAACGCACTGCGCTGTACATGTACATGTTATGCGATAAATCTTAACTACTAACAGAACAGACAGCCTGCAATACATGTTTCGCAGATGATCTCATTACGAGTGGTAGTGTCGCTTTCAGGGGTCATCGCCGGGTTATAGCTCCATCCGCCGGATACGACACTCTGCGGCGCCTATACCTACCGGGATCAACGGCTGTATCCGAAGCGCACAGAAGTCAGATTACTCCTCAGGCAGTACAGCCGCCTTGAAAGACCTAGTCTCAAAGGGCGACATCTGTGTCAGAGACACAGGAAGAACCGTGTTATCTTTCGGATTTCTTTGAAACCGACCGTCTGCCCTGGTGAAACACCCCCTCCGAACGCACACAGCTGCCAAGGTCAGAGATTTATACATTATAGTTGATCATGACTACTTAACTTGTTTTTCTTTGCCCAGACTTGCAGTTTAAAATCAGTTTAGAATACATGCTCCATACTTGCCTTAGACTACTCAGAATTGTTCGTGAATTTCTTAAGATCTCGATTTCTTGGGCCTTTAAAGCAACACACAATTCAAGACTTCTTTGCGATATATTCGTATCGATTACGATTACGATTACGATATATATCGTATAACTTGGCACGAAGACTTTTTCTAATTGATATTTATGCAAAGTGTCTTAAAGGGACAGCCTTCGTGCATAAGAGATTAAAGAGTGAGTCTGAAGAACAATATCTCGTGTCAGAGAGATTGAGGAAAATACATTCACTGGGCTTGCATAATATTGCCGGCTCTCAGTTAAGAATTAGATTAACAGGTTGCGCAAGAAATAGAACACTCGCATACGTTCTTACAAGAATTTTGCAGGAAATGCACACAAACACAGATGCCAGCTGCTACATGCAGTTATATATACCCTACCCTAATATATTCCATCTGATCCAGGTGCCCTCCGAGGCTCCGAGCTTTCTCGTCCACAACGAAACCATCCGTAGCTGCTCTGCCTCTCCCTGGTCTCTCTGGCAACCAGACTCGGACCACCAATTAACGGACATCGATCTGTGGACAACCCCTCGGATACGACGCAGCGTTCGTGAATAGGCTGGTGCTCTGCGCTTGGCTTTACAGTGGCGCTTTAGAACATTGGAGATTACGATTACGATTACGATTTACGATTATATAGTATACTCGACGACAGTACAAATTGACGAAATCACAATAGTAGATTCGTCTAACAATTGCGTGTACCGTGGCCTTAAATATTCCAAACAAAACAGCAATCCATCTGAGTTCTTAACTCTAGGACAAATCTAGTAGGCCCTAGCCGATATGACGCTGCATTGACGCAGAGCTCGTGAATAGGCTGCAGCTTTGCGCTTACTTAACAGTAGCGCTTTAAAAATTTGGAGTTTACGATTACGATTAGCTTATAGACCGAGCTTATCTGGGACCAAGCATACGAATTGAAGATTAAAAAGCATGAAAGAAACTTAGCAATTTTGGTTTAGAATCAATAATTTGCAGCTTATTTGCACACGAAACAACTTAATGCCATATCTGGAACTTAGCGTGCTCGGAAAGGCTTTAAAGATAAGAAATAAACGTATTGCTATGAGCATAAACATAGTCATGGATATCTGTGCAATTCGTCTATACTGCACCGACCTGATGCATCGAAAGATATCCATAATCTAACGTCTTCTACCGTCTTCTGCGGCTCTGCCTAGTCCCCGGCACCGCCGCCATCCGCCGCCGCCGCCGCCGCCGCCGCTAAGCCCTCAAGTCGAAACCAGTCGCTAAGCTATCGACTGCTAGCGACTTCGTTCACTTAATATTTTGCTTGTTGTTTTAGTCGCGGTTTCCAAATAAACAATGGCAGAACAGTGCTTCTACTAGTTAATAGCTGATAACATAATTATAATCAATTGTACGTCTATGTTGTCTATCAATGCAAATATATCTATGCAGACACTGAAACTGAGCTTTTCCAGTAACTGAAGACAAAATGGAAATTATTTCAGAACAGATACTGTAATAAAAACTGAAATTATTTCAGAACTGAAACTGGAAATTATGGAAATAACGAACCCAAAACTGAATTCAAACTGAAACTGTAATTATTTTCAAAACTGAAATATCACTGGGTTGGACTTATTGATACGATTTATTCTTTTTATAAACACTCATATGCGTCACAAATTCACATTAACATTATTTCAACAGTCTCTCCCCTGCCCTCATGCCCGCATGGAGCGTAGCCCATTAATACGACCCATATTAGACCCGTATAGAGTTCATAGGTCCCATCTAATACCGACGCAAACGATATGGCCCGGTCAGTACAATAGGCCTATGCGGTAAAATGCAACATATTGTTAGGTAATCAGGTATGTCCAGTAGACATACCTGATTACCTGAGAAGTCGATAGCAAGTCGCTAAGTCAGTCGCTAAGTCTAAGCGACTTAGTCAGTCGATAAGCATGCGACTTAGTCGACTGAGTCGCTAAGTCAGTCGTTAACTCATCAAGTCAGTCGCGAACACCTTAGCGACTGACTCCGGGTACTACTTCTGCCGTCTACAAGGGTGAGGGTAATGCTGGACGCTGAGCTATAAATTCATTTAAGGATTTCATACACGAATTCTGTATTCCAATAGTTCGATATAGTGGTAGGCCTATACCATAGGGCAGCGGTTCCCAAACTTCTCTGGGTCGCGACCCACTTGTGAATAATTTGGCAGGCTCGGTACCCACTGTGCAAAATTAAATATTGTGTTCTAAAATTTGCTCCGTAAATTGGCATCGAAATATATATGCGGATTTACGTCAGGAACCCTGAAACAGCTGGCTAACGTGAGCGGCGTAGAAGGCCACTACTCAAACGGCGAGGAAGGCAAGTTAGGCAACGGGAAACCACCTCGGCTATTTCCCAAGACATGATATGGACAAATCAAGTGCAACCCTAAGTGACGTTCGTCATCAAGCGAAGTCCTCACAAACCGAACAGGATGGAGGAGGTCGGAGGGGAACACGAGGTCGTCCATGTCACAAACCTGCTCAACAGCAGAAGACTGAGAAAGAAAGACGTTAAGCGCATAAACCATTAAAGCATTAAATGGAAACTTAGGGAAAAAATAGTTTACAATTTATTGCAATCCAGCTAGTTAGGCCTATAACCCAATCACAGGCAAATGTTGTTGCTGCAAAAACTTAAATGTTTCTCAAAAACATTTGGCGACCCACTTGCCAGAGCTCCGCGACCCACTTTTGGGTCGCGACCCACAGTTTGGGAAACTCTGCCATAGGGATTCCCGAACCTGAAAGCATATCAAGAACTATGCAGCTATCGAACAATTTCCAATAGCCTATATCGATGAAACTGTTCTCTTGGAGAGCCTAATATGACAACTGCGCATTAGCCTAATATTATTTGTAGGGAAATCACGTAGGCCTACGTCGAAAACGTTATGCTTCTGAAACTTATGGCGCTTATGTCGAGTAGCCTACTTATGAGTAGGCTACTGCGAATGAACAAATTGAACTAAAAAAAGCTTTTAACTCAGCGCATAAAATGCAAATATAAACTGAGCAATTAGAAATAAATTGTAAGGAGTAAAATCAATCCCAATTGTGAACATAAAATTCAATTACTTCTTTGTTACTTTTCCTCTTTGTCGCACCCTGAAATGCCATCTCGCACCCCCTGGGTTGCGGGCAACCAAGGTTGGGAACCCTGCTCTATAGTTGGACCCGCATTACGCAGAAATTACGGCTTGAGCTCCTCATGAGTCTTCACTTCCCCGTTCCGGATATGCCTGGACAGTGGCGGCGCCGGACATTTTTTGTAACCAGAGGATAGCCTGGGCAGTCATACAAGTTACCAGCGCAGAGGGCGATTTATGGAAAGCGCGGCAGCGCGAGCTTAAATGGTGACCATATAAGATCGCTATATATATATATATATATATATATATATATATATATATATATATATATATATATATATATATATATATATATAAGATCATATATATATATATATATATATATATAAGATCATATATATATATATATATATATATATATATATATATATATATATATATAAGGTGTGCCTTGGTTGGCTCACACAACTTTTTAACACTTCCCGGGCCGCTGTATACATATAATAGCCCTCTATGCAGTAATTATATTAAAACAGTTCAAAAGATGCTATTATATAAATTATAATAGTATTTATTAGTATTACCCAAAATGATTAAATAGTATTACACAACTGTAAGGCATGTCAATTGACATAGGCCTAATTCAGATTGAGCTGGACTGCATGCTGTTGTCTTTAATTAACCGTTTAGGCTGTTTCTCTTTGTTTTGCCAAAACAAAACTTAAGGTTGCATTCGTAGGCCTACTTTGCGACTGTTCTGCCTATTTGGCGTCATAATGGCGTTCATTAACAAATAGGCAGCGTTAGACAATTCGGCCATTGTATGACGTCACAATAGCCTATATGGTTTCAAGACGGTATTATTTGTGTTAAAGCTTCGCTTGTTTTTTAATTGTCTTTTCCAGGGTCGTTTAAAATGTTTGTCTTAGGCGGTTTACGTTTGCAATCGCTCTTGAGTTAATTTATTATTCTCGTTCGATCGCTCAGCATAAATTACCGACAATCGATAAGTGTTTCTTACAATATTGATATTGATTGTGGCAATTTGTGCTTCTGCAGAACCTATAGGCCTACTTCCCTTAAGCCATGTCGAAGAAACGAACAGCAACTAAACCCAGTGATGACGAGCAAGTAAATGGAAGCTCATCTTGTAAGTTGATGCAATGAAGTATTTATCAGTATTCTCTATGCCAGTCTATAGTTACAAGTTGTTTCAATGACTCGGTCAGTTTTTATGAAGAACACTTAGCCAGAAATAGGCCTACGTCGCGAATCTCTAGCACATTTGTTCTTTGTGTACATTCAGTAAAGTACACGGAAGCATAGGGGACGACCAGCTCTTTGCAAAGCTATATTATAGCCTCATAATATTAAAATGGCAAATATATGTATTTTCAGAAAATTGCATATATTTCTCTTGCAGCATTATTCCAGAAAGATGACAATGCTAAACGTGCAAAACTCGCCCCGTTGAGTGACACAACGGTAAGCTAAACTGCATTCAACTGCAAGTCACAAATCTTTTTAGGGTCCAAGCTTGTGAATTGAATAGTGTGGTTTTTAGACCGATTTTCCATGCTTTTTGGTCTAGTAAATCGGTTTCATTAACATTAAAAGCAGTTTCTTTGACACTTCAAACTAGTCATACTTTACACAAAGGCAGCAACTTATCTAGAAAATACTTCATGTTCTAAGATAAAGTACTGTTCGTAATCGTAATCGTAATCTCCAATTTTCTAAAGCGCCACTGTAAAGCTGAGCGCAAAGCACCAGCTTATTCACGAGCGCTGCGACGTATCCGAGGGGTCCCACAGAGATCGATGTCCGTTGGTGGTCCGAGTCCGGTTTCCAGAGAGTCCAGAGAGAGGCAGGGCAGCTGTTACGGAGGGTGTCGTTGAGGACGAGATAGCTTGGAAGGCAGAGGATCAGATGGATTAGGAAAGGAAATCTTGAAGAGATGAGTTTTCAATTTGGAGTGGAAACCTGTGGGGTGATGAGTAGAGGAGCCTGAGGTAGATGACGATGAGTGAGTGGCAGTGTTGGTGGAGGAACTGAGAGAATACGGATTTCGGGAGGAAGTTCGTTCCAGAGTTGAGGTGCAGTGTGGGATATGGATCGGTTGGAGAACTTCAGGCGAGTATAGTGACTGGGGGACGGGAGAGAGTGAGATGTGAGGATGAACGGGTAGACCGGGGTGGCTGGACAGTGAAGAGTTCGCGAAGGTACCGTACTTTGGCTGGGAGCATTGTAGTGTGTTGTAGGTTAGCGACAAGACTTTGAAGTGGATTCGCTCAGGGATTTTCAGCCAGAGGAGCGATTTAAGAACAGGAGTGATATGGTGATGCTTAGGTGTCCTGGTGACTTGAAGTTGACTTATCACTCTACAGACGTCTAACCGATCGTGTTATTTTAGCGATCTATGCATGTTGCGTTCGTCATGTGATTTTTCCCCCTCAGCTTACAGCAAAATCAAAGTAAATAGAAACGACCTTCCTTAGTATCCCCCTCTGGTAAACTTCTGGGTACGACGTTCAACTATAACATCAGCTGTGAAGTAGGTAGGAGGTCTTGTAATGCTTCGTCCATTTCGTCCTCATGTTTAAAGTTATCCTAACCTGTCAACGTAATTAAGTTGATGCCTAAAAGTGCCATCTATTTGCATTGCTCTGATGCTTCGATCGGCTCGGCTTTAATATGGTCCTTCCAATTTGTTGATTTTATGCCCTGCAGGAGTTCAAACTGTGTAAACATAGGTAATTCCTTTTAACTTTTACTTGTAGCTGCAAGATCTACCGATGGAGCTAATTGAGTGTATCCTCGTTAAAGCCGTAGCTATGGAAGTGAAAGGTATGAAGCTATCGAAAAGTGTGTGGAAAGAAAAGGCTGATCTTGTGATAAGCCGACATAGAACTGTCTGTCCGCAATGGAGCAGCATCCTTGCGACCAATTTCTTTCGAAATAAACTCCAGAGAACTCTAGACAACACTGGTTAGTTCATGAAATAGATTAAGTATATAGTTTCATTTCACGAGTGGCATACACGAAGGCCTGAATTTAGAAACACAGTCTTACAGTAGAATGAAGTGTTAGCTATTTTTCCTCAACCTCGGCATATTATGACGGGTGGCCAGGTCTCTGCTTTGCTGTCAGATCTTCCAACCGAGTTTTCTGTGTTTGGCTGAATTTGCTAAAGAGCTGAAATCTTAGAACAATTTTCTACTCTAGCTGAAATTTTAACTCCGACGTCTCAGTTGACAAGCCCGCACTGTAACCACAAGACAACATCCCCATACGAACCCCATCCCCATACATACATGCATGGACATTGGACAAGTCTCGATAAGTAACGGTTCGTGCTGACGCACGTCTGCAGATCTGCACTACAGCTGAGCGTGTATTGAAATTGTCCACACGTCATCCGATACACCGCATTTTCATAATAAATGACACCGACATATTGCCTATAGCCACAGTTCTCAATATGACGCCTTCATGCTTCTGTTTGAGTTTAATGCTGTAGGCCTATACCTGGATAATCGCATATATTGGGTTTTCTTACTTTCATTGGTATTCAAGCTGTGATCAACGTCGTTGTGCTCATGACATCCTTTTTTACTCTAGCGTATTTCCAAGTACTTGCTCCGAACGTCAACCTACTTAAATGTCTACATTTCACAGGCATAAAAGACTGTAGGCCTATCGAAAACGCATGTTCTCAATAACTTTAAATGTGTTTGTACTGAAACTTTAAACGAGGTGTGTAAACAAGAAGTGTGTATGGGTGTTCGCCCATGAAGAATTTCCCATTTATCTGATCATTTCTGCTTATAGATAAGCTCGTTTTACGTGTTGAACTCTGACGGCATAAAATTATAAGTAGCAAACATGCAGAGCTCTCGTGAGAAACTAAAAGGGCACTATATTAAGTTTGTCCATACATAGGCTACATACGTACGTACGTAGCCTACATGAACACACGCATACATACATCTTTTAAACGCTAAACATAATTTTATATAGTTAGTGTTAAGAATATTTAGCATTAGACCTACACTAAAATCTTGTTGTTTCATTGTTGCCGCTTTCACCACCACCATAAAAGGCGCTATTAGGTTCGGCATACTGACAAACAAACATATATTATACATGCACAAATTGCACATATGCCCTAAATTCCTGCTGTTTCTGGCCGACGTTGCTGTAACCACCACCATCGTCGCCGCAACCGCCACCACCATCCACCACCACCACCAGCAGAACCACCACCACCATCTCGTCATTATAAATGCAATTTTGTACCGGTACGCTAAGTTTTCATCAACGAATGAATAGCCTACTGGGAGATTATCGTAACTGTTTGCGACGGTCTTTTAATTGTGTGTGCGATTAAAGCAGTACGGTAGGCCTATATCATTAGATTTATGCAGAACGGCATTATTTAGCATTGCACTGATGTTGCTAGGCCTAAGCCTGATTTTGAACAACTAGGCTACAATAATGCATTTCCTCGTTCGACGCAGACATCTAGTGTAGGCTACACGCGGTCTCCATTAATTCCGTGTCCACATTTCAGGATTACTTTAATTGAGTTTCAAGTTTATTGCAGCCTATAGCCTAGATATTCTACTTTGCGCTAGAAATAGAACACGCAATACAGTCAATTTTATAACTAGTTTTTTTTCACGCATAGGTTAAATGCACGCAAAATTATAGGACTTGATAATTTTTTCTTCTTTTGAGAAAATGTGCTCATTAGATGTAATTAGTTTAGGCTATTTATGTAACAGAGTACCGGTAATAATGTTTTAGCTCAGAAGACAGTTCGTTTGGAAATTTTGCATCGGTCTCCATTCCAGTCTTACTTCAACGAAATGACTATCTTGAAAGATGAAATATTTATGCTCCGCATAAGCCTAGCATACCGTCAAGACTGTATCATCAATGTCTACGACCGAAACAATATGACAGAGGTGAAAGAGGTCATCCCGCTACCAGGATTATTGCCGAAGCGCATGGCATCTTGCAGCCTGTCAAACTGCCTGTATATACTAAGCAAGAAACATTACCGCTTTTCAATCTTGCGCATTACGAAAGATGATGAACACCAGTTTAAGATTTCACCATTGATTAGTGACCTGTGGCTGCCAAATCCTACTTTTAACGTAACTTCCAATGGTAGCTTAATCCTTTCAAGGCAGAGAAGAGGTCAACTCTCCGTAATGAGCATATATGATGCGAATGGCTCTCTGCTGAATCAAATGAGGTTGACCGCAGATATTTCTCAATTCTACCGCATAATTCCAAGACCAAATGGAAACCTTGTCTTGGTTTCAGCTAACGACCACTTTCTAGCGAAATTAACAGAGATCGACATGGATGGCACTGTTATACGCCAATATCAGTCGTCACTTTGGGTATATAATGGTGTTTATCAAGCAGACAACTGTGGACGCATAATGATAGGAAATCAATTCAACAGCATCGAGCTTTTAGATTCTGAATTTAACCGTCTGGATTTTTCTCGTCCACAGCTGGATGAAGGCCCCTTCATTAATCCTTGCAATATTTATTACAATAGCGAAAGGAATGAGTTAGTAGCTATAAATAATTTTGTTTTACAGGGTGAAGCATTAATCGTCCATTTCACAGAAGAATAAACCACTTGAAAAGCTGTTTAAAGAAGGGGACAATCTGTGTTAAACAGCTTCGTTATTTCTGAAAATGGTCGTATATCCTAGCTACTAGGCCTATTACCTATTGTTTCAAAGAACTGTGTTGAAATTCCTATTATTTTCTAGATATACGTTGAGATTTCGTTTGCATAATCTGTGTCATTTAATAAATAATTTCGTTCTTATTTGCTTCGTGCGTTAAATTTAAGAAATTTGCTCTCGCCTTTACTGACATTTTGCAAGATAAGAGGGGACGAGGAAGACCTCAACGGATGGATAAAGAAAACCGAAGGAAGAAGCCCACTGTCGAGACGAGTGACGCCAATATACGTTTGAACCTATACCTGAGTATTATACAGACCTTGAAGAAAAAGATAGTAGGCCTACGCTCTCCCCAAACCCGACTTTTGATAGAATATCAAATCATAGGCCTACGTAAAATTTACTTAAGCATCTTAGTTATTTGCACAAAATTAGGAATTAAGAAAAGTTGCAGGTTGAATTAAATCGATGCTAACTCTATTTATTAGGCCTACCTGTTTCTAAGGATCACAAGGCAAAGCAGTAATTGTAATTTAAAGTCATGGTCGACCCTTCCAAACACCTCGGAATAACTCGATCAACATGCATGATGCAAGGCAGACGATCGATGCGGTATGAAGGACGTCGCTTTCTCTACGGCAGCATCTGTTTCCTCGCTTTACAAAGACACATCATCCTCTACTGATAAAATATGCGAACGTAGTTATCTCATCTCTATCTATTCCATGCCTATACGCCTCACTCTCTCCATCTATCTGTCTCTTCCTCTCTCTGTCTCTCTTTGTCTCCCTCTGTATATCTGTCTCCATCTATCTCTGACTATCTATCTCTGACTATCTATCTATCTATCTATCTATCTATCTATCTATCTATCTATCTATCTATCTATCTATCTATCTATCTATCTATCTATCTATCAATCTATCTATCTATCTATCTATCTATCTATCTATCTATCTATCTATCTATCTATCTATCTATCTATCTATATATCTATCTATCTATCTATCTATCTATCTATCTATCTATCTATCTATCTATCTATCTATCTATCTATCCATCAATCTATCTATCTATCTATCTATCTATCTATCTATCTATCTATCTATCTATCTATCTATCAATCTATCTATCTATCTATCTATCTATCTATCTATCTATCTATCTATCTATCTAACTATCTATCTAACTATATCTATCTATCTACCTATCTATCGCCGCCGCCCCTTAGAAGAACACCCCGTTCCGCTGTTATGCGGAGAGTAGGGTTCGACCCTCGCCCGGCTACGGCCACTGAAGCAGCATATGCGTCTGCAGTCGCCGCCGCCCCTTAGTGGCTGCAGTCGATCACCTCTATCATCATCATCATCATCATCATCATCATCATCATCATCATCATCATCATCATCATCATCATCATCATCATCATCATCATCATCATCATCATCATCATCATCATCATCATCATCATCATCATCATCATCATCATCATCATCATCATCATCATCATCATCATCATCATCATCATCATCATTATCGACTGTAGTCGACCTACCGTTTTTCTAAAGCAGCATATGAGTAAGAGCGTTATTTGACGACAGATGTACACACGGAGCTGGAGAACTATTTTATGTAACTGGTGTACTTACCCGTCATAATGACGGAAAGGGAGAGGGGTGGAGGGAAAGTGCTGAAGCGCCGTCAGTTCCCATTAATGCCCGCATTCGCAATGACTATTAATAAGTCGCAAGGACAATCCTTCGACCACGTGGGACTTTTTCAGCGAACTTGTATTTTCACATGGCCAGCTTTATGTTGCATGTAGGAGGTGACATGCCAGAAAATCGACTGCAGTCGGCCTGTTCGTAGGCCTATTAATCGTAATCTCGAGATTTATACAGCGCCCAAAAAAGCGAAGTCGCAGGAACCACCCTATTCACAGGCGCTTATATGGTAAGAAGCCGCAACCTTACACCTTGCGACCGAGAAGGCATGACCGATCCCTGCCTCTTGCAGTTGCAGATAATCTAAACCGAAAAACATTTGTAACTGCAATGTTGTAGGCCTACTCTCAACACTACAGTAGTTGATCTGGAACATGTATCATTATACGATGTTACCCTATTTGACTTTTTCACTGTGTCTGTAAGAATGTGTGTGTACACCAAACTGCGATTAGCAATTCAATGGTCAATGAAGAATATACTTACTTACTTATTCGTGACCTGCGCCGCATTCGACCCATGCATGCTTGACTTTAAAACTGCTTCTACTATTGCTACTTCTATTGTTCACTCCAAGCTTGATTTGTGTAATGAATTCCCTTTTCATAATCCTCTAATCCACTCACAACTCGTTCAAAACTCACGTACTATATAGCTCGAGCTTCACCAGGACACCCAATTCATCATTACGACTCCCATCCTTAATTGAATTACGTTATTGGCTGAAAATCCCTGAGCGCATCAAGTTCAAAGTCCGATCGCTAACCTACAACAACTCCCTATAATACTCCCAGCCAAAGTAGGCCTACATTGTAGAACTCGTCGCCATCTACCCGATCCTCCTCCTATCTCACTCTCTCCCGTCGCCAGTCACATTAACGCGCCTCAAGTTCTCCAACATTTCATATGATCATATCCCACGCTGCACCACGATCGACTTCCGTCTGAATGCCGCATATTCTTATTTAGCGCTCGTGTAGAGGCTGGTGCCCTGCGCTTGGCCTTCGAGTGGCGCTTTAGAAGTTTGGAGATTACGATTACGATTACGATAATTCCCCCACCAATACCACCACTCAACCATCGTCTCAGGACTGAACTTATGAAACGATCGGGTTTATATATCTATGGAAACGATACAGTACTGATGACGTCATTCCACAACGTGCAGTCTTTGATATGTACTTTGTAATGTGTGGTTGCGTATTGAAAGGAACCAGAGCCGTATATTACCAAGAGTTAGGACAACTGCTGTGCCAGATGTTCATTGGCTGGCCAAGTCACGTGGTTGCTGGACGCCATTATGAGTCCAGGCTGCGACCAGCTGATGCGTTGACAAAGTCGCCAGCACTAAATATATTTACGCAAAAGAAATGCCAAATTGATATGACTATAATTGTAATGTAATCCTATGTATCAGCAATAATTTGCAAGTTTGCAACAATAATAGCTGATAATACGAAAGTTGTTGACCCACGCAGGGGCGCCGCCGGCAGCGTGACTGGACGCACGTGCGTCCCCCACCAAATCAAATCCACACAAGGATTAGGCATCGCATCGATATTTTTGAAAATTTCACTGTGACGGGAGACGGGAGGGGTGTGTGTCCACTTTTTAAGCCTGGCTGCGCCTCTGGACCCACGGAAACCGCTGTGGTCGTAACTGTATTGCGGATGCTGATTCACGAGTTCACCAGTTAGTGACCCTTGAACCCGCCTAATACAGTGATACTGTTACAGAAATGGGTGCAATGAATCCAACAGACCGACTGGAAGACTTTACCAGAACCTGAGGCTGCTGCTCCTTTCACACAGAACTAACAGACTAGGCCTATGGGAAGCAATTACAAACGGAATAACGCGCAGTAACAGTAATGTTCGGATGTCTCATGTGCAATCTGTCTTAAATGGTGCAGCTATAGACTT
Source organism: Allolobophora icterica (assembly GCA_963556255.1). Lineage (NCBI taxonomy): Eukaryota > Metazoa > Annelida > Clitellata > Crassiclitellata > Lumbricidae > Allolobophora > Allolobophora icterica. The sequence goes on from OY744604.1 coordinate 54,250,678, forward strand.
ATTGCCCATTTACCACGATACTCACACATCAGTTCCTATATGCAAACTGAACTTCACTGGCTCCCTGTCCCGTTTCAAATTAGATTCCAAGGTCCTTCTAGTCACTAGATCCCAGTTCGGCTTAGCGCCTATGTACCTTTCTGAACTGATGAGCAAACAAATCTCTTCACGCTTCTCTCGCCCTCTTCGTTCTACTGACCGATTGGACTTGTTAGTACCTCGTTGACTCTGGCCTTTGCTTTGGCTGGACCTATGGCCTTCACTGTGGACTGAACTCCCTTATTGTGGCGTTTTCACCAGTTAAACTTAAATGCTTAAAGACCTTTATTTTTGCACAAGCCTAACACGTTTACAGCGCTTCTGAATAGCTCTGCTGCGAGGAGCGCTTTACAAATGTTTATATTACATTACATTATTACATTAAATTACACTCTAAATGGCACTATGTATATGCGAGTAGTGACAGACAGAAGAAAAATGAAAGCAAAACAGAATCTAAACTTGTCCTAGATAATTTTAATGAGTCATACTGAGTAAGTAATTAAGCAAGTAAGTAAGTAGTTTTTTATTCGCCAGCAAATGAAACAATCACAGCAATAACGCATTATAAATACAGATATAGTGGCAGGCTACCGGAGAAGTCTCGTAGGACTCATCTCGCCGGTCGCCCAAATAATACGAAATCAAATCATATGCTCAATATAACACAAAAACACCCGACATATAGATCCAACACTTAATAACAATCATAGCACTAACAACCATCATTGCTAACAAAGCAACAAGTTTCATGACCTTTATTTATACTAACTGTAACCTGCATCATGATCTTTATTCTATCTGTAACCTGTATCCAGGCACTGTCTACATACTCATGGAATCAATCAAATACAATTTCAACATGCTTTAAAATCTTCGATGTGAAGTAATGTGTCTAATATTACTTGAAAGTTCATGCCACCAATTGGCCCCACAGTAACGAGTTGTCTTCAGTCCTTTAGGGGGGAAACCATATATCACCATGTATCCTGGGGGGATTTGCCTCCCCAAAAGCTCTCAACATCAGGGACGTAACTAGCGTTGGGCTTGGGGGGGCTTAAGCCCCCCCAAACGAAGTTGAAGCCCCCCCAAACAAGTCAAGCCGTTGTATGCTTACGGCTAAAATTCGTATGAACACTGTATAAATGTTGCCATGTTCAAGGTTTAAGCCCCCCCAAACGAAAAATCCTAGTTACGTGCCTGCTCAACATTATAATATTGCCGGCCTCTGGGGGAAACATCAATCCTGGGGGAACTTTACCCCCCCAAAGACGTCTAGATTAAACACTGATTTATGAACAACACATAATACTTGAAAGTTGCGCATAGTTCTGTTAATGGAAGATAATAGTTCCGATATAATTCAATAACCGGTGTACAGAGGTGAGCACCCTGCAGTTTGCGTATAATACGATTAATACAAACATTTAACCCAGATGTTCCCAACCTTTTCTATGCCTCGCACCCCTTGGAAATATTTCATTAGCGCTCGCACCCCCTACAACAGTCATATCACATTTGAAGACGACTAAGTCATATTTCTATTTTTGAACCACAGACTGAACCACATACACTCATACAGTACTGTGCGTGAACAAACTGAACTAAAAATGAGCTTTTAACTCAATGCATAAAATGCACATATGAATTCATAACGCTACAAAGAATGCACTGGGGTTTTTGCAAGTCATCATTTCCTGTTGTGCAAGTGAAACCAAAGCGCACATACTCATCATTCCATTTCTTTCTTTTTGACATGATGAAAAATGAAGGGTTAATCTGCGAACCAGCAAGAGAAAAATATGAACTAATTTACCTGTTCATAAAGCCCGTTTTGACAAATTTTTCCTGCTCATTGCTTCTTTCAATATATAATGTCAATATGACATTGCACTCAAAGCAAAAATAATTACTTATAAATGCCGGCACACTGCAAGACACCGGTTGCACTATGATACAAATAAGTACTCCTGATTTAACCGATTATCGTTCAAATAACGAAGTAATGCATATATGATGCTCGTACAGTTGTTTAGCATTGAACTTGCAACTGACATAGTAATCGTGTTTCAGCGGCACTTAGGCTGATGGTTGAAACAAACAACTGGGATCGTAATATATTGACAACGTGCTGGTTTCTAGAAATGATGAACAAATGGTTAGATTTGATGTCGTCGCATCATCCCATTATTGCAATTAGCAATTAGACGTTAATAAATACAATTCTGCTTTATCGTTTCTGTATTCGGTTGTTGATGTATTTGAAAGCATAGCTATTGCCAAGCCCGGCACGACAGCTTCTTGGAAGCCAGTTCAAAGTGGTGTTATACTGTCTGTTTTGCAGTTGCAGTTGCAGGATAGGTTGCTAAATACTGAGAATTTAAGTTTTTGTTGACTGCACGACTGACTCAGGACTGTTTAGAAAACTTGTTTTCGTGTGTTCGCAGTAAAAATGCAGTTCCCGCAGCACTCGAGTTGAAGAACAGCTTGAGATTGCTCTCGTGTTGAAAATAATGATGTCACATGTCCCTCATGTATTGCCTCTGTTAAAGCTCAAGATTATACTCAAAAACTTGGAACAGAAATAACACGTTTGCTTATGCTGAAAGAAAACAGGCCGGGTTGTCTAACACCATGCAATGAGACCGCCTTCAGTATATTACTGTCCGCAGAAATTGCTTTCCAACAGCTTCAACAATCTTTTTATCTGCTTCGAATGATTACGTGAACAGCTTTTGTGAGAAATCATGTCCCGAACTTCAGAGGTAAACTTACCGGAATGTCATGAGATCAAGCGTAAGCTCGTCTGCCGGTTTATCCGGGCCAGGCTACAGTTCTTTGCCACGAAGCAAAGGTCTCTGAAAAAAGAGAAAGTTGCAACGAAATCGTGCCATGAAATGTCCAGTAGGAGCAGTGTCGTCAGCTGCTGACGTTGTTGAAGCAGTAACCGAGTGCGATGTAGCATCTGCAGTGCTGTTCGATACACTTTCAGATGTAGTCAGGTACTCGTGTCTGAAAGCTGTGTCGTTAAAAACTGAAACAACCATAAAATGTCAAATTAGTGCCTAGCGATCTAAGCAAATAAGCGAAGAGACCTTGCATTTGTATTTTGAAATGAATGATCATGAAGATGTTTTGTTGACAAGCAGTGTTAAGACAATCATTATTATTTTGAATGTTACTAAAAGGAAAAATGTCAATTAGACAATGAATACATATCCAAGTCTCGATGGATGCAAGATCTGAATAACAATGTGCAACATAACAATCAAAATTATTAACTGTATTAACATTTATTATGGCATAATTATGCAATAATCAGCGAATAATAGCATGTATGCCATGCTTTATAATAGTTCAGTGCCAAAAAGTATACCAATAAACGCCCAAGCATGTTTTTTAGTGAGATATTTGGCTTTGACTTGTGCTTGCAATTTTTTATTTCCCGGTTGGTCTTCAGCTCAGGCAGACCATTTAAAATCAGCCCGCGGGCCGCATGTGGGTTGAACAGCACGGCCCTAAAGTAAACTTAACGACCATTGTGCAACACTGCACTAAAACTTAATGGGGGGCTGTATGGGGAGGGGATGGCTAACCCTTTTATAAAATCCTGGATTAGTCCATGAACTTAGAATGGTGTGCAGCAACATTTTAATCAACATATTAGTGACACTAAATTACCATCGTAAAGCTGTCGTGCTTTGGACGACGCAGTGCCTGCCGTGACAGCAGTGGTAGAGAAAGATTTACTGCTGTAGCTGTGTTCGACACATGATCGCTAATTTGCAACAGTCTTTGTCTGGTTTTCTTCTGGGCTGCGTTTCAGTGGTGGCTTTCTGACACGCACCGGTACACTGTGTGTGAAGAGCGTTGGCACAGCATCGGGTCGTAGCTTTCTCCATCCGTCCTTATGATTTCTCTCGAACTGATTGTCATGGAAATGTGCCTACAAAATATTAACAATCTTTATAGATGACACAAAATTCACTAAGGTGACCAAGAAAATTTAGAGTGTACAAAGTCACATGACTTCAATCCTATACAACGGGACGCAACCAGGCGTGGGCAACTCCACTTTCGCACCACCGCCAAAAAGAGTTCACCCACTTCTTAATTACAGGCTGCATCCAATCAAACTGCAATAACTTCATTAGCATTAATATAATAAATAATAATAATAATTACTCTTTAATTAAGCGCCTGCAAACGCACTGCGCTGTACATGTACATGTTATGCGATAAATCGTAGCTACTAACAGAACAGACAGCCTGCAATACACGGCGCAAATTGCAGCCTACAAAGCATGTCCGCCTATGGGACTCGATCTCTGTACCTCTCGCACTCTACGCCAGATGTTTTCCAATGCGCTATCGCCCCCCCCCCCAACAGGCGGGAGGTAAGAGGAGGGGGAGGAGAGAGGATAGATAGTATGTGTTTAACCTCCATAAACTAAAGTTCGTGGATAGGTCCCTGCATTAATAGTATATATCGATATGCACGTCTACGACGGCTCTACTGTATGCAAGGCAAATCCATCCAGTATCATGCCTGCGCTTCATGTGCCTAGATATGAAGTAAACTGGGAAGGCCACAAGTAAACGCTGCCTACCTCGCATAGAGCTGAACACGACGTCGGCTTCCAGTTGTCTCTCTTCACTTTCGCGATCCACAAAGCATAGCGCGTCTTGTTGCTCGGAAAACGGAACAACCGAAACCCTTTATCCTGTCGATTCGAGCAGTTAACAGCAGCGCAACGAGGCATTATTTCCAATATTCCACAAAACAAACATCCAGCGCACACACGGCTCATCCACTTCCAAAGGACTCAAAATGGCGTCCAGTAACCACGTGATCAACAGTATCTAAATTAAGAACTGGGACCGCTCAATAGCCACACTTGTCCGAACTCTTGGTAATATACGGCTCTGAAAGGAACGATCAAGCCGTTGATATTGATCAACGACATCTATGTATCTACGAGAAGTCGAGAGTCGCTCGTTATATAAATATTCATTACTTTATCTGGATAAGAAGTTTGAAAGTCAGCAACTTGGAAAGAAAGGGTTGAATTATAAATTTAGTTTAGAATGGCATTGGAACATGGAGTTATGCTCTCGAAGGTTTGCAGTTTCACTCTGATATCAACGCATTCTTAAAGATTGAATTCATATTCCGCGGTATTTTCCTTTGAATGAAATTTGCGTGTTCAGCTTTCTATGTTCTTCACATTTGCAAGTAATGGATTATCTGTACTGAGCTTTATGCTGTTCAAACTACTTACTCTGCTTCTACATATCACGTGGACAGAGACGATTATTTTGGGAAAAGTAAATAAGTAAATATTCTTTCATTCGATAACTAGTGCAGATATGTTCATTCATTCATTCATTCTAAGCATTTGATATAGCGCCTCTTCAAGATACCTGATACCTACTCAGAGGCGCTCCCAGCTCAACCACAGCAAAAGAAATGAGACTTTAGAGACTTACAAAAAGCAGGCGAGTTTACCAGTGGCCGCAAGCGCAGGTTTAAAGGTAGGCCATTCCAGATGGAGGGTCCTACAACCGAAAAGGCCCGACACTGTCTAATAGCAGTGCGAGCACGGGGGACTAAAAGCTCCCCCTTGCTGAAGAGCGGAGAGATCGACGAGCTGAAATATCAGAGACAGGCCGACAAAGATCAGACAGGTAGGATGGAGCACAGCCTAGAAGGCACCGCCAGACAAGTGCAGCAACCCTATAGGAGATGCGCTGAGAAACAGGGAGCCAGTGAAGCCAGAGACAGGAGCATGCTTAGGAAGGTGACCAATGAGGCAAGCCGCTGAGCGGAGAACCCTATCAAGGCGCCCAATTAGCTTAAGAGGCAGGCCTACAAGTACCGCACTGCAGTGATCAAGTCTACTGGTGACGAAGGCATGCACAAGAGCCACAGTAGCATTGTGAGAGAGAGAACGTGAGACAACTCTGAGTTGGCGTAACTAGTAGTAACAACTACGAGTGACCAAATTAATGTGCTGTGAGAAATTCAGCTCTTGATCCAAAGTTACTCCAAGGTCTCGAACTGTGACAGAGAAAGAGATATGAGGAAAAGTCACCGCTAATAGACGCATGTCAATGGACGCCAATTGCCTGCGGGTACCGATCCAGATAAACTGGGTCTTAGATGGATTCAAAAGCAAGCGATTTGAAGCCATCCATGATGAGAGAGAATCAATCGCATGGGACATCAGCGATACAGAAGACACTGCGTCGGTGGCGAGGCAGTGAACATAGGCCTGCACATCATCAGCATAGAGCTGGTGCAGGAGGCCATTTGCGGACAGCAAGGAACTAATACCAGCTGTGTAAATAATGTACAGTAAAGGGCCCAACACTGAGCCCTGTGGCACACCAAAAGGGGCAGGGACCCAACGGGACCTAGAGGCACCAACAACCACACAGTTTGTGCGCTCAGACAGAAAGGAGCGAAGCCATTCTAAAGGAGCACCGGCCAACCCAAAAGAAGTAGAGAGGCGTTGGAGCAAGATAGGATGATCGACACAGTCGAAAGCAGCACTAACATCGAAAAGAGCCAAGAGAGTGACCTGACCACGGTCAATGGCACCATAGAGATCAGATAGTAGACGGACCAGGAGTGTCTCTGTGGAATGGTTCCTCCGAAAGCCCGATTGCTGGGAGGGAAGCAGCTCATGCATGTCTAAATATGCAATTAATTGGTTAGCGACTATGCGCTCTAATATTTTAGATAAAAATGTAACATTAGCAATTGGTCGGTAGTTGGCTGGATCATCTGGATCCAGACCTTCTCGCTTCAATGCTGGAAGCAGAATTGACCACTTTTGAGAGGACGGAAGATGAGTTTCCCTGATCGACCGGTTGCATAGTGTAGTGAAGAACAGCAGAAAGTCGTCAATGAGTTCTTGAACGAGAAATGTAGGAACAGGGTCCAGCTCACACGTTTTTGGCACAGAGCTTAGGATGAGCCGACGTAACTCTAATCCAGAGACCTCATTTAAGACGGTGATCGGTGACAGAGTATTCTGGTGGAGAGGAAGCCGAGGTAGCGTCGCGTATGGTTGAAACCTTGGTTGTATGCCGCTCCAGGAATGCGTCTGCAGTAAACGGCGGCAGAGACTGGGACTGATATGTGATTCTGGGAACGCGTTTAAATGCAGATTCAGATTTCTTATGATATTTCTCATGGGTAAATGCGAAGACTGAGTGCCTGTGTATATAAAAAATATGGTCGCCACTGACTTCGCTCCAATAGAGCGCCGCTACCTACCAGCCTTATCCCATAATGCAGTTCAATAAGTAAGCAAGTAACGCAAACTTTAATTTTCTCTTCGTGGTTCTTTTGAGCCTATACTTTGTGTTTTGTTAGAATGGGAAGTGTATTTTGGCAGTTGCGGCTGTTTTGCGCTATACTGCTTTAAATAAAATCATTTAGTTCTGTTTGTAATATAAGTTCGTGTTAGTTACTTACGGTACTTACTTAGCGACCTATCACAACGTAAACAATATGGCCACTCTGGACTTCCTTCGAATAGAGCTTTGCTAACTACCAGCATCATCCCATAATGCAATTCACTAAGTAAGTAACAAACGTATGCAATTCACTAAGTAAGTAACAAACGGTAAAGGTTTACGGGGGGTCGGTGAAATCGTTCACAAGGTTAACATCATGGCTGCTGCAGAATTGCCTAGAAGTATGGCAGCTATGCAGAAGGGTACAACTTGACATCTGCTCAAAATTTTGCTTGCATGGCATGCGATACAGTGGTTCATTGACACCTGCCCAATCTAATTTAGTCTAACGACTTCTTTAGCACGGCTATCATGATGTCCAAGACATCTGTTGATGGCCATTTCAAGTGAAATCACAAACCGTAGCAAATCCATCGGAGAAACCAAACTAGGTTAGGCAGTGCAAGCGGAGATTGTAAACAAATGTTGTGTGATGGGTCGAATGTAAGTAGACAAGAGTCTGTGAAAGTGAATCCTGCTAGCGCTTGTGAATTTGGCACTGTAACACAGACCCATCACTCTTGCTGAAAGTCTTATAACTTCCATAATGCTGTTACATAATGCCCTGGATGTCATTCAATGGTTGTTTCAAGTGATATCGCAAGCGAAATGAGAATCCTTTGGAGAAGCTAAAATAAGTGTGGCATCTCGAGTATGGTGTTTGAATGTAGATATTGCAAACGGATGTTGTGTTGTGGGTTGACTATAAACGGAGAGACTATATAGAAGACGTATGCTGCTAAAACTTGTGATGTGTTCTGTAATGTCAGAGTGGCTGAAAACTAGTATATACTCCGGCTGAAACTAATCTAGGCCAACTCTTAAGCTTGATTATTTACGGTTTGACCTGTGGCTGAAACGTCGTCATAATTATGCTGTTTATTGTCTTTGTTTCATTTCTAGACCAGTCCTGCTTTCCTGCATGCCAACAGTACGAGCCACACTTGGTGTTTCAGTGCTGTTGCTGAAATCATAGGTATGTAATATGGATGTGTCAAGTCACTTATATAGCATGTAGGGCTGTCAAAATTTGAAAAACGTGACCCGGGTGCCACATTGTTTTGCGCTATTAGATATTATGTGAACTGTTTGTTTATGTGTAACCAATTCTTCGTGAAGAATGATACAGTAGGAGAGAGTTTATGTCATCAAATTACATGAATACATGCTGTTTTAGTTGGTCTCTCAGACCATGAACTCAACAGGCTGCAACACATCCAAAACTCCTTAGCTTGCGTTGTGCTACGTGTTCCACTATGAGCGAGCTCCTCCTAAGTCCTACTGCATCAGCTACACTGGCTTCCTGTTGAGTTCAGAATAAAATTTAAATTGGCCTGTTTGACATATGAAGCCCTCAGCACCAGCTCACCTCCCTACCTTCAATCACTACTAACTCCTTACATTCCTCCTCATTGCCTGCGATCATCAAATACTGGTCTTTTGACTGACCCACGATGCAGAACAGTCATGGGCTCGTGTGCATTCCATGCCTCTGCCTCCAGGGAATGGAATCGACTGCCACTCTCCCTTCGTAGCTCAAATTCACTTTCTTCCTTCAAAAAGACACTCAAAACTCACTATTTCTCCTTGGCTTTCAAGCACTTGGATATCTAACTGCATCTTCTCCTGGTGGCTGACTATCCGCGCCTCAGATTCACATTTCGGTGTGACCTTGAGCGCGTTACAAATTTAATAAATAAATAAATAAATGTATATTATTATTTGTTTTCTTTGTATATTAGTGCATATTGCTTGTAATTGTAAAGTCTGAGCATTTGTATATCTTCTCTTGGTTAAGAATCTCTCAAAAGCAGTGTATACTTAGCTATCAGTCAGATAGAATAGGTGAAAGTGAAGTACTATCCTAATCAGGCTGGACTAAGTGAATATCAATGGGCAGATCATCCAGTAGTGTAATGTAATCTAATGTAATGTAAATCTCCTATATTTCTCAGCGCTACACAAAAGCCACGTCAGGGAGACCAGCTTATTCACCGGCGCTATATCAAATCAAGTCCGCAATAACCATGTCCGCCTTATCCGTTCCGGTGCCAGGTCAGAGTCCGGGGAGGTCAAGCCGAGGAGACAGCAGGGTGCTACGGTGGTAATCGGTGATGATGGCGGTTGTGTGGTGGCGTAGGAATGGAATCAGGATAGGATAGCTTGAAGAGTTCGGTTTTCAGTCGTGAGTGGAAAGCAGCGGAGGACAGTGCGAGCGGAGGAGAGGTGATGTCAACAGGCGATATGGGAGGATGAGCAAACTGGCGGAGATCTTTTTGGAGATTGTTCCAAAGAGCCGGTGCAGCATAGACTAAGGAGCGGTTGCAGAATTTCAGAGATGAGGAGACTGAAGGCCGAGATAGAGGGCGAGTAGACCCGGGCGGTTGGATGGTAAATAGCTGGCAAATGTAAGAAGGTTGAGAGGTTTGAAGGGCGTTGTACGTAAGAGATATGATTTTGTAATGGATGCGTTGAGTAGTTGATGGTGTGCTGTAAGTGAAGTACCCACATACATACTTTTACATGCAATGCCTGGGACCATTCGTGTATCCAGTGTTGCAGAGCTTGGTTCAGTCGATGACCAAGCTGGTTGCAGATGGGAAGACACAGTTCACTGATGGAGTCTGGAGTAGCAATGGCTGTTGAGGCTAGCAAACTATTATGATCATGTGGTCAGCAGTTGGCAGTCTGTCAATTTAATGTAATATAACATTGTTATTATGTATTCAAAATATCTACAGGTGTAAGATTCTACTTGCTAGACTAAATGATGTTAGAGTACATTAAGAGCAGCAATTTTTGATGATGTATTGGTGGACATTTCCTGGTTAATTTGGAGTTTCTGATATTTGAGCACAGACAATGCCTATGATCCGGATGTTGGAGCGACAGAACTTAGAATCGACAAAGTGATGATTAAGGATGAGGTCTGTCTTGCCTTCACCGATAATGGTGCTGGAATGACGCCAGATAAACTTCATCGCATGCTGAGGTAGGGTGACTGTTACTTATCTGTATCAGCTGAGTACATGTCTGTTTTAAACAGTAAATGTTTTAACATTATCACCTTACACAAATACATTCACATATACTGACAGTTCTTAGGTATTTAAGCAACTCTGATAGACAAAGTCATTCAGCAGATATTCCAGTGGTTGTGCCATGTGGAGAGAAAACCAGTTGACAGAATTCCATACAATGCATTACCCATGAGGTTTGAAGGAAAGAAAAAAACAAAGACCAAGTCTGTGCTGGATTGACAATAGAAATAAGAACATAGCAAGATTAAACTGTCATTGAGCAGAGCATTGGACTTGACAAATGATCAAGGAAAATGAAAATGATTTATTCACACTCGTTGCTGCCAGATAGCTGGCGATCTTTTAGATATGTGCTGTAGTTCAACTCTTGATCAACTTGTTCATTGCAATGGGCTATTTGTTGCCAAGCCTCGAAGCTTAAATGGAAATCCCCACTTGCTTGGTTTTGGCGTTTTAACCTAGGATCTGTCAACAGTATTATTTTTATCAAAGGTCTATCAATTTCAGTAATTTCACTTGAACAAGCTTGTCTTGCACAATGCACATTAGTGATTACATTGTTACCATGCCTTTAGAAACTGTCAAGGCCTATACTTTCAGCTAGTGGCAATTAAATGTTTGGTGTGTTGCACCACTTCAGAGAATATTCTTTGCAGCTGCCATGTGTTTAATGTCAAGATCTGTACTGATAGTCTTACGACGATAACTATGAGGGCGTTCAATAAGTTTTGAGTCTAACCTATTAAAAGGTACATGAATGAGCACATATTTATTTTCAACTTAGTCACCACCTTTGTCAAGCACAGTTTTGTAACGATCTTGGAGTTTTTCACTGCTAGTACCCATCGCCGCCGAATGGCTGGCGTCAGGAACTGATGATGATGAGTATAAAAGCACATCTTTTTTGCTATACACAGTAGTGAACCCTGAAGCTTGTAGGTCTCAATAACATTTTTTCTGGACTACAAGTCACACCTTATGTACCAATTCCAGGACAGTCCAAAAATGTTAAAGTTAATGCATAAGTTGCTCAGGCCTTTCAATAAGATACATGCTTAGAACTTCATTTGGAAAACCATGACTGGAAAATACGGTATTACTACATGTAATTGTAAGTTTGACTTCTGTTTGCCATCAAACTATGCGTAGTTAAAGTGGAATTTAGTGATGTAAGAAATACTTGTTTTGCACCTCAAGGACATAACTTCCAAATTACAGTTGATCTGTAGAAGTGCTGCAGAGATATATATTTGACTCTAGATATGACCAAAGTATGATATGGGTTTGCTTTTAAATCCTATTGGCTTCTATTATTCACCAAAGCTTCAACCTCAGTTGCTCTTTTGGGCCATTCTGAATTGTAGAAAGTTTATTTCATAGTGTGGATTTGAAGCCTAAAACACTGCTAGATGTTTATGGTTTTATTATTTAGACTGGTTTCTTAGTATTATGTATCTAATGTATTTTGTTCTGTTCTCACTTTATTTTTTGTTCTTATTTTATTTTGTTCTTCTAGTTTTGGATACTGTGAAAAAGTGGAAATCCGAGGTCATAAACCAGTTGGCCAGTACGGAAATGGATTTAAATCTGGTTCCATGCGATTGGGAAAAGATGCCATTGTATTCACTAAGTGTAAAACAACATGGTCTGTTGGTTTTCTTTCTCAGACGTTTCTTGCTGCTATTAATGCTGATACCGTTCTTGTGCCAATCATCACATTTGACAAGGCAGCCAATATCCTTTGCTGTTTAACATCCACGATGACAATTGATGCTATTCTGCTTAAATTTAAATAGTCTTTCAGTGATATGAAGTCACAGCAGCATGGAGAGGAAAAATCATTTAATTTTTTAGGCTGTTTGCCGGCTAGAGATGGATTCTGGATAAGTCCAGGATATGTGTGTTTCTTCATACAATTTCAGCTGATCTTAGTTGTTGTGATATGTGTGGTATTGTGTATCAATGTTGATGTTGCATTACATTACTTAATAGTAAATAATTAATACTATTGTTCCACTGCAAGCAAAATTCACTTTCCCACAACCGGACGGTCCAAAATATTATCAAAATTGTACTTGTATTGTGTTAATTTCTAAAGCGCTACTTTCTAAAGCAGCGGTTCCCAAACTTCTCTTGGTCGCGACCCACTTGTGACAGTCTAGGTACCCACTATGTAAATTTAAGCATTAGGTACTAAAATTTGCTTCGTAAATTGGTATCGAAATATGCGGATTTAAGTACAGCGCTTGGAAATTTAAAGCATTAAAGGTAAAACTTAGGTAAAAACAGTTTAAAATTTATTGCAATCCAGCTAGTTATACCCCAATCATAGCTAAATGTTGTTGCTGCGAAAACATAAATGTTTCTCGAAGAAATTTGGAGACCCACCTGCGAGAGCTTCGCGATCCACTTTTGGGTTGCGACCCACAGTTTGGGAAACTCTGTTCTGAAGCACAGAGCACCAACGTATTCTCGAGTGCTATATGTATGTATGTATATATTAGAACACTTATAAGTAACTCACAAAGACACTGATTCATGTCAGAGGGTTTTCCACAGAGGGGTTGTAAATGATTTTCAGTTGCTAATGAGAAAGGCAAAGAAAGGATAAGAAACTGTATTCTGTAATAGTTTGCATAAGAGGCATGTTGACATACTTTATCAGTGCTGTCCAACCTTTTTGACGCCGCGGGTCACCGAAGAAATATTGTTGAAGCCAAGGGCCACACCAGTAAACTCAAAAGAAATGACTAAATGTATTAACTGTATTAAACTTTATTATGGCAATAATTATGCAATAATTAGTGAATAATAATTATGTATGTATGGCATGCTTGATAATAGTTTAGCGCCAAAAGTATGTCAATAAACGTTAAAGCATGTTTTTAGTGAGATATTTGGCTTTGAATTGTGCTTGCAATTTTTTATCTGCGGGTGGCGTTCAGCTCGGGTGGGCCATTTATAATCAGCCCGCGGACGCCTGCATGTTAGACAGCACGGCACTATATAAACAAGAAGGTTAACAATAAATTATGTCAGCCTTGTTTGATTCTTTATTTTATTTGGGTTAGTGTTTAATATTTTTCTGAGCCTTTGCAATTTGTATGTTTGTGCAAATAGTTTTGTGTGGTAAGGTTGTTGAAGACGGTAAGCTCCAAATCCTCCGAGATTCACCTTGTACTTGTGCACATCAATCGAATAACAGGAGAGACTCATTTCACTTGTGGGATTGCATTACGGATTTATTAAGTTTTCTCTTAATCTTCCAGGATTAGAACCTTAGATGCAGTGACGAGAGACTGCAGAGTAGGGCATAGCCGTGTACTGACCCGGATAACCGGAAATTCCGGGTGTTAAACACCCGGAAGACACCCGGACCCGGAGCTGAAAGGTCATCCGGGTCCGAGTGTGTAATTTTTTTACAAAACAAATTTATAAATTCCGGGTGTTAAACACCCGGAAGACACCCGGACCCGGAGCTGAAAGGTCATCCGGGTCCGAGTGTGTAATTTTTTTACAAAACAAATTTATGAACGACGAAATAAAAAAACACTGAAACCACTTTTTAGTAAGCCCGGCCCGTTCCAGAGGTGTAGAATTGCGACAGTTTAGGTGCGCTCACTAAAGCAGACGACCGTGGGAAACCAGCGGTCTTTCTATGTAAATAAGAGCACCGTTAATTAGAGCAATAAATGGGCTGTAAGTTCTCATGGTCAGTTTCTACAAACGTCGTATGGTTGGGGAGGTAATAGACCCGGTCGACAGTCGAGCGAGAGTCATTAGCCTTTGAAGTCCTTGGACCTGTAGCCGGCGTGTCATTGAAACAAGGCAGCTTTTAAAGTCCCCGTTTATTCCCCCCTTCCCTCCTCCTTCGGCCGGTACGCGGTGTGTCCATGAAAGACAGTTTCTTAGCTCTCTTTCTTGCCTATAGTTCCCTTCTTCCATGCAATGCTCTGTATAGTTCCGGAAACGACATATATATTGGTTTTGGTAGGTCAACACTCAACAGACGTCATTATAATAGTAGACGGTAGCACACACTTTGGTGCATATATCTGAATGTCCGCTTTTAGTTTTAATATCCGGACCCGGTACCCGGACCCGGCAGATTTTATTGAAACTACCCGGACCCGGTACCCGGTTGAAAAGCGCCACCCGGCTATGCCCTACTGCAGAGTTACTATTTCGCTGATCTTCAGCCAAACCCTGATTGGAAAAAAATGTGTACATTAGGGTTATAACTTTTTTACAACCTCATGTTCCTGTAGCTTAGTTGGATGAACTTTTGCCTAAAAACAAAGGAATGGACTGTAGTTTTCAAATCTTTTGAAAAAAGGTCACCCGAAATCAAAAAATCGATTCGTGTATATGTCGCTGTATAATGTATTATGTAATATGCATGCATAGTGCATACTAGCATGTATTAACAGTATTATAATACAGGAAAGAATGAGCTTGAAAATTTTATGATATTTGTACAATATTTTGTACATATATACTTGTACAATGTTTTGTACACTGTACAATGTACAACTGTACAATGTACGTCACTGCTTATTGCTTAGACTACATCGATGTTGCAGTTTGTCTATCATGAAGTTCCCGCCTTACTTTGATTGCGCGTTCTGCACACTGATGATTACTTCTTGGTATCTGGAGTATGGATGGCTCCTGCTTCCAATAATTCTCCAATACCCACAATGCTTTTTTGTAAGGTTTCAATATTTCTGACAAGTTCTTGAAGACATTTTTATTGTACATCTGCTGAGTAAAACCAATAGTCTGTCCAGTCATATGAAACTAATCTGCATACCATCTCTAAAGTCTTCCTTGCTGTAGGGATAAGAATGAATGCAAGGATAGCAAAAATGGCTCTTGAATTCCACCTGGCATTGCTGATGTTTGGAATTATCTTAAACTTAACCAGTGGAAAAACCCATTTTCCTCAAAGAATCTGAACACCTGTGTAAGATGGTATAACAATTTCATGTCATCTCTCCATCGTGCTTTTTCGATGATTTCTTCTGTTCCATTAACAAACTGTGCTTTCAGTTCCTCATACTTGTTCATCAGTTGAGACATACTGTAAGCGGATATTCTATGTTTGGAGACCTTAGTGTTACCACCAAGTTCCTCATCCATGACCACCCTGAGAATCCTCTCCAGGAAGTATGATCCTGACAACCGATAAATTGTGGTTTGCTGACACCTTTGCCTGAGAACATTCGTTGCAATTTGACAACAACTCTGTTCTTTTTCCAAGTGTTAACACTGGTTGTATCACTGGTATCAGCAGTGGTCATCTTCACTGCATTCAATAAGTTGTAATCATCAAGAACATTTGCTATTCCTGCGGCAATAGTTTCGGTCTTGCCATCTTTCAGACGCAGTGCATCCACTTTTACTTCGGTTCTCTCATTCTTCAGTACCACAACCTGATATTCATTTTCCTCAATGTGCTTGCCATCAAAATGTAAGGACCACTGTTCCATCTGTAACTTTTAAATAATGTCCTCCTTCAATTTTGCAGCGTTTTTGGTTGCCTGGTTGCACTTTTCGTGTGTGATACTGTAGGCCTATAGTGCCACTTAAAAATTATAAAAATTATAAAAATCCAGTTGTTTGACAACAAACTTTTCTATATAGACCAATATTTGACTTCTTCTAGAAAGTGCTCAACAGTTTGAGGGAGTTCCAGATAGCTGTAAAAGTTCTAAACAGTTCCATAAATTTTTATAAGTGCTACTACTTATGAGTAGTAACGTTACATATACAGTGATTCAAACTTTTCATTTGGGGGTGATCTTTTTTCACAACTGAAAAGAATTAATCACTTTTTCAGTGTTTCTAAGCAAAAGTTCATCCATTTATGATACAGGAAATCGGTTTTATGAAAAAAAGTCAAAAAGTTTTAACCCTAGTGTACATGCGTTTACTCTACATTTGTTCATGGCATGCATTGATTCGTGATAGTTGCTTTCTGCTGTTTTTGCTTTGTGACATTTCTGTTAATCATGATTTTGTCTTCCTTAACATCTTCCTTTAACATCGTGTTGTTTATCGAGATGACACAGAAGGAAGCCTCAAGTCAATATTTTCCCATTCCATTTTCACTACACTCAAGTCAGTTCTCAAGGAATATGCAAACTTAGATGGACATGAGACTGGGACACGTATAATTATCTACAACCTTAAAAGGTAATCATCTGCTCATTTATTGTCTTTATTAGTAAATGGGATACAAACATGTGGGTCTGTCAAGCAAGGATATCTGTGTTACACTGTAAGTAAGTAATTAACGCATTTGGCATGCCATGTATCCATAACCTGAATTAGGAGTCGTTAGCCAGTGAGTCTGAATAAGACCGGTTTGTTTTAAAATTGGAAGGTGTATAGAAGGTAGAGGTATCTGACAAGGATCCTGAAGACTAAGGAGGTGCAGAGGATAAGGAAGAAGTAATATATACGAGATCCAAACTTTCAAGATGTTTAACAGGTAGGTATTATGGATTTTATGAAGATGTCAGTATACTTGATTGTTTCTTGAAATCTCTATATTATGTTAAAAAATTTTTAATTTTAAGGTCATCTTTAGTATAAAACTGCCAAGAGATAAATTGATTGATTGAATCAACCATATGTATTGCAATTTGTCATTTGGGTTTGGTTCGCTTTGCTAGTTTCATCATGAGCAAAATGAATGGTTTTTTCACCACTGGAAAGTAACTTATGATAACTAGTTATCTATATTGTCTTTGCAGAGGAGCGGATGGCATGCTGGAGTTGGACTTTGATTCAAACCCAAGGGACATTATTAATTCTGAGCACCATGAGTTTGACAATTCCAACTTACGTATTGTTAAGGAATACACTCCTGAATACCGAAGATCTCTTAGGGTTTGTTTTAGTCTGCCTCTTACAGTCTGTGTATATGTTTGCTTGTGTCTGTTTGGCTTGTGATGTGTCTGTATTCCAGTGTGCTGTAACGGATTACAGGGTACAGAACAGCTTGGCATTTTTTTATAGTTTACTGTCAGGTGCAGAGTTTGGCATTAATGCTGAGCTCAGTTTGTCCATGAAGTACTATGCCACCTGGTGCAAACTCGGGTCATTCATCCTTGCAGAGGATGGAAATCTGTGTTGGCACTAGCAGTACATGAGCACCAATGCACGTTGGATTGCTCTATGTTTGTGTCGCATTCAGCAGATCCTTCATCCTCAGAACCACGCATCTGAGGCACTGGCGTAAACTTGTCCAAAATATTGGGGGGCATGGGGTCTGGACCAGAAAAACAAGTTTTTTCAATATGAAAAGTTGGTTTTGTTGTTGTTTTTTCGTCTTTTTTTCATTTTTATGGTTTTTGTTGTTTTTAAGATTTTCGGATCATAAAAATCATGAAAAATGGCATCAAGAAGAGCTCCAACTCAGTTTAATTCGGTTGCGATTTCCGAAAATTAAAAATCATTAAATCAATGTTCTTAAAATAACTTCTACAAAATAAGAAATTTATTTTCTTTAAACAAACAAAAAACAAATTTTGTGGTTTTCTTTTTCTTTTGGTTTTGTTTAAAACCAACTACCGAAAAAACTTTTTTCACCTCTGGTCTGGACAGTCAGCAGAGGCTTCCGGTTTACGTTAATGCGTATGAAATGGGGCGTTTTGTTTACATGTAAATTTGTTTCATATTGAAGATAAAAATAAATCTTTGTTTTCATTATGAATTTCTGATAGTATTTCAGTTCTGTGTCTCTGATTTTCTGTTTCTGAAGAAATTTGTCTATATCGAAACATAATAATTTACTATTTGAAGAAATTCTCCTCTCGAGGAGTTCCTACAGAGGCATGTAAAC
The DNA here is from genome assembly GCA_963556255.1 of Allolobophora icterica. Lineage (NCBI taxonomy): Eukaryota > Metazoa > Annelida > Clitellata > Crassiclitellata > Lumbricidae > Allolobophora > Allolobophora icterica. The sequence goes on from OY744604.1 coordinate 54,269,137, forward strand.
AAGATTTTGCCTTTAACAGGCAATATTTATGGAGCCATTAACCTTCAGGTGCATGCCACGTATTCTATCGCATCTTATAAGCAAAATTGTTACAAATTTGGTGCTGCTGCTGTGGGTGGCTTCTCAGTCAAGCGACATTTCACCACTGCTCCAGGGTTTGATTTGTGGTACTTAATTTTACAGCATTACCTTGTTCATTTGTTTTGTTGGATTATTAAGAATTGCTTGATTTGTTCATTGTGTTAAACTGAACGTTTTCCTGAATCCTCTGTTCAATCAAGGTAACAGTTATAGTGTTTATTTTCATCAGGAATATTGCAGCATTCTGTTTCTAAAGCCACGGATGAAAATAATCATCAAAGGAGAGAAAGTACGGGCAAAGCTCATCAGTAAAAGCCTTCAGAAGATGGAAGTGGCCCTTCACAGGCCACGGTTTCTTGTATGTGTCCTGAACCCTGAATTTTAATTGCCAGTTTGTTAAATTTTTTAGCACTTAGTTTTACTCAAAGGCTTCTCTTGCTTGTGAAAATATATCTGAGTGACAGTGTGTTTATTATGTTATCACAAATCCTATATAAATACCTATATTTTTTATACTTGAAATGTACAACCTTATTCTAAGGTATTAAGTCTTGGTTGATCTTGGGGCATAGTTACCGAATGGATAGAGTACTCACCCTGTAATGCAGGGAGTACGGGTTCGAGCCTCCACTCTGGCAGTCATTGTGTAAGGATCTTTGTTCTCCACACACAATTGCTCAGCGCCATTGATGTTCTGTGCACTTTTGAACGTTGGAAGCAGGGCAGTATTGAATATAGTTGCATATAGTATTATGATCAAGTGGTGTTGGTTAGTCTTGAGTTTGCACCACAAATAAAACTGTAATGCATAAGACTTAAATCAGTAGTCACTTCTGAGGAAAATTGATAAACATGCAACAACCACTTCTTCAAGATTTTGATTACAGTCAGTGAGGGGACATTTAAATTTATATTTCCTTTCACTACTATGAAAATTTTTATTTCTTAGTGTCAGAGTGCATTTTGTACATATAATGAGTGATGTAAGAAAATTTGTTTTGTTTGACTTAGGTATAATGGCTTTCAGAGTGTTTTTCAATAACCTGGTTTTATGTTTATGTGTTATTTATTGATGAAGACAAAGCCAGTGAAGATCATCTTTGGCTTTAGTACATCTAATGAAGACTTTGGTATGATGTTGTACAACAAGAATCGACTGATTAAGGCATACGAGAGAGTTGGATGTCAGAAGCAGGTCAGTACGCATAAAATCTGACCATTACTGTGCAAAATTAAGAATTGTGTGAGAGTGAGGTATTAGTAACAATCTCAGATTTATGGCCAATTTAGGTTCATCTATAATGCTTGTCACCAGAGAATGACAGAGATTTATGTGCCATACACCAAACTTGACATAGAGACAAAAGATGAAGACAGATTACACTGGACAGCAAATTTTTTGAAGAGTTTTACTTCCTGAAAATTTTTTGGTGATTATGATAGACAGTTTCAAGCTGAACACAAATGTAATTTCAGATAGACTATCATTTAAGAATTTGGAGAAACATGAAATTAACATTTATTGAATTTAGTGTGTTTAAGAGCATAATGATGATGCTGGGGAATTGCATTAGCTCAGCTGAGCTAAAAGTGTTTTGCTGCTGATTTTCATTTGTACTCAGGATCTGATGCTTCCCATTTCAAATCTCAAGCCAAATTTCTGCCATAACGGGGATTTGAACCCCACGGCCTCGTGAGTGACAGTCCAGCAAGTTAACCAGTGCACTTTCGACCTGCATGACCCTGTCCATAATTGCATGTTTTATAGACAGCTCAACACTGTTTTCTTTTAGATCTTGTTGCAACCAAATTGGTGATGTTCCTAAGATCTTTAAAATTTGTCATAAAATTGTTTTATAACTTTATTATAATATAATATTTGAAATATTAAAAATATTAAAAATATTAAAAATGAAATATATATTATATATTTCATTAAAAGTAGTAAAACAGTCAATTTTTACTAGCCTCATTCAAGAAGAGTACAAGAGGCTGGGGCCTCAGTTTAAATTTGTCAGCTTGATGTGTTGTTAACTGTTGAGAGGTTTAACTGGATCACTAATATAATCTAAACTAATGATTTGTATAGCACCGTTATCATAATACCAAAGACATCAGTTGATGGTTGCTTAGAGTGAAATCACAATCAAATCTCATAATCCATTGGAAAATCCAGGTCAAAATCCAATTGACTGAGAAACCAGAAGCCAGGCTATGGTGGGTCTGCAAGGATACTGGAGCCATGCAGCTTTGAATCTTATGACTTTCATAATGCAAGGAGCATCATTAACTGGTGCAATGAACAAATGTTTAAAAATGTCCTTTTTAATGACAGAACATTTATGTTGCATCTAAGCTCAATAAATGACAGAACACTGAGTACAGGGACCTGATGTAATGATGTATGAAGTTTGATCTTAGAAAATTCCTGTAAATGCATGAGACACTTGTGTATCCAGACTCAGTGGACAACACAATCTGGATGTTACCCCAGCAACTGCAACCAAGCATGACCATGCAGGAAGTGGTTGTTTGTAGCAAGCATGGAAGGCACAAAGAAACACATAATTTGTCTTAAACTTGTCCCTCACAGCCTGTGCTGTGTAGTGTGTATAGTTCCATGTTTCAAAAGTTCCACACCGAGCTTGATTTCTGGGTGCCCTACAGTATGATAGTAAGGCAAAGAAGAGTTATTGTTGATTTTTTAACAAAATGCAGTAAAAAAACAATAAATAAAAATATTTTAAGAAGTTGTTTTTTAGCCTATATTAGCTGCGCCTGGCCAAAAATTGGGCCGCAGTCAAGGTGCAGTTTGTGTTTTCTTGGAGAGGAAACTAAATTAGTTACTGTGATTACAGCATTTGAAATTTGTGAAATTTTCTTACACATGCACCCTTGTTTAATTTCTGAATTTGACAGGTGAGTGGACAGGGTGTGGGAGTCGTTGGTGTTGTTGAGGTAGACTTTCTGGAACCAATTCATAATAAACAGGACTTCAACAAGACAGATCGATACAAGTAAGCCTGTTTCATGGAATGTGTTTTTTTTAATGAGAGCAGTAAATAAATCAATCAAGCATTTATATAGCGCCCCTTCAAGGAAGCTATTCAGAGGCGCTCCCAACCCAACCCTGGTGAAAGAGAACAGAGAACAGCAAAGACCAGCATAATGAAGTAATTCACTGAAATTGCAAGAAATTTAGTTACACTGTTTGAAATGTGTATGCCTAATGTCACTAGACAGCAATAGAACCAACAGTCGATATTTGCAATATTATTATTATGCATTTATTAAGTGCCACTAACTAATGACCAAGCAGCAGTCAATGGCTCTGAGCAACTGTGAGTGAAGGACTTGTTCAAGGTCCCTACACAATAACCGTCTCAGGGGAGGCTTGAACCTGTACTCCCAGCATTACATGGTGAGTGCTGTAACCAATTGGTTACTCTCTGGATATTTGCAATGATATCCTTTGTTCTTAATGACAGTTTGTATGCAGTGCGGCATTGATTGGGCAAGTTTTCATGAATAAAGTATGAATTTCAAAACTATTTTGCCATATTTTTAACACAGTAACATTCAGTTGTCGGAACACCGACTGCAAAACAAACACAATAAACCCACAAATAGCTCAGTGATATCCCAAACATCATTAGAAAGTGGGACAATGGTGTAAGTGTTCGGCTGTAAACTTTGGTTTTAGGTGTATGTGAAAGTGGTTATGGAAGAATCCAGGAAAGATGGACAAATCCTAAGTCATCTTTGCCTCAAATCTTGAGTCTTTGAGCCTCAAATTCCAAACTCTTAAATCAAATCCAAAATCTAAAAAAATACTGAATCCCAAATTAAAAGTTTAAATATCATCTGTAAAATAATTAACAGTTTGCTGCGTCCAGTTCATCTAGTTCGTACAATTGTCAGATTACTGTAAGTATACTTCTAAACTGTAACAAGTACTTATTTCTATTTTTAAAGAGACCTTGTCATTTTTAGAATTGTCTTTGACAGTGGATCTTCTCTTTTGGATCTTATGCATGACCCAACAGTCCAACTTGTTTCTATAATGGCTAAAATAGATTTTAAATATTGTTTAGTCCTACTCATAAATGTCCTTGAAACTCTGACAACACTCGGAAGTTTTGATCTTATTTTCGCTATAATCCAAAATCTCATTTTCCAGTCCATTCACCTGAGCCTTTCATGCATTCTCATAAGAAGAAAAGTCAAATCAAATCCTAATCTTTACCTTTTAGATTGAATCTGTATTTTTTAAGATTGAATCTTGAGTACGATTTAATTGGAATTCAAATTTAATCATGATTTGCATTTGTTTATCCCCGGAATTCAGTCAAAATTCATTTAGGTGGTAGCCAATCATGTATAGGTCAAAGTAGTAATGATTTTAATGCCAATCTTAAAATGGATTAGAGTCTTCATCCTCAGCTATGACATGCCTCCGCCTGAAGCATTGCTGTTTCCACAGGACAGTGCCAGCCATCTTCCTGGGTACATTGCATATGAGTCCCCTTCTGTGATGCCTACTGAGTGAACAGCTTGAAATTTTGTGGTTTTTAAATGATTTTACTATTGCCTGCAATTGTCACTGCATGACAGGTGCCACGTTTTTGGTAACAACTCATAACAGACAGTCTGGAATTTTCACTTGCTTCTGTCGGCCTTCAGAATGGGACAATAAAGATTTCAGCAACCCAACACAATCTGTTATCAAGAATATCATAGATGTAGTCTTCTTATCAAGCACTATGGGCATTGAAACTTTGCAGCATCGGCCATCAGTGAACTTGCCATTCTTCAAACAGTTTACCATCATGAAACGAGTATCAGAGGCACTCATGGTAGCTGCTAATAGCTTACAAGCTTTCTCTAATTCAGCGACAGTAACATCTTAACAACTGTCTATATTTTGTAAAATGTGAACATTTGTCTTGCATTAATAAAAGATACTTACTGACTTTGGGCATGAGTCAGACTCCAAAGCTTGTGTCCATGTTTGCTAAGTACTGGTCTCTTCCAACCTCTTAGAGGGGGCTGGACATCAATGCTCTTATAGGGTCAAATATGATGACATTTTTGGATTATAAATCCTTGTGATTATGGAAGATGTTTTTATTGCTGTGTGTAATTTTTCAATTTGCAGTGCTTTCATGAATGTTCTGGCTCAGAAGTTGAATGATTACTGGCAAGAGAAAACTAACACAACAGACTCTGCACCGACTGTGTAAGTGATTGAAGTGATTATCGACTGTATAAATGATTGCAAGGCTGATGGGCTAAGGATGATGCAGTTGGTTGTCGAGCTGCTTTATATATATATATATATATATATATATATATATATATATATATATATATATATATATATATATATATATATATATATATAATATATATATTTATTGCTGAATAATTTGAAGCTTTAAATTGTGACACAGTTGGAAACAAAAGTCCTATCGTAGCTGCTCACCAGGTATTGTTTGGAATTATCCAACATTCTCAAGGAACTTATATGGGATGGTGGTCTGATTTCACAGACCTGCTTCTGTTATGGAACAGAATGAGGAGATATTATTATGGAACAGGATGTTCTTAGTATACATCATGATTCCACATTGTCAAAATCTGGACTTATTTCAATATCTTCTTTTTAAAAAATTTTTTTATATTTAGGATATTTCTATAGCGCCTCCTCAAGTCTACTACTACTCAGAGGCGCTCCCGACTACAGCATTTTTCACGCCGAAGCGCCACGAGCAATCGTGAGTGAAGGACTTGCCCAAGGTCCGTACGCAGCGGCTAGAGTGGGATTCGAATCTGCAACCCTCAGGTCACAAGGCGCCGAACTTACCACCGAGCCACCATGCCCCACTTGTATGGCTTGCTCAGAAGACAGTGAAGCAGAGGCATTTTGGCAATTCCAGATTAATTTACTCTTCTCAAGAAATCTTATTTATGACAGATAATTGATATTGTTGTACCTGTAAAGCATACCTGGTAGTGAGTTTGTGTTTTTGAGATTGGTTTAAACTTGCCATTTATCCTAGTAATGTATACCAGCTGTAGCTGAGTGAATTCAATGCACTTTTATAAGAATGGCAATTGTTTCTTTGTGGACAGGATAACAACCCCATGGACCTGGGCTCAGTGTGACAATCCTAAGTGTCTCAAGTGGCGACGACTGCCGTTAGGAGTGACATCAGAAAGCCTTCCAGAGAAATGGTTCTGCTACATGAACTTAGATCCAACACACAAGTAAGATGTCTTGCATAGCTGTTTGTGGGAAGGTTATCTGTGGGGTGACACACATGGAACCTGAGTAATATTTCGTATTAACCGAGTTTCTTATTAACTTTTGGGCAATAGTAAACAGCAATCCAGTGAGAAGCACATTATATTATTGGCTGCATTGTCTTCTCAGCAGAAAATGACTTTATGCACATACATATTGAATGATTATGATAGGCTGCTAACTTGAATTAATATTTTAAAAGTTTATTCCACTTAAAAACAACCATGAAGAACTAAAAAGCTAGGTGTTACACAGCCATGTACATGGTGAAAGCAGGAAGATGACACTGAAGGTTTTGAGACTATAATCTCACTACTGACTTGATTGCACAGCATGTGGACCCACCTGACAATTATTAATATTATTTTTATAAGAATTTTTATATAGCTCCCATTCAAGGTAAGGTTGCCTATTCAGGAGCGCTCCCAGCCCAATGCCTGTTGAACAAGACAGTTTTAAAAGCAGCAAGAAATTAAGTAAAAAGCCAGTAGATATTTGGTGGAGCGTGACAGAGAGCCTATTCCAGGTCACAGAGTCCGTCACAGAAAAGGCACGTCGCTGCCTAATAGATGTCCGATGTACTAGGTCCTGATAGACACCCTTATCCCATACCGAGGGTACGTGACAAACACTTTCGTCAAACTCAGATGTCAGACAAGGGTGTAGACTGTAGAGTCTGCCAAGTGTAAAAACCCAGAGACTGGCAGATACAGTCTTACTATGTCTGTTTCGTGACTGTTTTGCACTTTGGCATAATAATGCTGCTGTGTAAATCACTTTTGTACGTTATGAGATTTTAATTTAAAGCCAGAAGCGTGTTGTTTCAGATACCCATACACATATGTTTACAGTGGAGACCCATTATGCGCTATTGTGCTTATCGCCAATGCCTGTTTAACACATGAAGACCGATTAACACATGGAACAGGAACTTGCTTTGTAGCAATCTGTATCAACTGTGCACAGGTGCCTGATTAGCAGCAGTTGCTAGCTGCAGCTGGCTTTAAACCCCACAGAAGGCAGTACAGTTAGAGAGCAGGTGAACTTGAGATGCATGTATATCGGTGCCAGTCTTCATGCCACACGTAGAACTGCAGCTGTGACTGAGATAAATTATGGTATTTTGCCAACCCACTACCAGCCTATTAGTATTGGCTGGGGCCTTAGCTGCCATCTCAACCAGGGTTACAACAGCTGTGTATCCATATGATTGGCAGGTCAGCAGTCTTGTTGTCCTCGAGACCAAGGTCTTGGTCTCGAGTGCACTCGAGTTCGTTTTTAAAAGTCTTGGTCTTGGTCTTGAGGTTCAAGGTCTTGGTCTTGGTCTTGAGGTTCAAGGTCTTGGTCTTGGTCTTGAGGTTCAAAGTCTTGGTCTCGCAAGACCAAGACCGGCTGTCAATATGAATAGTCATTTAACAGAACTCAAGATTTCTGTATCAAGCCTGCTTGCGTCATACGACCAATATCTATGGATGGATACTAGTCTTGTTGGTCAGGAAAACCCATTGGCAGCAGCAACAGTTAGGCCTATTCTGTATCAGACGGGATGATAAACCATGGGAAGATTTCAAAAGGACTCACTATCTGTACATTTACATCCAGTGCTTGAAAAGCTTCTTTGTGTGTGTCAGCGACTTCAGCACCTGTAGAACGTATTTTTTCACATGGCGGAATTTTTATGAGGCCCACCAGGCACGTCTTGGTCAGAAAATTCTGAGCGAATTGGTTTTTATAAAATACAAAAGGCATTTGGAATAATAGTTTGCATGAAGGACTTTTGAATATAAATTCGGATTTCTCTGCAGTTTGCATTTAAAGTTAATTTGCTTGAATAAAATAAAAGACTCATGTTTTCATTAAAATAGCGAATATTCCGACTTGACAATTTTAGAAGTCTTGACATGATGGCGATTTTTTGGGTCTTGGTCTTGGTCTTGAGGTTCTTGGTCTTGGTCTTGGTCTCGAGGTTCAAAGTCTTGGTCTTGAGGTTCAAGGTCTTGGTCTTGGTCTTGGTCTTGAGGTTTAAGGTCTTGACAACAAGACTGCAGGTCAGTCCATGCACTTCCATGCTTTGGAATAATGTCTGGAAATATGTTCAGAAACATTAATTGTCTGGTATTGAATCATAATGACTTGCTATTAACTAGACAGCAATGTTGCCTTTCTAAGTATTTGGACAAATCTGATAGCAGGCTACAATGCAAGTGCCTTCACATTAGACAGCATATGTCTTTGCGCTATATAGCCACATTAAGGCGTACATAAATCAGAACCTACTGTATTTCAGTATGGCCTTCTTAACCCGCAATCTGTTGCAGTGACTTTGGACTCCAACTACCTTACATAAACTGGCCGCACTATACTTTGTTGTCGTAAATTTTAATCCTTTTTGCACCTTTGTCGTTCTATCATGTGTACTGTCATTTTACTTGGTTTCCAAAGAAAAATTCTGATGCGAAAGGATTATTGTCACTCACTGACTGAAGTGCATATTTCTGCTAGACACATTAGTCAGTATATTTGATTAGCAAAGGCAAAATCACTTGTATAAATCTTAGATGCATGTCTGTGTGGTAAAGTTTGGTTGAATGAGTGATGTTATACTTTGTAAAGTAAAGATTTGCAACACTAGTTGTTGGATGCCTTGTTGCTTGATATTTTGATGGTGCCAGTGTACTATTATTAACCCCAACCAAATGAGCAAAGATGCTTTATACAGAAAGATGCTACATGTAGCACCACAATTAATGCAAGTAAGTTAATAAAGCTTAATTTATAATATCTGGGTTTATTTTAAATGACATAAAGCATTTCACATAAATAATGTTATAATTTTTTATAATATTGTTGTCACTGCAGAAATTTCTATCAAATCAATCAAACAATTTATTGGTCCCATGAAGGAAGGTATCAAACATTTGTTACAGTTATTGCAGCAAAATTAAGGACAAAATTACTATGATTGCTGTGTTGCCTTGCTGCACTGAGTCTATTGATGTTTGAAATGTGCAGTCGATGTGAAATTGAAGAAGAACCAGAGGACGAAGATGCTCTTATTGAACAAGGAACCACTTATGAAAGACGAGTCAAAAAGCAGAAGTAAGTGGAATGTTAGTTGAATTTCTCCATTTCAAGAGATGTGCATGGACATTAATAAGGAACTGAGTGAGAGTTTGCAATATTGACTGTATGTATAATTAAAAGATAATTAAAGGAAGGTTGATTTATTTACCTTTTTAGATTGCCCATGACATGTTGATTAGTGTACTACGGTCTCATCCATTTTATGGCCATAAATATTTAAATTTCTGATTGCAACTACAAATACTTCATTCACAGTTTGACAAAATAGAAGGTTTTGGCAACATAATTAGCTACTTCAGATCTGTGTGTAATAGGGCATAGCCGGGTACTGACCCGGATAACCGGAAATTCCGGGTATTGAAACCCGCAAGACACCCGGACCCGGAGCTGAAAGGTCATCCGGGTCCGGGTGGGTAAATGCCAACTAACAGTAACATAATGTAATGACATCAGGAACAGTAAGTTGCCTTGGCGACAGCCTTTGGCTGTCCATGATCTGCCGGCGTTTTCTTTTGATTATTGAGAGCTCCAACAAGCCCCTCTCCCCTCCTCATTTCGACTATGCCCCGCCGATTTCCTTTGATGTTGAGAACTCCATCAAGTCCCTCTCCCCTCCTACTTTCGCCTAGACACCACAATTTCCTTTGATGTTGATAACTCCATCAAGTCCCTCTCCCCTCCTCCTTTCGCCTATACCCCGACAATTTCCTTTGATGTTGAGAACTCCATCAAGTCCCTCTCCCCTCCTTTCGCCTATGCCCGGACAATTTCCTTTGATGTTGAGAGCTCCAGCAAGTTCCTCTCCCCTCCTCCTTTCACCTATCCGCAGACAATTCTCTTTGATTATTGAGAACGCCATCTAGTCCCTCTCCCACCCTTTTCTATCAATGCAGTTGTTTTCCTTGTTCATTAAAATGTTCTGAAGTTGATTCGTAGAGGGTAGAGTGGAGTTATTTTTTCGCGACATTGTGTTCGGATGATTTGAGATTACTTTTAGTTTTAATACCCGGACCCTGTACCCGGACCCGGTAGGTTTTTATTCAAACTACCCGGACCCGGTATCCGGTTGAAAAACGGCACCCGGCTATGCCCTAGTGTGTAATTTGTATATTAATAGGCTCATCCATTTTGCGCATTAGTTGGTTTAATAGGCTTATTAGTTTGCATATTAATTAGCTCATGTACTGATTAATTGATGATTGCTGTTTCATAAGGAGCACCGAGCAGCACAATCGGACGCAGGCCATTAACCAGAGAGAAGAGTCTTTGAAGCAGAGAGAGGCCGAGTTGGTGCGAGTCAAGAAGGAAATAGAAAAGCTTCGGCCGCTTCATGAGGTGGTTACTTTCTGGATGTTTAAGGATAGTTTCTGTCTGTTACAGAATTTGCTTTGTTTACGCTGTATGTTCTGGGTTTAGATTTCTATGGATCAAGTGCTTTTTGTTTATCGGGCAAATTTTATTTGATTGTTTGATTGGTATATTGTAGACATTAACCCTGTAATGTCTTCCAGACATTTTAGTGCACGCTCATCGTTGAAGTGTTAAGTCATTTCAGTTGATTCGCAATGGTGAAATAGTCATATGCAGAGATTTGTAACTGATCATTTTATTATTTTAAGAGGGAAATTATATAAGGAAGTGCCAAGTCAATAGTTTTAAAAGTTTAATGATGGGTCTAGTGTCCAGTGAAAAGATTGTGTTTTACTTTTGCTGTTTTACCTAATCATGTAATTTCTCTTATGCTGTCCTTAAAACACTTATTTTTAAGGACAGAAAATGTGTATGTATATACATGTACCTAAATTATTACAAGTTGTTTAAGGGTATGGAATAGGGAGGGATCAGCCGAGTAGACATTTTCCACCTTGTACCGAATCCGAGTATCTGGATGTACTATTTGCCGGATCCAGAAACGAACCGGGTACCATTTGTTCCGTATGCGAAGCTTCACATTTTCATGTAATAAAAAATTATTGAAATAAATTTGTGTACTTGTAATAAGTGACTGAGAACATTTTGAATTTTATTCGTTTCTGTGCAGTTGTGAAGTTTTCTAAAATTGCATTAAATTCAATAAATTGACATAATTTCAAGAAAATGGAATTGAATTCAATGGATGTGTAATTGTTGTAAGGCTGAACATTTATAATTTTATATACGTAAGTTTACTGAATAAGTTTTTAAAGAACAAAATTTTGTTTAAAGAAAAAATTTTTTGCAACTATTTGCGTCTACAGTATTTGCTGAGGCGAATAGTTCCGGAAACGGGATTTCCGGCCAAGGCAAATGTCAGAGGCGATTTCCGGTTGACCCCCAGTATAGAATCTTATGCTAGCTTCAGTTAAAGATTTATATCTTAAGCTATGTACAGGTGTAATATAATTTGCATATGTGAACATGCAAACGTCAGCGTCAATTACTTCCATGCGTCATTAACCCCTTAGCTGCTGTATTGACAAGCGGCGCTCGTCATGAATTATCTATATGCCCTGTTGACGAGCGCCACTCGTCATAAGTACAGTTGCCTCTGTGCTTAGTGTGGTACTGGAGGCACTGACTAATATTCAAAGCATATGCACATGATAGTCAGTTCAGTATTTTCTGCCATGTTTGAGCTACTATTTGGTCTATTTTAGTGTTCTGTTTGTGAAGCTGTTGTTGGTTCCAGCAATGCTAAGTATGCTAATGTTGAGCATTTTTAGGCGTTTTATCACGGGATGTTTTGCAGTCACTTTCAACGTTTTTTTTATAACTTTGGATATTTTTGCTATCACATTTAGCATGGCTGCAAAGAAGTTTTCTAAAGAAGAAGTGCTTTGTATATTAGAGGATAGGGATTGTAGTAAATTAGACAGCTAGAGATTTCAGTTCTGATGAATCTGGCAATGAGTTGATAAGCAATAGTGGGATGAAACTGTATGATTTGGACGATTCACAGATGCTGTCCATCAAACCTGAACCTTCACTTTGCATCGATGATAGCTTCGCAGTGTATCCCACTAAAATAAAGTACTGGAAACAGTTCCAAGTACCCATACCTTTCTAACTTCCTAAGTATTCAGTATCTATTGAAAATAAATGAGCAACAACAGCAACACTCGCATAACCATGATATTTTTATTCATATTATTATGAACTATAGTCATTGCAACAGTGAATCTAGCACTGAAACTACAAATGCAACATTGACAAAAATGCTACATCTGCATGTTAGCTGTCGATTGTTTGACCCTTGACGACTTGGCAGTGAAGGGGTTAATTGAAATCTGAGCATATTCATATGCCTCAGGATGCCATCAGTAAAACTGGTTAAGATGAATATTTAAATGACTTAGTAATTTGCATAGTAAGAGATGCACATTGCACAAACCTTCAAATTATGGCAGTGCAGAACATGCTGTTTATTGCAGGGCATCATGATAAAGTTGACAATAAAATTACTTAGCGAAACTTTACGTAAGATAGCTCAGCGGTTCCCAAACTTCTCAGTGTGACGGACCGGCCAGAAGATACTTTCAGCGTGACGGACCGGCAGGAATTTTTCCATTGCAGCAGGACCGGTGCCCAATTTATTAATTATTTTTACCTATAAATTCGGTCAAAAAAGTGTTTAAAAAATTAATAGTAGCGCGGGTATACTAAATTAAGTACTAAATATCAACTGAATACTTTGTACTAATCTGATGTGAATCAAAAAGTTGCATTTAAAAAAACTGATAAATGTACACTGTATATGCTAGTGCTGTTTATTAATATAGTTATTATTTTTTAATATTTTTTAACGCCCAAGGGATGAAAATCCCTCAGACTCTAAGAAACTATATAACAGAAGTCTGTTTAAGTTTGGAGAACGCCGTCCTTGTCTCCGTGGTGTGTATTTTAAATTGTTATAATTTTCAAATTTTTAATAATATTATACTTACAATATCGAATCTAAAGGCTGACGTGTTTATTTTCTATGACGGAAGCAGTGACCAGGGTATTAAAGACGAAAGACATACGTCACATCAGGTTTCTAATTGCCGGTCAAAAGTTGACAAAAACCGCAAATGTTACAATCAAAATTTCTAGTAAAGGCGAACAACAAATTCTATTTGACCTGTCAGCAATTCATCAAATAAATAGTTTTGGCAGTTTTTGTTTACAATAGTTGAAATACATTTTAGCGTTCGTCGTGTATGCACCAGCGTGTTCAGCTCTGATCGTTTTACGTCTCGTTTGCAGTTTATCTTAGGAGTTATCTAGCCTCGTCTTTCAATAATCTCTCAATTTAGTTTGTGGATATGCGGTTGTTAATTTTCGTGAGTTTGGTTAGCTGATCGTTGTTAAATTTAATGAAGTTTTGGATACTTTGTCTGCCTTCAAAATACACTCATTTACGCGCTGCCGGCCTGATGCGTCATTGTGCTGCGTGACGTCATCGGTTTATTTACATGTCTACGTGTACATTGAGGATTTACGTTCTATGCGCTACTGGCCTGATGTGACCTTGACCTGTGTTGTAACTGATATTTGTTTACATTTCCGCGTGTACACGAGGATTATACGTCTACAGTACTTGAGTCATTTTCCGTGTAATGATGTCTGTCACATACACAGCACAACAGCTCAATCTACTTCGTTCGTCTGCCAAGCGCCCTTGTCGCTCACTTCGAAAGACGCTATTCTATTACCAGATTTGGTGCCCGGCTGTTTATCGCTCATCCATCAATAACGTTACTTTGTCTCTACCTGGGAAAGTTTCATCGTCTTCGTCGTCTTCCATTCTGGCGTTCAGCTCTCATTTGGGCCCTGATGAGCTGGCTGCCCATGATCGATCTACTTCTGATCCTCTCGCTCCTGATCAGTCTCTTCAGGACGACAAGCGACATCCAGGGCTTCGAATGGCTACCTGGAATGCCCGTTCTCTCTCGGACAAATTCGCTTATGTAGCACAAACTCTTCAGGAAAGACAACTTGACGTCTTAGCCGTTACGGAAAGCTGGCACCGTGGTTCTGATGACGTGCCTCTTCTTTGTGCTGCTCCGTCCGGTTTCTCCATCTACGACCGCCCCAGAGCCTCTCGTCCAGATGACAGCTTGGTTCGTGGTGGGGGTATCGCTGTCTACATCCGCTCTACACTTCGAACCTCCGTAATTCAACTTGATCCGGACATCACTTCATTCGAGGCGCTATGCCTTGCTATTTCTACATCCCATGGACCATCAACTCTTCTGGCTCTCTACAGACCTGGCTCTGCTCCTCTAACCGGAACGTTTTTTGATGAGTTTTCATCTGTTCTGGAGAGTCTAATCACAAGAAACAGTCAGCTGGTTATTTTAGGTGACTTCAACATCCATCTAGAAGACTCCTCAGACCCTTCTACTCTACGGTTCCTTGATCTACTTGCTCAGTTTGGTCTCTGTCAGCATGTAAGTGAGCCTACTCATGTGCTCGGCGGTATCCTTGACCTGATCATCACGTCTGACGAAGTATCTGTCTGTGATCTACACGTTCACCCGCCGACTTTGTCCGATCACCAGCTCGTTGAACTAACTCTTCCCTTCTTGCATCTGCAACCCATACATGCCATTCGTATGGTTCGTGGCTGGAAGACCTTCGACTATCAAGTATTCCGTGATGCTCTTCGCTGCTCAAAACTTGCTTCTGACTCCTCTTCACTGGATGTCTTGTCGGTGGCTGACCTGTTTAACCTTTACTCCACCACCATGAACGAAATACTGGATAAATTACTACCTCAACGGAGGGTCAAAATGCGCATGCGACCCCTTGCTGTGTGGTTTGACAGCGAGTGCCGCCAGTATCGTCGACGTACACGCTGTCTTGAAAGACGCTACCGTCGCTCGAAAGATCCGGCCGACCACCTGACGTGGGTGACTCAACTCCGATCGCTCCATCGTCTATATCACCGCAAGGAGGCTGAATTTTGGGAGAGACTCGTCGCTCGAGATGAAAAGAACCCAAAACGTCTCTGGTCTTCCATCTCGGGACTCCTGGGCCGAGCCTCCCGTTCGTCTTCCTCTCCTGCGTTTTCGGCCAATGATTTCCTCAGAATGATGACAGAAAAGATTGCGGGCTTACGTGCTTCAACCGCCGACTCGCCTCCACCTGAATTCACACGAACGGACTTCAAGTTTGGTGACTTTCGTCCCATCCTTGAGGCTGATCTTCGACGTGTTCTCAGCTCTTCAAACCAGAAATCTTGTGAACTGGACCCGCTTCCTCCGTTTATTCTTACTAATGTTTTGGATGATGTTGTCCCATTTTTGATATATTTGTTCAATAGGTCTCTAGCAGAGGGCCATCTCCCTCCATCTCAGAAGCAAGCTATTGTCTTCCCTACCCTTAAAAAACCTAATCTTGACTCACAAGTATGTTCTAACTATCGTCCTATTTCTAACCTTTCTTTTCTCTCTAAAACTCTTGAGAGACTTGTCTCGCTTCAACTTCTGCCCTATCTTGAACAGTCTGGACTCCTCCCTTCTAGTCAATCAGGGTTTAGAGGTCACCATTCTACGGAAACTGCCCTCCTGTCCCTTCTCTCGGACATTTATACTGCCATTGACAGGTCTCATTTGACGCTTCTAGCGCTCTTTGATGTTTCCTCGGCCTTCGACATGGTTGACCATGAAATCCTACTTCGATGTCTTGAACTATCTTGTGGTCTCAGTGGTCTCCCTCTTCTTTGGTTCAAATCTCACCTCTCTGACCGTACTTAGAGGATTGTCCTTGGTGACTCCAGAACTGCCTGGGTTAGAGTTGAGTATGGTGTCCCACAGGGTTCTGTCCTTGGCCCCATTCTGTACTTACTCTACACAGCTGACATACCTTCTATATTTACTAAACACTTTACCTCTGGTCACCTTTATGCAGATGACGTTCAGATCTTTGTCCAAGGCCCATCCTCTCAGCAGATCTCCCTTGTTGGATCCATTCATTCCCTCTCACATGATCTCCACTCTTGGATGTCATCAAATCGACTTAACCTTAACTCTTCTAAGACCCAACTGATCTGGTTTGGCACTAAACAGCAACTTTCTAAACTTGATATCCCACTTCTGTCGTCAATATACCCTGCTTTTTCATTTTCATCCAGTGTTCGTGATTTGGGTGTCACCCTTGATAGTACCCTCTCGTTTTCTGAACACCTCTCCCACCTGACACGTTCCTGTTTCTATCATCTGAGGCGTTTGAGGGCTGTAAGAAGATCAGTTTCTCCTTCAGTGTTCACTACTATGGTCCATGCCTTCATTTGCTGCCGCATTGACTATTGCAATTCATTGTTTGCTGGGCTCCCTAAAGCGCGCCTTTCATCTCTGCAGTCTGTTCTGAATGCGGCTGCCAGGCTCATTGCCCGTTTTCCTCGCTTCTCTCACATAACTACCTTTATGACTGATGTACTTCACTGGCTTCCTGTTGCTTCCCGCATCCAATACAAGGTTCTTCTCCTGGTCTCTAGGACTCAACTGGGAAAAGCTCCTAAATACCTCTGTGACCTAATGTGCAAACCTCTATCTGCTCTGTCTTCCCGCCCTCTTCGGTCTGCTGACCGCTTTGATCTGCTTGTCCCTCGCGCAAGGACTTCGATGGCTCAGCATCGTGCTTTTGCCATCCTTGGCCCTTCCCTTTGGAATGACCTGCCCCCCTCTCTCCGTAGCAAGATATTGCTTGGGATCTCGCCTTCTTCTCTCCGCTGCCTAAAGACCTTTCTTTTCCCTCGGGGCTGACACGCTGGGAGCGCCTCTGAATAGTCTATGCTGTGAGAGGCGCTTTATAAATAATCATATAAGATAAGATAAGATTTACTCCCAGAACAAATATTTTTAATTTATATGAAAAATATGGTTTTGATTGCGAGACAATTGTGTTTTTTGAAGATAGTTTGAAGCGAGAGCTTCGAGACCCAATCGAGAAAACGTCTATCGTCTTTTTGTTCAATTTCCTGACTCACTTTGCGGACCGTCAACTGAGGGCTCGCGGACCGGCACCGGTCCGCGGACCATAGTTTGGGAACCACTGAGATGGCTAATACAACAAGGAATATAAAGATGCAAAGAACTCGCTGTGACCGAAGTTTGGCTTACTTGCCTTCAAAGAATGTATCTTGCAAAAATGTATCTATTGACTTTTCTGTCTTTTTGAGACTTCACTCAGGTATGGTTACACATGTCTATAGATTGCAAATATTTTGTTTTCTCCAATTCCAGAATGGTGCAGAAGGTCTAACTCGAGCAGAATTGGAGGAGGCAAGACAGCAGCTGGAAGAGGCAAAACACCGTGAAGAGGAGCAGAGAAAAATTATTGAAGACTTGAAGCGACAGAAGCAGCAGATGGAACAACAGCAGAAGAGACTCGGGCAGTCCATCATGGGAGACACTTCGTCAGTTGCTTCAATCAGTAACATTGCTCTACATGGTTCCCAGGTGAGCACACCACTTCCACAAGTTCTATGTCAAGAAATCACAGTTCTTTGGCCAATGCATTCATCAGCTCTTGCTACCTTCTCATGAGGACACGTACTCGCAAGAGAGGACATCCTTTCATGTTGCCTCTTGTTAAATATAAATTATTTAAAAGCAGATTTTTTAATAGATGTATCTTTAATTATATTTAGTTGTGCATGTGACTTTATACTCTGCTCCTGTTATAGTTTATTTTAAAAATGTATGTAATCATTGTATGCATGTCATGTATACTGTATGCGCTTGTCAGATACAAATAAAGGCTACTTACTTGCTTACTTGTTCCGTTCCAGTAGTGGAATAAGGTTTCTGGACTTAACTGTTAGAACCTTTTCTCTTATGTTGTGTTATTGACCTGATGTTGACATCATAAGGCCTTACATAGTGTGCTTTCTTTTTTTGACACCTTGAGCTCTACACATTTGGTTCTTATAAAATGCAAAGCTTCCATGTTGAGTGTAGGGGATGGACTCGGTTCCTGTTTTTCAACCGGCAGTAGACCAGTTTCAAGGTCCTGAACACAGGGCCACTAGACTAGTGCATAACAGACTTACCATTTACTTATCAGCTCATGTCGATAACATTTTATAATGCTTGGTGACAGTTTGTCTAGGTTCATGACATGGAGTCTGCTTAGCAAAATCTTCAATCTTCCAAGCATGCTACCAATCAGACCATAGTGTTTGGGTGAATACTATTTCGAATTTCGATCAAGAATACTTTGATAGTATGCCTCATGCTTGTATACCACTATTTAAAGTTATATCGCTACATAATCATGTGAAATTCATGTTACTTTTGTCATGTACTTGAGTTTGTAAGTGCTAACAATTAGTCTGAAAACGTATGTGTTGTTGATTGTAGGAAACTCCTACCACACAGAGGTATGTTCTTTCCTAATATTAGCTGCTGTCTTTTGGGTTTACATACATGTCCACAAGAAGCAGTGATGTTCTTGCAGATATCATGTATAATTGTGTTAAGGATCTATCAGAAGTGCTGCACATATAGCTATCAAACAGACCGAATTAGTTTTGAGTTGAAGAAGGAGAAAGACTATACCAGCATGTGTTGAGCAAAGCAGTGTACAGCAAAACTTCAGTATATCGAACTTCGGTATTTCGAACTTCCTGTTTTATCGAACAACAGTACCGTAAATGGCCCAGCCACAATCAATGCAAACACATACAAACATAGCTCTGCTTTATCGAACCTGCTTATATCGAAGTCTTGCTTTTTATCGAATGCTATATTCGGTCCTTATCGAACAGTAGGCCTGCAGATATATCGAAGCTGTAGGGCAGCTATGCAACTCAATACTATTGGCCTAATGTGAAGTGTATGGTTACTCGGAAGTGAAACCTGCAGCGATATCCATAGTTAAAGATAACTCGGCTCTAGAGGAATGTTTATTGCTCACTTTTTTTAGAATATCAAGTGTAATCTAGGTGACTTTCTGCATGATATATGGCCAGTTCCTTCTTTGTTGTCTTAGTGTGATAACCAATCATCCATCATAGGCTTGTACAGTCTTCTGACTGTTTCATCTGCTGAGTTTTATTATTAATTATTAGCAATGCAATTATGTGAGAATAAACATTAAGCAGTAATGTAATGTAGTGGCAGAATCTATGTAGGACCTTATTAGCCTCAGAAGCAGCTGTACCAGATTCACAATTCTTATTATATTATAAATTTTCTTTGCAAGTTCTCTGAACTGTCTGTAGTTTTAAGATGCCATAGCAAAATCTGACAATTACTTCTCTTTGGCTGTTGATGTTACAGGAAACGCAAAGCAAACGAAAATACGCCAAAGACCTCAAAGAAGCATTGTAACCAGAATAGTGCTCCAAATAAAGTTTTGCACACAGAAACACCAGTTGTTGAAGATGATGATGAAACACGCGATGTAAAGCCAACGTTGATAGTGAAGTTACCAAAGAAGTCCAGGAACACTGGTGATGTCATTGTCATTGACTCAGAATCTGAACACTCTGATAGTGAATTGCCATCAGTGTTGAAAAGCATGTGCGAAAATGGAGAAACTCCACCACAGAATACCCAGAAAACAGAAGGGTCAAAAGATAAAGGGTCAACTTCAAAGAAACTAAAGGAAAAATGTAACACTGCTAAAGACTCCGAAGCAAATACAAGCTCATTTATCGTCCCACCACAGCCAACCAAGAGCTCACGAAGTGTGAGAACTCAGACATTGCTTCCAGATGATCAAGGCAATTCAATTCTACAGTTGAACAACTTGCGTCGCAACGTTGCTAAACTATTGAGAGTTATTCTGCCAGAAATGGATGTGTTTGCAAATATTGCTCTGGAAAATGTGGACAATGCACTGATTGAGGTTCTACGGGTCAATGAAGTGACAAGCGATGACCAATCTGTGCCTAGTGAGCAGACAACACCAATGAAAAATTCAGCAACTTCAAAAGAAGGTTCAAAAGCACCTACAAAAGCTAGTTCTAGTGATAACAAAAGGAAAAGTTAGTCAAACTGCTTTGTTTGAATGCACTAACTGTTATTGTGCCTCATTAATAGACTGTTACTTACAAAGAGTTCTTCCATGAAATGAAAAACAGATGTCTATACTCTGTATCAAATATAAGAATTGTTCAAAGTCAAGTCTGACTAAAATATCAAAACCAGGATTTGTGGCTGTCTCCTACACTATTCCTTGTAGCTGTGAGAAAGGATGTTTGCAAACAACTGTTTCGTTCGTTAGTAATTGTAAAGAGAATTTGTATAGTGCGACTTAAGGAGAAACTAATCTGTGCTAGTCTCAGTGATGTAAAACTTCATCACCAACAAAAAGGTTCAAAACATGCAAACAATGCCCAGGTGTGTAACTAGATGTGTTTGCAGTGATGAGCTCGTGCGCGTGTAGAGCCAAACCAACAGATTCCCATCCAGAGTTAATATTTGAGAGTTCCAAGAACTGTGTGGCATTTGGAATGAGGATTAAAAACAAGTGATGTGTCCACCGCCCATGACGCATAAATGCCTCGCTGTCCAGCAGTAAATTCGTAAAAAGATTTTGGATTGAAGCTTTTTGATGAACATCTTCTGAAAACTAGTTTTTGCATCATTTGAAATACGTACACTTACTAATAACATCATTACTGTAATAATTTTTACAGGAGGTGGATATGATTCCTCAGAAACATAAAATATGCGCCTCAGTGTCATTATTTGTCATTGTAACTCGATTCTAGTACTACTATTGCAATTATTATTTGTTTGGAAAATCTCGCCTCGTCCTGGGGAAATGTCCAGTAAGATCCCTTTGAATTCAACAGCGTTGTAGCAATGGTCACATGTAGAAAAAGATTTGGAAACTGTATTATTAATCCTCAGAATTAGGATTACATTATTATTGTAATTAGAAATTTAGATAGCAGTAATCAGAGCAGCACTTTGGACTGGCCTATACATTTATGATGTTAAATGTCATTTAATGAACATAAACTTCATTGTGAGCAAAACATTACACAGAAAACGAGTCATTAGTGGCACACCTGGAATCCAAACAAAGGAATCCCATCCATAGTTGACAAAAGTTCAGTCTCTGGAGTAGTACCCGGAGTCAGTCACTAATGAGTTAGCGACTGACTTAGCGACTAAGTCGCATGCTTATTGACTGACTAAGTCGCATGCTTATTGACTGACTAAGTCGCTTAGACTTATCGACTGACTTAGCGACTTGCTATCGACTTCTCATGTAATCTGATACAGTGGTGTGCAAAAGTCTGGCACCACCTGAAAATTTCGCGTCTTTTCAATTTTCCGACCATATACGTAAACTTACGTAAACTCACAAAAACTCCCATAAACTCACATAAACTGACAAAAGCTGATATAAACTGACGTAAACCAACATAAACTGACATAAGCTCACATAAACTGATATAAACTCACATAAACTAACATAAGCTCACATAAACTAACATAAGCTCACATAAACTGACATAAACTAACAAAACCTGACATAAACTGACATAGGCTGACAAACTTTTTAATCAAAAAGTGTACTTCAGTTTATGTCAGTTTATGTGCGTTTGGGTGAGCTTATGCCAGTATATGTGAGCTTATGTGAGTTTACGTCAGTCTATGTCAGTTTATGTCAGTTTATATCAGTTTAGGTCAGTTTATGTCAGTTATTGTCAGTTTATGGTCAGTCATTGTCAGTCAGTATCAGTTTATTTTATGTGAGTTTAAGTGAGTTTATGTCAGTTTTTGTCAGTTTATGTCAATTTAGGTGAG
Organism: Allolobophora icterica; assembly: GCA_963556255.1. Taxonomy (NCBI): domain Eukaryota; kingdom Metazoa; phylum Annelida; class Clitellata; order Crassiclitellata; family Lumbricidae; genus Allolobophora; species Allolobophora icterica. The sequence goes on from OY744604.1 coordinate 54,291,343, forward strand.
TTTATGTGAATTTCTGTGAGTTTACATGAGCTCATGTGAGTTTATGTCGGTTTATATCAGCTTTTGTCAGTTGATGTGAGTTTATGTCAGTTTATGTGTCCCTGCCTAGCGGGAAGTCTTCCCTTTAGGGCCACCTTTTGCCTCAACAGGCGTGACCTGCTACGTATTCTTGTTTTGTTTTTTTCTCTCGATTGTTTGTCATTATGTCTATTGAGATGCAATAAATGATTTGAATTGAATTGAATGTATAATGTCGGAAAGTCAGTAAAACGCAACATTTTCAGGTGGTGCCAGACTTTTGCACACCACTGTTTGTCCATTGGACATACCTGATTATCTAACAATGAAATGCATTTTTACCGCAAACTGTACTAAGCGTGTCGTCATCTCCGTGGACATTAGATGGGACCCATATGAACTCTATACGGGTCCACTATGGGAATATAGGTCCTACATGGGCTCCGCTTCATGTGTGCATGCTCAATGACTGTGAAAGTTAATGCTAATGTGAATTTGTGATGCATTTGAGTGTTTATAAAAGGAATAAAGCATACCACAAAGTCAAAGCCAGTGATATTTCAGTTTTAAAAATAATTACAGTTTCAGCTTTAATTCAGTTTTTGGTTCGTAATATTTATTTCGGTTCAAGTTTCAGTTCTGAAATAATTTCAGTTTTTATTACAGTTTCAATTCTGAAATAATTTCCGTGTTCGTCTCAGTTACTGGAAAATTCCAGTTTCAGTTTCTACATAGATATTATTTGCATAGATAACTTGATAGATAACAAGGTGGACGTACAATTGATTATATGTTATCAAGTTACTGTTAACTAGTAGAAGCACTGTTCTGTCATTGTCTACTTGAAAACTGCGATTAAAGTAACAAACAAAATATTAAGTGAACGAAGTCGGTAGCAGTCTATAGGATTAGCGACTGGTTTCGACTTGAGGGCTTAACGGCGGCGGCGGATGGCGGCTGCGCCGGGGACTACTCTGAAGCTGTGTTGATGATGAGCAAAAAAGCAGATGGCGTTCCCTTGTTTGACAGCTAAGCATGGGCGTAACTTTTCCCCAGATAGTGGTGGTGACTATTCCTCTGCTTACTGCTCTTCTCTTTCCTTCTCTCTCTTCTCGCCTTCCTCTATCCCTCCCCCTAATACGAATTTAGTATGCTTTGTCTGCCACTTTGGGTCACCCGCAAAGTAGAACAGTAGCCTACATGTTTACATTTTGTTTAACTATACTGTTAATCAGAGGCGTAGCGACCGCCCTCCGTACCCTCCGACCGGAGGGGGCCCCTTCCTGGAAGGGGGCCCCTAAAAGTGGCAAAAAATAACCATTGATTAACCAATTTGCAGAGAACAAGGATCGAAAGAAGCACTTTGCGTAAATACGGAAATGGAATACATGTACACTGTAGGGCGTAGGCCTACATAATTTGAACCCTGTATATTGTATATTACCGCATTCCAGTTTCTGCATTGTAAGGGGCCCCGGACGTATGTTCGGAGGGGGCCACGTTCTTTGTTGCTACGGCTCTGCTGTTAATAAGTTAACGAGACAAGGATAGAGCTTAAGAGCAGTCACTCGTGAGTCGTGACCCTTTGGAAATGAGACGAAAAGTCAGAACTTTCCAAACAGCAGAAGTCCACGATCATTTGCGGCTGCAAAGTTATTGCAAATGTCAAGGCAGTCAGTGTTTTGCTGATGCACATTGCACACTGCTACAAAGTTGAGACGACGGGATCCGCTGAATGACCGTTCAGCTTCACATGACGTTGTCTGCACTACTAGCAAGAGCCTCTGCAGAGTTTCAACCTGATGAAACATTGCCGCCATTGCGATGTGAAGTATGCATGAATAGCCTAGAAGGTAGACAGCGAACTACTAAAAATATATTTCATTGCAGGACCAAAAAGTGGTGGTGAGTGGTGACTATTAGTCCCCGGAGTCAGTCGCTAAGGAGTTACCGACTGACTTGATGAGTTAGCGACTGACTTAGCGACTTAGTCGACTAAGTCGCATGCTTATCGACTGACTAAGTCGCTTAGACTTATCGACTGACTTAGCGACTTGCTATCGACTTCTCACGTAATCAGGCATGTCTATTGGACACGCCTGATTACTTAACAGTATTATTCATTTTACCGCATGCTGTACTGACCGTGCCCTCATTTCCGTGGGCATTAGATGGAACCCACATGGGCTCTTTACGGGTCCAATATGGGAATATGGGCTCGGCTCCATGTGTTCATGCTGACAGGGGACAGACAGATGACTGAAAATTAATGTTAATGTGAATTCGTGAAACTGAGCGCTTTATAAATCGAATGAAGCGAGGAGGATTTATAGCAGATCCCGATCTTACGGGCAACCAGTTGGCCGAAACTGCTGATACGTAGGCCTACCTCTTTCAGGCAGTTAGCAGAGAATGAGAATCATGCACTCTTACACTTATTCCCATGCAGTGTGAGAATTGTAGAAAAAGACTAAGGGGGGAGGTTAGACTTTGACCCATGTGGAGTTTAATATTTTATCCGTATTTTGCAAACTGATGTCAGCAAAATTTGAAAGGAGATTTCAACGCTAGCCGTTTTGCAAGTCGAACTCGAATCAAATTCAATTCCTTTGCTGAGAAAATTCCAAAAGGCATACATGATACACTATGGAAATTTCTTCACTATGTCAGAGATTCAGAATCAAATAATGCTAAATTACAGCAGCATAACTGAGGGGTTGGAACGACCTCCTGTAATGTGCAGTGAAGACTTAACTGTGGGGATCACAAGAAAGATTAGGGGTTGAACCCCATATCCCCCGACAATTCTCACCCTGCTTATTCCCCCTCTTCCTAATCATCAACATCATCTTCGTAATAGAATGCATGAATTCACTTTACCAAAAAGACAACAACTATTTCCCCCGTATTCTCAATGAGAACTCTTACTAATAGAGCAAACTCTATTTCTTATAATGTACCAAGTTGCGGCTTGTCAGTTTGTTTTCCTCAACAAACAAATATTGTATTGTATTGTATTGTATTGTAAGTCTTTCTTATGTCCTGCTGCTGATGTTTTCGTCAAATCGAAACTTGGAAACCGCGATTAAAACTGCACAACAAGCAAAATAATAAGTGAACGAAGTCGCTAGCAGTCGATAGCTTAGCGACTGGTTTCGACTTGAGGGCTTAGCGGCGGCGGCGGCGGCGGATGGCGGCGGCGCCGGGGACTAGTGACTATCACCATCACTTTTAAAAGTGGCGGTGACCGGCCAATGCAGGTAATTAAGTAGGCCTAAGTATATTTATTTTACCAGCTGGCGAAAACGCACTGGTGTACATTTAATAGGGCCTACATATAAAGTAGCAGTTTACAATTTCCGGTTAATTCAAATACAAAATCCTAACCAAGGATGTCTTCCTCATTAAGCTATCAGCTTTAGGTAATATCCGATCATAGGTTTAATAAACATCAGAAATCTGACAGCATTCTGTATCGAGGTTTATTATAGGCCCTACAGTTTTCTTGGAGGTAGGCCTAATAACCAATGCAAAAAATGCCCTGGACGGCCCAAGACATCGGAAAACAGCCGGGTGTCGGCTTGGTCACATAATTGCTCATACATGTATACCCATATGTCGGCTTGTCGCTGGGCATGCAGGTATCTCGTGAGAGAGTCGTTGGAACAGGTAGCTTGAATCAAGTGTGGCATGAGTTTTATCCATCAACATTTGTCCCATTTTTAAAATTATAATTAATAATAATTATTATTATCCAGACTGACAGTGCTACAGTATATTATTATTATTATTTTTTTTAAAATTATTATTATTATTATTATTATTATTATTATTATTATTATTATTATTATTATTATTATTATTATTATTATTATTATTATTAGTATTAGTATTATTATGATGATGATGATGACGACGACGACGACGATGATGATGATGATGATGATGCTCAGAATGTACTTCATTCACTGGGGTCTTAGAGATTAGATCAGTTGTTGTTGAACGGTTATCCTTCGTCCAATTCGTTTTGGGCTGTTGCCATCGGGCGGCTGAAAGCATCCGATTAAAATGTTGGATGATAATCGAGATTCTCTGATGCAAAAAACGAGAGAGGCCGTCGACCCAACTCCGCAATAAAATTAAGGCATTTGGTGATAGGATTCTAACGTTTCCAAAGCGAGCGGTACAAAACTCTGTGTTCTCATGATATTTCTGAGTTCCTCTCATCTGCAGCCGCAGCATCTGCTCGTGTCGCCGTCGAAAGGAGGTAGGATGGGGCACCGGCACTTCTGGGCGGACCGTGGCATATATATTTTCAACCAATCACATGCAATGACCTGCCTCTTCGGCCGCATAATTTGACCTAGTACAACATCTGTACTAATAGGATTCTGCCATCTGCGGAATAAATTGAAAACTATTTTTGAATTGACATCTTCGATAGCAGGGAACCAGCCTACATTCATTTTATCAACAAGAAGTCAAAATAATGTGGTTGTTCCCGTTGTCAATATTCGGAAATTAATCAGGTAATATTATTGTATATCAGAGATTTACAACTCTGTTACTGCAATTACTACATTTTGCATGTACAGATTTATTGTCTATAAACTACTATTGTTACCTTAATTGTCCGATCAGAGTGGTGGCCTTATGAATATTTTACAACTCCGATACTACAACTCCGAAACTTTTTTAAGTAACGGTGTTGTAGTTTCGAAAACGGAGTTGTAATTATGCGTTGGATTTGTTGTATATATGTATGTAAGTACGTATGTGTGTATGTATGTATTTCAAATTCAATTTATTTCCTGTGACCAATGTATAACAGTTGTGGCAGTACACACAGTAAGTTACATTCGTAAAGGTTACAAGATGAGACACAAAATGGATGGGAAATCCTGCTAATGGGCCACCTAACAACTGTGAATGATACAAAATCACTTGTGCAGCTTGTGTCCATGACAGCTAGTTCCAAATAGGTACAGGAAACACATCAATACTTAATTAATAATACAGTATTAAGTTCACCAAACTAATATATCTTAACTAACACACCTAGTAATGTAGATAGGGAAAGTTCAAGTTATTTGCTGAATTAGACAATTTTTTCTTGAAAGTAAACAAAGAAGATTATTGACAGATAAATAAGGGTATCATGTTCCAAACTTTTGCCTCTGCAAAGCTGATGGAAGATAACCGAGTGTTTGTACGAGCAAAAGGGTTGACAATATAGCCTGGATCCTCCTGTAGAATAGAAGTGAACGTCAGAGGCAAGTAGAAAGAGCCGTCTATAAACCACAGTTATGTTCATACCGATACATAAACTCGCCTATCTAAGCAGTCCTAATTTTGTTCAATTTATAATAACATATTCTTGAAATAACTTGTCAGTATGTGAACCATGTGGAATGCCGGTCAGTGGTCAACTTGTCATGCAACGTATTGCTCGTTAATGGAGAACAGTGAATCTTTGAAGATTGGATTTATGAGTCAAAGCCCATATTAAATTGCAATAAGTGAGATATGGATAGATCAGATTGGGTTAGCTGAACATGAGGTGGGAGTTTATCGGCAGCTCGTGTTAGAATTCCAATATTCTTAGCTATTTTAGAGGAGGTAGCATATGATCTTTCCAGGATAAATGCTGGTCTAATATTAGTCCCAAGAATTTGGATGAACTTGTTTGTGTGATTGGAATATTATCAATATATAAAATAGTAGAGTTGGTGTGACAGATTTTCCTGTGAGATTTAAATGGGATATAATTAGTCTTATCTAGATTGAGGGATAATGTATGAATGTGTGTATGCAGTCCGATGTGTATACTGTGGTTTATAGTTTATATCTGGTAGTTCTTTAAAAAGTTAATTATTGGTTTCATTTTGCGAGTGTGTATCAGAATACATAAGAATATTGTTTAACTGCCTCTGAAAAACAGGAAATGTTTAGGGTTAGCAGGTTTAACTTGATACAGTACTCTATTCTATAATTTTGTAATTATTTTATTGTTTACTTATTCATCAGTGATACCCAGTGCCTTTTTTTAGAAAAAAAGGTTCCGGAACGGAACAATTTTGAGACGGGCTAAAATCCCGAGAAAAACGGGGTTGGGGGATGGGAAGGGTCTCAATAAACATTGAAAACAGTTCAAAACACTGAATTTAAAGTAAAATAACTAAATTATTGCTTTTATTATTAAAATAAATAAATTATTTTTTAGGAGCTGAAAAAAGGTGCCAGAACACCGTTCCGGCGCGTTCCGGCTGAAAAAAAGTACTGGTGATACCAAACCACCAGACTTAATCTATTTCCCTGTCAGCCGGTGATACCAAGCCACCGGAAAACACCAGCCTCATCGGCAACCAACATCAGCCCAACTGGCTCAAGTTAAACCGGAAATTAATCAGGTAATATTATTGTATATCAGAGATTTACAACTCTGTTACTGTAATTACTGCATTTTGCATGTACAGATTTAATGTCTATAAACTGCCATTGTTACCTTATTTTGTCCGATCAGCGTGGTGGCCTTATGAATATTGTACAACTCCGATACTACAACTCTGAAACTTTTTTAAGTAACGGTGTTGTAGTTTCGGAAACGGAGTTGTAATTATGCGTTGGATTTGTTGTATATATGTATGTAAGTACGTATGTGTGTGTGTATGTATGTATTTCAAATTCAATTTATTTCCTGTGACCAATGTATAACAGTTGTGGCAGTACACACAGTAAGTTACATTCATAAAGGTTACAAGGTGAGACCCAAAAGGGATGGGAAATCCCGCTATAGGCCACCTAACAACTGTGAATAATACAAAATCACTCGTGCCACTTATGTGCATGACAGCTAGTTCCAAATAGGTACAGGAAATACATCAATACTTAATTAATAATACAGTATTAAGTTCACCAAACTAACATATCTTAACTAACACACCTAGTAATGTTAATAGGGAATGTTCAAGTTATTTGCTGAATTAGACAATGGCAAATTCCAGTAATTTATATGGAATTTAGCAGATGAGTATAAAAGTTCCACTGGCCCAACTGGCCAGTGGAACTTTTATACCCATCCATTAAATTCCATATAAATTACTATAAATTAAATAAAGTTATTACAATTATTATTTGCAGGTCAGTTTCATCAGTTTGATAATGCCATTAACTGCAGCAGAAAGACAAAGACAATATCGTCAAAGGCTGAAAGATAAAGATGAAGAAGGAGAAAAGGAAAAAGAACGTAAAAGATGGGCTGCCCGAAAACATGCTGGAAAAGTGAAAAGTATAGCAGATCTAACACCAAAAGAACAACTTTTAAAGAGGCAGAAGTGGAAAAATGATAACGAAAGAAGGAGGCAAGAAAAACGACAAAAGAAAGCATGGGTAAATTTTGCAATATTTTAAATCTTTTAGCTAGCTGTTGATCATTTTTTAATCACATTAAACCATAATAAATGGATTAGAGTTAACATTATTTGTGCAAAGTAGCTAGTGCTGCAGTGTAGATTGGTGAAAATTTTATGACATTATTAGTCACGATTTTTAAATTAATCATGCATTAATTACACTTTCAGGCACAATAACAGTTTCAAGTTCCTGAACATAGGGCCACTAGGCCAGTGCATGACAGACTTACTAACATTTACTTATCAGCTCATGTCAGTGACATTTTATACTGCTTGATCTATGCCTGAACAACTTGTCTGGGTTCATGACTTGGAGTCTGCTTAGCAAAATCTTCAGTCTTCCAAGCATGCTACCAGTTAGGCCATAGTGTTTGGGGAAATACTATTCGAATTTCGATCTAGAATACTTTGATAGTATGCCTCATGCTTGTATACCACTATTTACAGTTACATCACTACATATCATGTGAAATTCACATTACTTTCATCATGTATGTTACACTTGAGTTTGTACCACCAATAATTAGTCTGAAAACGTGTGTTGTTGGTTGTAGGATACTCCTACCACACAGAGGTATGTTCTTTCCTAATATTGGCTGCTGTCTTTTGGGCTTACATATATATGTCCAAAAGAAGCATGTGCAGTTCTTTCAGATATCATGCATAATCGTGTTAAGTACCTATCTGAAGTGCTGCACTTAAAGCTTTTTTTGTTACCAGAGCATAGCCAAGGCAGTCGCACAAGTAACCAGTGCAGAGGGCGATTTATGCTCCGAACAAATTCTGGGCAGGGCAAAAATTCTGGTAGGGCAACAACCAGGGCAAAGCCTTTTTACCAGGGAATTTGCCCTGGTGTAGCCCCGCCACTGTTTTCACTTAGAATATCAAGTATAATCTAGGTCACTCTCTGGTCTTGCATGGATTATTTTTGCTTATATAGTTTCAGCAAGGCAGTTTAACTTGATGTTTATTGTTTAATTGTTACTTACTTGCTGGTCTGATCATTGGACAACACCACTCTGACACTGTATCGATCTTCCTGACTCATCTCTGGCATATCTGATCATCTCTTATGATCAGTGTCATGATATCTGGCCAATTCCTTCTGAGTTGTCATATTTGAGTGTCATGACCACTCATCAATCATAGAATTGTACAGTCTTCTGACTGTTTCATCTGCTGAGTTTTATTAATAATTATTAACAATGCAATTGTGTGAGAATAAACATTAAAAAGTAATGTAATGTAGTGGCAGAATTTATGTAGGACCTTATAGTAGCCTAAGAGCTGTACCAGATTCACTATTCTCTATTATATTAGAAATTTTCTTTGCAAGTTGCAGTCCTTTAGGCATTTAACTTTTTACTTTCAAATAACATCAGTTTTGAATTATGCAAGTGTTCACTAGTAACTTGTGTTAATTGGATTGGTAGCTTGATTTGTATATGCTGTGATATCAAGTAGAAAGCTGTGTTTTAAACTATGCACAACCAGTGATGGGCAATAGTTAACTAAAAAGTTGCTAACTTTTAGTTTAACTAATTTTTTTTAGTTAAGGATGAAGTTTAACTTTAAAAAAAATAGTTTAGTTAAAACTATAGTTTAACTAAAAAAATTTTTGTTGCTAACTAAAAAGTTTAACTAAAAAAATCAGCAATATGGAACTATTTTCCGCAATGAACATTAACACTGTCAACAACTCAACGTGAAACTTACTGATTGACACTGCATGGTTTTAGCATTAGCAGCCTGTGTTTTCAGATTCATACACTACTTACAGTACACCTGTAACTGTATGCCAGAACAGTACACATTGCATAGTTTGGGGGTGAAATTGTCATTGAAATTGTCATTGTCATTATTACAGTTCACTTAACCTCTGTTATTGTGAAAATGTTTGTCGTAAAAAGTTGGAAAAAGTTTAACTACTTTTTTTTAGTTTAGTTAACTAATTTCCAAAATTAGTTGCCAACTTTAGTTAAACTATATTTTTTTAGTTGGAAAATAGTTTTAGTTTAACTAAAAAAAATTAGTTTAGTGCCCATCACTGTGCACAACTTCGAGCTCCTGCTTGCACTGTCTATACTTTTATGATAGCATAGCAACATCTAATTGCATACATGTACATGTATATCTTACAATTCTTCTCTTGGGCTTCTGATGTTACAGGAAACGCAAAGCAAATGAAAATACGCCACAGACCTCAAAGAAACATAGTTACCAGAATGATGCTCCAAATAAGGTTTTGAATACAGAAACAGCAGTTGTTAAAGATGAAGACGCATGTGATGTAAAGCCAACGTTGATAGTCAAGGAGTCCAGGAACACTGGTGATGTTATTGACTCAGAATATGACCACTTTGATAGTGAATTTCCATCAGTGTTGAAAATCAAGTGCGAAAATGAAGACACTCCAGTGCAGAATACCCAGACAACAGAAGGGTCACGAGACAAAGGGTCAACTTCAAAGAAACTAAGGGGAAAAAGTAACACTGGTAAAGAATCTGAAGCAAATGCAAGCTCATCTAACTTCCCACTGGAATCACCAAGTGCGAGAAGTCAGACCTTAATTCCAGACGATCAAGGCAATGCAGTTCTGCAGCTGAACAACTTGCGTCGCAACGTTGCTAAACTATTAAGAGTTATTCTGCCAGAAATGGATGTGTTTGCAAATATTGCTCTAGAAAATGTAGATAATGCGGTGATTGACGTTCTACGGGAAAATGACGTGACCAACAATGACCAATCTGTGCCTAGTGAGCAGACAACAGCAATAAAAAATTCAGCTAAAAGCGCCTACAAAAGCTAGTTCTAGTGATAACAAAAAGAAAAGTTAAAGTCAAACTGCTTTGTTTGGATGCACTAACTGTTTTGCATCATTAATACACTTACAAAGAGTTCTTCCACGAAATGAAAAACAAATGTGTATACACTGTATCAAGTACATGTATAAGAATTGTTCAAAATCAAGTCTGACTAAAATATCAACACCAGGATTTGTGGCTGTCTCTTACAGTCTTACTCTATTCCTTGTAGCTGTGAGAAAGGATGTTTACTAACAAGTCTGTTTCATTAGTAATTTGTGCAAAGAATGTGTATAGTGCCGCTTCAGGAGAAACTAATCAAAGCTATGCTAGTTTCAATGATGTTAAAGTTCATCAACAACAAATAGGTTCAACATATGCAGACAATACCCAGATGTGTAGATAGCTATGTCCCCAGTGACGAGCTCATGCACGTGTAGAGCCAAACCACAGATTGCCATCCAGAGTTAATATTGACACCATGGGAGGCGATCTGGGGGTCAAGGGGACAAGACCCCCTTTAAAAGTCGGGGGACACAGTATACAGTTGTCCTGCAAATTTTGAAGAAACACCAAAAGAGGTCCACGAATTTAACTGCCTCACTGTCAAGCAGTAAATTTATGAAAAATATTTTGGATTTAGCTTTTTGATGAACATCTTCTGAAAACTATTTTTGCATCATTTGAAATACACTTATTGACCACATTATCATTACAGTAATAATTTGGAGACTTGCCTGTTTATGTCATTTGTCTAGCTCTTGTTGGCGCATTTGCGATCTGTGTGATGATATTAACCTTCGCTGTATAAATCTTATACTACCACCACCAACACTTCCACTAGCTACTAATAGGCCTACCGGTACTGCAATATTTACTTATAACATCAGTTACATCACATCGCTTGTTATTAATTTCTGCCTTTATATTATAGCATCATCAATGAGGAGGGGCACGTGATTTTCTAAACGCATGTTCTGATGGTAATTTGTAGGCCATGCTATATGCCCTACACTGTATACCTTTCTTGCAATCTTCTCAGTTAACGACTCTGCCATACCGTTTCTATTAAAAACTGTCCATCTGTCTGGTTTTGACTCGAATTCCCTTTTGCTCTTCACGTGTTTCTGCTGTTGAGGGATTACTGCATCTACTATAGTGTCTTCTGCTTTCGACTAAACATGAGCTATATCGACACAGTCGCTGTTGACTTTCAGATCGACATTCTAGACTAGTATGTTCTGTTTCCCACGCCTGCTTGATGCGAAGATAAACAGACCTACCATATTAGGCCTATTTGGCTTGACGTTAAGCCTATAGGCTATTAATTTATATTAGTTTGTAAATTCTGGTCTATTACATATGTATAAATGTTATTTGCATATTGGGCCTATATAGGTTTAAATCAATAAATCATAAGTACATCTCTGACCGCTAACAGTTGATAATTGTCATTGGTGAAACCTGGAATCGGTGGACAGAGGTCGAATTTGGCGTTCCCCAGGGCTCGGTGCTCGGTCCGATCCTATATATATGCCTACATCCTCTTCACTGCTGCTATCCAATTTCTACTAAACATGGGGCAAATAATATTGTCATTTTTTATGTAGATGATGCTCAGGCTTTTGTACATGGTCCGTCAACTGATCAACTCTCCATTGTTCGCTCCATTGACTATCTTATCTCCCTTATTCGCTCCATTGACTATCTTATTGTCTCTGACCTTCACTACTGGATGTCGAGTCTTGTCGACTAACCGTCTCTGCCTCAACACTGCTAAGACTCAATTGATCTGGTTTGGGACTAAGCAGCAGCTTGCTAAACTCGACTTTCCATTGCTGCCTGAGAATAAATTCCCTGCTTACACCGGGCCTACTCTTCCACCGTCCGCGACTTCGGTGTCACACGTACGACTCTTCCCTCACATTCACAGAGCATGTCTCCATGACTAGCTCCTGCTTCTTTCAACTGACTCGATGGTGAGACTCGAGGCCATCAGACTCAAGGCCTCAAGGCCATCAGACGCTCGGTCTCACCATCTTCACTGTCTTTACCACCACAGTTCACGCATTTGTCTGCTCACGCTTGGACTACTGCAACTCGCTCCTCATGGGTCTCCCTAAGAAGCGTCTCTCTCCAATCTGTTCTAAATGCTTCTGCTATAGGCTCATTACTAGACTCCCTCGCTTTGCCCGCATTTCTATTTACATGCTTGATATCCTGCGCTGGCTCCCTATTGCCTCGCGCGTCCGTTATAAGATGTTCCTCCTTGTCTCTAAGTCTCAGCAGGTACTGCCCCAAAATATCTCTCGAAATATCTGTGAAAGCCGCTATCTGCATCTTCTTCTCGCCCAATTCGCTCTGTGAATCGGCTTGGTCTTTTTGTTCCCATGGCGAAAACTGCCTTGGCCCAGAACCGGGCGTTTGCTGTAGTGGGGCTCACGATCTGGAATGACCTTCCCCCTCTGCTCAGGGCAAGGTGCGACCGTACGTACGGTACGTACGTTATTTTTTTCTATAACGTACGTACGGTACGCGTACGTTATTTTGCCGTACGTTACCGTACGTTCACATTAGTTCATGACGAAAATAAATACATAACATTATGCACAACAAAAGTCAATAATAGTTGGTGATTGACGGTCGTAACCAATTTTAACCATTACATCAGTCGTCTGTGGCTACTTTCAAACTTTTAAATTCCAAATTGCTAATATTCTGTCTAATGTATAGACCCCTAGTGTGAAGAATATTAAAATTTTACGGCACACTTTAGGCCTATAGGATGGTCATTTTATTGGCATTACTAAATTTCGGTAGGCCTACCATTCGTAAATAACTAGGCATGCGTACGGAGAGACTAATACTGTAGAGTTAAACTGATCATTTTTGACGTACGCGTACGGTATACAAGACTATAGTTATATTGAGGTTATTTGTGAATGACCTGATAAATTTGTGGCATTTTTACCGTACGCGTACGGTACGCGTACGTTATTTTTTTCGATAACGTACGTACAGTAGGCCTACGCGTACGTTATTCCGGGAGGTAACGTACGGTCGCACTATGGCTCAGGGCCAAACTTATGACTGGCTTTTCCTCGTCGGTCTCGCATTCCCTAAAGGCATTTCTGTTTTCTCGGGACTTATGTGCTGAGAGCGCCTCTGAATAGTTATTCTGCGAGAGGCGCTTTATAAATATGTAGATACAACACAGTATAAGGGACCCTTAGGCCTATGCGTAGGCCTGTAGGATAGACGCAAACAGTATCGATTAAAGGTGAGCTATATATGTAGGGGAGAGTTGCCATAGATTTACCACCTAAGGGAAACCGAGGTTTACTGAATGAATGCTACCGAATTTCTAAAAGGAAATTAGGGCCTATGCCATATGATGAGGTGATTGGTCAAGTATGTTTATCATAATCAAGGGACAGATAGTATTCATGCATTTATGAAAAATAACTAAAACAACTTGAGCTCTAATAAGTCCATCAAGGCAACCTGTTTCCTTAAATGGACCACATGGTGTCCTTGATTGGACCAGTTGCCCTGAATGGGACATGTTATTTTAAAGACGTTTTTTAAAGATAATTTGCAATAAAACACTTTAAACGTTTTACAACAATTATTGTCTAAAACAGGCAATGAAGGCGTCTGTATCTAACTGTCAAAATGCTATAAAAGTAGTAGAAATCAACTTAATATAATGATTAACATAACCACTGCCAGTAGACTAATTAGGTGTACATTGTCAGAATCACTTGTTAAATATAGACTACATAGTTAACTATAGACTAATTAATTACGACTAAATGATTAGTTTAGTATTTTATTAATGCTTAGTTACAACCATTTGAGTCTAACACTTAACAATTAATAGGGGCCTACTTAGAGGAATTACACACAGTTTCCACAGTTTCATCATCAAGCAGTCCCCGCATTTTCTTTCACTCGTAGACATCTACATATACAACTGAAAGAAAATGTTGTTCGACATAATACAAGCCAGCGGAACTTATTATTATAATATAAATGAGCACCTCAACCACAGTATAACATTGCAAGTGCCGGTGTCCTTAAATGGACCACCCTAAATTATCGGTCCAATTCAGGAAACTAAGTGTGGTCCATTCCAGGCAACACGGACTACTTCTGCTTACACTGCAATAGTTCAACCCACGTCAGTATTAGCCTAAAATCACTTATTGTCGCTCAAACATGAAACCTGGCTATAACTAAAACAAATTTTATTACATTTTTAAAAGCTGATCTTAAATGTGTATCCTCGTTGTCAGGTACGGCTAAAAATAGATCAGAACTACACGAAATATAGTTTTAACCGCAATTTAATAAATGTTTAGTATTCCGTAAAACTGCCTATATCGATACGATCAATATTCAACTGCGCAAGAATACAACAGTTGAAAACGAGGTTAAATGGGTATCTAGGGTGTTAATCGGCTGTGGTTTAATTAAGGCAACGGTCCATTTGGGGCAACTCTCCCCTACATGTAGATATAGCCACAGTGTCGGCACTTTAATTATAGGCTATTCTTCAACTGCCATATAAAAAACAGTCTGTTTAGTCGTGCTGGAATCGGAAGCGCCTCTGAGAACCCTCCTGTGAGGCGCTATATAAATGTCTTAATGAATTAAAGAATGAATTGTGCACAATTTAACTGGAATGAGAGCGGACCACTTTGACTGATCGAATCCCACACATTGCCGTAATGCACTTATTTGTTTAACGAAGGGCAGGGCCGTATTAACCTGGGTGGAGGCCCCAGTGCACCGCCGTGGTGGAGGCCCATAGGACCATGAACGTTCGGAGGGGGTAAGGGGGGCATTTCCCCCTGGATTTTGAAAATATTTAAAAAAAATAAAATCTTAAGTTTTATGATTATTCCAACAGTCCCAACACGATTTTCAATGCTAAAAAACAATTATTGAAGTAAGTCAGCTATTCTATGCAAAAAAACGTCATTTTATCCCCCTACAAATATTTAGGCCCCCAAAATATTTTGCCTCCTGGAAATTTTTGCCCTTCGGGAAAAATTCCTGCGGACGCCCAATACAAATACGCAGTAAGCTTACATTGAAACATGATAGTAGTTATCAAGATTAAACACACGTTTTGGGTTACTTTTGGCGGCCATACTATTGTGGGAATGGAATTCAGTGGTAGTATGCCAGAATTAAAGCCCAGAATTTAGATGTTCATGTATCGGCTTCAGGGATCATTTCCTAATGTGCAGATAGCACTCCTCATGTATCTGGTGCTTTTGGTCAGTAACTGCATTGCGGAACGTTCATTCTCAAAAATGATACTAATAAAGTAGGCCTACAGACTTCAAACATCGATGAGGAATGAGCGGTTGTCCCACCTGGCTCTGATGTGCATAGAAGCTGACATTCTGCGTGAGGTCAACTTTTAGGATCTGGTGACCGAATCTGCGAAGAAGAAAACACGCAAAGTTTCGCTAATTTGACATTACTTCATGCCCGAGACAAACTATCTTCTGACCTTTTAACTCTTTCTTTGTGTTAGATATTTGTGTTAAATTGTGTCTGTGCACAATGCACATTACTGAAATATTTTATAATCAGTTATGAAACACAAGTCAAAATATCTTGCACCTTAATTTGTGGTGGAGGCCCCTATTTGGTGGGGGCCCTGTGCACTGGCACGTGGTGCACATGCCTAAATCCGGGCCTGACGAAGGGACATAAACGTGCATATTGGCATTCTATGTTGTAGGCTATTATGATGCATATATAATTATAATTATGTCAATTATATCGTGTCTCGAAATTTTAGCCAAAACGTGACATGCAGAAAATTAATTGTGTATGCAAATCTTTTGTTTAAATAGTGAAGCGAGGGTGTCTCAAAAGTTAATGGATTACGGCCTCAGTCTAAATCGGACACTGAGTTTCAGTAACGTCCAGTGGTTACGCTCAAATTAGGCCTACTGCAGCGCAATTATGTCAAAATTTGTTTGTCTGACACCCTGCGCTGAATTTCATTGTCAGTATACCAACATGGAGACCGCATGACCCATACTCCCACATTGGTCCCATCGAATGCCAATGGAAATGCTGGCAGGGCTGGTAAGCAATTCTGTCTCATTCCACCTTCCGGTTGCGTTTTATTTCAAAGGTACGTGTTAAAGGAAGACGATTTCACTGCATGCCATGCATGTTCTATGTTCATTTGGCCTATGTCATCAGGAAACACATCCATAAATATATATATATGTATATATATATATATATATATATATCGCTGCATATATAGGGTCATCTATACATGTATAACGATGTTGTATCTGTATCATGCAGCTGCCAAATCGTTGCATTTATTAATAATGGTTTCTACAGGTGCGACACGGCGCATATCTGTGCGTTGCGTGACTTCAATCGTCGTTTCTTTGCCTTGGGCTGATTCTAACGCCCATGAATAAGTATAGAAATGTCACTTTCGTTGCTGTTTTGGACTTCGACCTGAGAATTGTGTCCTTGGCTCTAGCCTTTTTAATTATTAATTCTTTAAATTAGGCAATTAGAAAACTGACTGAATTACAGAGAAACAGGCAAGATATTAAAGATCGACGAAAAAGAAGAGGAAGAACAGAATAGTACTATAGCTCGTCTTCTTCCTTCTCCTCGTTCTGTTCATTCTATATTAGTTTATTTCCCTCCTATTCTTCGTCTTTTGCTTTATTTCGGTGGAAGTTTGAAATAGTAGGCCTATAAGCGGGGCAAAAATAAGTGCAGAAGAAAGTATACGTTGTAGCGTAAGTATAAAGGATTAACAGGAGGAACAGAAAAGGAGGAGGAAGGGATGTGGTTGATGTAGCGCATGTATAGTTTGGTATTAAGTTATAGCTGTGACGGCCTAATTCTAATTTCTGCACCTTTTACGACGGTCGATATGATATGCGTGCTTCCCTGCCACTGCCAGCATTCCTACAGCGATCCCCGGGGGTCGAGGGAGAAAGACTCTCACCTTTAACAGTGAGGAGACACAGTATACAGTTGAAGAAACACCAAAGAAAGGTCAACAATTGTTTCACCTTTTTTGACCAGATAAGTGTCAAAAGTGTCTCCCCACCTGTCAAACAAGGTCGTCGCCACTCGCCAGTGCACATGGAACCCTTATAGGACCCGTATTCCAATATACTATAGGCCTATGGCCCGTATAGAACCCTTATGGGTTCCATATAATGCCCATGGAAATGCTGGCAGGGTTTTGACCCATTCCTAGGTTTTAAAATGTGTCAGAAAAAGTGCGAACATTACAAGACGGTAAGTTTCAGTAGGAACAAGTCAATATCCCCACAAAATAATTTGATTGACTGACACCTGCTCAGTTAGGTAATTGACTGTTGATCGTTCTAATGTTACGCTAATATGGGCACAACTTTTAAACTCCACCATTTTCTTCTCCAACCTTGTTAAAACCTAACCAGACCATTTTCTCAATCGTATACCTAAATCTTAGCATGCCTGACATTGTCTTTATCTTACTTGGGGGCGTGGTGGCTCAGTGGTAAGTTCGGCGCCTTGTGACCGGAGAGTTGCAGGTTCGAATCCCACTCTAGCCGCTGCGTACGGACCTTGGGCAAGTCCTTCACTCGCAATTGCTCGTGGCGCTTCGACGTGAAAACTTCGACACAGTATACCAATGCTGTAGTCGGGAGCGCCTCTGAGTAGTAGTTGACTTCGAGAGGCGAAATAATAATAATAATAATAATAATAATAATAATAATAATAATAATAATAATAATAATACCTACCTGCCCACAACCGCCATACGAGCGGGGGGTGCGGCGGACCTGGCTGAGTCCAGGAAAAACTCGAAATACGCTCAGTTGATGCAATCCTACCATTTTGTCCCATTGGCCTTTGAGACCCTGGGACCAGTCAACTCCAAGGGACTGGCATTTCTCACCGACCTAGGGCGTCTCCTGCACCAGACTTCGGGAGACCCAAGAGAAACCAGTTATTTGTTTCAACGTATACGGTATATCCATAGCCATTCAGCGTTTCAACGCAGTTGCCTTCCACAGCACTTTCGTTGTTCCAGATCTTGACCAGGACGGCCACTCCAGAGTCAACATATTTAAGTAGTATCTGACACCTGAGGGATCCTATATACCTCGGGTAAAAAAATATAATAATAATAATAATAATAATAATAATAATAATAATAATAATAATAATAATAATAATAATAATAATAATAATAATAGGCCTAATAATGACTCGAAAGTAACTGTTCTGCTAAAGAGTTTTGTACATACTACAAATGGTTCAAAATTCTCTGGCAACAACCATAGCAAAAACCTTTAAGTAGCAACGTGTTATAGGCTTGCTCATCCTTCACTCCAGCAAATGCTGGATACCCTAACTCTTTCTATGCCCCGCACCAAGACAGTGTTGGGCTGTCGGGCGCTTTCGGAGGCTGGCCCGAAGCTTTGGAATCCGCCGCCCAATTGTGCGCATTCGCTATGACAGTCTTCTAACATTCAGACGAAACTTAAAACTCCTCTGTTTCAGCTTGCTTACCGTCCGTAGCTAGATCCCGGTTTCTTTGACATCGAGTTTAAACTTCGCTCTAATGGACTATGAGTCATAGTCTATGACTAGGGTTTTACTTGAAGCGTCGACCATCGACTGATGTCTTTGTATTACGGTAGCGGCGCTATAGAAGTTATTAGACTATTACAACAGGTCAAACTTTTCTTATCGACTAACTGTTTTAGTTGAAAGCCCAACATATGTCGATTGCGAATTTTCCCTTTTAATGAACGGAACCTGGATTCGAACATCAGACTTTCCGCTTCAGTTAAGCCATTATGATATATTCACTCATGCGTTCGTCAGTTGCTTGGATCGGCGTTGTAATCCACTTCCAATTTAACCAGATCAGATGACATGGATATTAAACCAGACCAACGGACTAATTGCTCAGTTCTTATATCATGTTCTCTGTTTCACTCTGCCATATAAACGTCGTCATCCGCCGCTGATCCCCTATCGGTTCCGGTCTTCCGTCCGGACCTCGACTGAAAATGATGTAAACCAAAGCCCACATAATGTAGCTATAGGAATATAAAAAAGAGTTTGGGATGAACTTTGTGGTGATATAAGCTACAACGTCCAGAGCTACTAATGTGGGGCGTGGTGGCTAAGTTCGGCGCCTTGTGACCGGAGGGTTGCAGGTTCGAATCCCACTCTAGCCGCTGCGTACGGACCTTGGGCGAGTCCTTCACTCGCTATTGCTCGTGGCGCTTCGGCGTGAAAATTCCGGCACAGTATCAAATGCTGTAGTCGGGAGCGCCTCTGAGTAGTAGTTGACTTCGAGAGGCGCTATGGAAATATCCGGAATAAATAAAAATTTAGAAAAATGGTTATGCTTTAAATGAGATCAGGGCGTAACTTTGGTCTAGAAAGGTGGGGTACCAATTCTCGCATCATTTCCCTTTGCGACTGTTAATTAAATATAACGGCGCCGTTTATATTCCGTGACTAATAATGATAATGATAATGATAATAATAATAATAATAATAATAATAATAATAATAATAATAATAATAATAATAATAGTAATAATAAAAACTATGACGATGATGATGGTGATCACGATGAGGATTATGCATGGTAATTGTTTTGAGTCTTGGGGTTCAACTGAAGGTCTTCCTCTGAGAAAATAAGAATACACATTGCTTGTTCTGGGTATGAAAAATGCGGGTACGAGTACCCCTCGTACCTCCCGAAAATTACGCCTATGAATGTAGCTATGACTGATAGTCTGGATTTCGCTTTCTTGCGGGGAGCTGTGAGAACCCAGTGCTATCGCCTTATAAATCCTGCAAGCCTTTTATTCAACTGATACAGTTCCAATAATTTCTTTTCTCTTATAAAGTTTGCCAGATTTGTTTGTCCTACGATAAACCCTCTGGAATGTATGGAATGTCACTGATGCTGCCTAAGGTCTGCATTGGGCCAAGCTCGATGCAGGTACACGGGCGCTTCTAACCATACCTGACAGGCAGTTCGCAGACCTTCCTATTGATAATGCCTAAGGCCTGCATTGTGCGAAGCCCAATGCAGGCAAACGGGCGCTGCTAATCATGCCTGACAGGCAGCTCGCAGACCTTCCTACTGATGCTGCCTACTGATGCTGCCTACTGATGCTGCACACGGGCACTGCTAAGTTCTAACTATGCTTGAGAGGCCGAATTATAAAAGCGAGCACAGTTGCAAGGACAAACCTTCGACCACGTGGGACTTTTTTTAAGCATACCAGGTACCCGTATTTTCACATGGCCCACCTTATGTTAGACAACATCAAAGTACTCATCAAGAAAACCGACCGTCAAGGTCATTTGCTAAATGATGCTTGAATTTTCACTAGCAACGTCACTTATTATCAACCATTCCAATAAAAAATTCTTTTCTCTTCCTATCAATGCATTCACTTTCTTTTTCAACCCGTCATATATGACGGGCAATTACTCTAGTTTTACTATGATAACTCAAAATCTAGTACAATAACTTCCATAGCGCCATAATCTCCGTGCACCAAAAAGCACGTGTGGCATTCGGTGTACTCCCCGTGTCTTCTAGTGTTGCCACCAGGGATCGTTTATTTTTAATTTGTTTAGGACGGGATCCAGTGTTGCCACCGTTCGGGTCTCGAATGAAATTTTCTACAGAGTCCACAAGGTTGTAAACTTTTTCAGAATGTCGTTCTTTAAGCCAGAAGGTGACACAGCTTGTGACAGGTAGGCTAATTAACTTTAATGATTCCTCGAAACTCAAAATATGGAACAGATGTGGAATATAAAAGCTTAGTAGGCCTAATAGCAGTTCATTAAGTTGCGTAATTTACAGTTTTGCAGTAATTAATAAAATTCATTAAGACTTGTCCATGGTCAAAACAGATTTCGGTCCGGAATTCTTGCTTGAGCACGGAACTAATCTGGTGGGGTAATCTGGACATAGTCCACAAGGGCTTCAACTTCTTGTAGAATGTTTGTTCTTGCAGACTTTTCATTAGGGCTGTACCGAATATTCGCTTCGTATTCGCTTCGGGGCCGAATAGTGGGTCAAATAGCTATTCGGTATTCGGCCGAATAGTAGCGGTCGGACCGAATACGAATAGTGGTCACGTGACATCTGTTTCTGCATATGCGGCTGCTATAGCGAGTGGAGGGAACGTTAAGTAAGTGACAATTTCTAAGTTTAGTTAAATTAGTTCCATTCCTAGTTAATACAGACTGGCAGAAGGATGCAAAATTTACATGTAGTTAACTGTTTACTTTTAGTTTATGTATTAAATTTACTGAACTGAAACTTTTGCTTACATTTGAAATTTTGAATGTTGTCGGTAGACCTATTTTGTACACTATTCGTATTCGTATTCGTATTCGGCCGAATAGTTGGTCCAACTATTCGTATTCGGCCGAATAGTGATAATCACCTATTCGGTACAGCCCTACTTTTCATACGGACTTATTTTGCGACAGAAAAGCAAGACTTGTATTAATGACACGTACCTAAATCTACAATGTTAATCCGGAGCTTGAAATAGGTTACGGAACTTACGGAAGAGATTTCGTTTAAGGACGCGATCGTCCGGACCTAAATCGAGAATGATAATTCGGACAGCAACAGCACGACAGTCGTAGGAAGGCGCGGCGGAAGTCCCTCATAGAGCATGCGTAGATTACGGGATTCATTCCAGAGTTGAGGTAACCGAGCCAGGCAAAAACCCGGAACAGGAGGTCTGCGTTTCGGACGCAGCCAAGGTGGTGGCAGACGCCAAAAAGGAAATTTGTGACGAAGAACGGGACCCAGCAGATGCAGAAGACTCCCATAACGATGCCCAACGTCTTCGCCGCCTTCTGTTCTTTAACAACCTTACTCAGTTTTCGACTGACGGCGAAGTTCCTCCAGCGTCTTGAGATCACCCTCGAAGGTGGGCTGTCTCTAAGAGCAGGGACACTTACCGGAATGTAGCGCCCCTGTTTCGTCCGCAGGGCAACGCCACCTCCGGCAGCAGGCGAACTGGGGCACTGAATGGAACAACCGACGAACGACGTCGTATTGAAGAAATTGCTACGGTTTTCACGCGATGTGGGAACTCTCCCACCGCCGCGGTGTATCCTCAGGGTCATGACCTCTCCACTGACCCCGTCCGAGGTCATCATGACCTTGGAGCCGCGCTTAAGGCTACGGAT
The DNA here is from genome assembly GCA_963556255.1 of Allolobophora icterica. Lineage (NCBI taxonomy): Eukaryota > Metazoa > Annelida > Clitellata > Crassiclitellata > Lumbricidae > Allolobophora > Allolobophora icterica. Next base: position 54,313,832 of record OY744604.1, read on the forward strand.
TTGTTCGGCTGCGGCGCGGTAGATGCGATAGTAGGCGAAAAGAATGACCGCGACGGGAAAGTAGAAAGAAACCATGGATGAAAAGATGAGATAGCTCGAGTCCTCCGTAAACGAACACGTGTTCGGAGGCATTGGGTCACGTGCTACTGAGCGCCACCAAGCGATGGCGGGAAAACTGATAGCTGCTGAGCAGATCCAGACGAGTGCGACGAGTACGAAGGCACGCCCTGCGGTCATGCGACCCGGGTAGGCGATCGGATCCGTGATGGCCCAGTAGCGGTCAAGGGCGATGACGGACAGGTTTAGGATGGACGCGGTGCTGGCAAGGACGTCGAAGGAGTGCCAAAGGTCGCACCAGTCGTCACCGAACATCCATCGGTTGTTCGTGATCTCGAGTGTGATGCTGAATGGCATCACAATGGCACCGATCAACAGGTCCGCTGATGCCAGCGAAACGATGAAGAAATTGGTCACGGTTGAGCGCAGGTATCGATCCCTAGCGACGGCAACGATCACCAACACATTGCCGACGACGGTGAAGACAGCGAAGAGGGACAGGACCGTGCCTACTACTTCGCCTGGGTGACGGTAGGATGACTCTGCGACGGAGCCTAAGACCGGCTCCCGTGATGCATCGTCGTCTGTTCTGCCCAGTGGAAACAGAAGCAGCAGGTCGGTGTAGTAGCCGGTCGTCGGAAGTCCTGATTCTTCGTTGTCCTTGTGGTCAAGAGGGCGGCGGCGGGGTTCTGGTAGCTCCTGGTGGTCACGGACGATGATGGGTGGGGCCAATGACGACAGTGGTCGGTCTATAGGTCCGTTGTTGATCATGTGACAAAGAGAAGTCATGATGTCACCGTAAGACGATGAAGGTGCATGACTTTGACGACTTCACTACGCCTTCTCTAAAATCACCAGATGAAGCCCTATTCATCATCACATAATGGACTATAAACATCAGCGATATTAATCTATCAATAATTTCTTTACCACCAAGGATACCTATGATAACATTTAATTATTCTATCAAATGGATTATTATCGAAAACAAGGCCTAGGCTATATGACATTATAGCAGCGCTGCTAGTTTGATGAATTAATTCAGCATCTAGGCCTACTCCGTAATTCTTGCATTTAATTCCCACAATTCTCTCTGACCCTTCCGAAACCATTTCGTTCTTGCGTTGAGTTAAATTTTGAACTGTTTCAACCATTTTTTAAAATTCTTAGCTAGAGGACTATCCCAGCCGAAGGAGTGCCCTTAACCGGATGTGGAGCGGCAAGAAAGCCTCTGCCATTCCGCTTTGACCTCTCACCTCTGGATTTTAACACGTGGATGAGTTATGTATAGCCTGATGCGTCCCAGGCTTCGCCTCAGACTTCGGATCAGTTAAAGCCGATAATCGCCAAAACCGATCGACTGCCTGGAGGTCACTCGCTGACAGCCAACCGCTGGGCGCTACAGTATATACAGAGGCTCAATCTGGTGTCCTTGGATTGAATACATATTAATGAAAGCGAATCTCTCGTGCAGAGAGATTTTCCCGATGCACGCCGACATGATACGCGTGTACACAGGGCTCGAAGTGGGAAACAAGAGGTGCCGGTATGGATATAAGAACCATTCCCCTCCCTTCCCCTTTGCTAAAATACACTATGAACGCAGTATGTTTTGAGCACGTGATACCTGCAAGTGGTAGCATCTAACCAGAATTAAATATTTACAATTAGGCCTATTTAATCTAGATGTGCTAAGTGGTTACAAAAATAACGATGTAAATTGTAATTGTAAGACAATATAATTAAGAACAAGAATTATAGACGTTTCCGCAGTACGTCGTATGAATGTGAGTGTTCCTTCTGTAATCGAGCGGTACAATGTGTTCCATCGACAGACCTGCGCCCTTTCTTGATCCAAGACGTTACGTAATCACTTGGTTTAAAATTGGTCAGCATTGATAAAAACGTACAGATCGGTATGCCATTGTGAATATAGGCACCGTTTGACTTGCATGCCGTCGATACCTATATGTTTTTGGGCCATACCGGTATGGATTTCTCGCCTGGAGAAGTTCCGGTATACTTTCAGCCGGCCAGGAGAGGTGCCGGTATGGCATACCGTTTCATACCGTCCCACATCGAGCACCGATAGGACGTCGCATTGCAACGATCGTCGTCTGAAGGGTTGTTCAGCCACGTCGCAATTCCGACCTGTTTACATCTCGCTCTATTCCGGTGGGATTGTTGCCGTCCACCGGATAAAATCTTTGTGAGAAGCATGTGGAACATAATGCGATCCTTAGTACATTTTGAGGTCTTGCTCAGTTTATTCGGAACAGAACGTAGATCGATTGCTATTGTCACTGACTAGGTCCTCGGCTGCCATCCATGACGGTCGTCCTGGCGTCTGCAGTCCTCCTTGAAATCATGGTCACATACAATAGCCCGCAAGTCGTGGGTGGAAACCTTCATATCCACGTTGAGGATCCAGATTACCCTTGGGCCGATCAACTGAGACAGCTCATAGCCAGCTTCGGTATAAAGCAACAAGTTATTTTGTCCACACATAGGCCTACTAATGGTAGTTGCCTGCCCCCCATGGTCATCGCTCGAGGTGAGAGCAGCCCAGTTCCAGTCTCCATGCAGCATCATCCATCCATTTCAGATGAAGACCTGCGCTGACTACAGCATTCCGTTTCTGTTCTCCTGCTCGCTTATCAAAGAGCTAACAGTCTGAAGATGGAAGTCACTTGACCGGAAAGTTCTTCGCCAACGCTTGCTCGACAGTCGATCTTCTTGTGGGATACTTGCAGAGGCCAATCTTTCTTGTGCAGAGTTGTTCTACCTCTATTAATCTACGGTCGGCTCTATCATCGGCCGCTTGCTTCCGCCACATTCGATTCGCAGCAGATTTAACCATCTCACTGCACTGTCGAAGCGCAGTGCGAAAAACAGTCAGGCGAGTCGAACCTGACATGAGAGGATATGGTTGGACAAGGATCGCGCTAATGCATTCGGTTTCTGAGTAGAAAACACTCCTCTTCCAGTACCAGGAGAGGTGCTACTGCCAGCATCGACCCAATTGACAGCCGGAGGCTCCTGGACGATATGCCAATGATTCTCAGCCTTTCGTACACACTGTATACAGTTCATCTGTAACTGTTGAAGATTACTTGTGCCATATGAAAAGATCCTAGATGTCCTATCCATGCCGGCCTGATAAAGTTCCGGATGTGCCAGATCAAATCCGTCTGTGTCAGATCCAATCCGCCTTTATCTGTGCCGCTCAATTCATAGCCATGAACCAAAATTGCTGCATATAACAGAATAAATGCGAGAAACTATACGCTGCAGGCTTCCTGTTGTGGAGCACATCGCTTGCAAGACCATCACGCTGACACGTATCTCAATTGTCGACACTGCTCCGGCATACATCAGAGAGTTCTGTGTTCCCTTCTAGAGTCAGCTTTATTGACGTCAAGGCTATTCAGGACTGCAGGTGCAACTCGAGCCCATTGTAATTGTACACGATTTTATATAGCGACCGTATGGCCTCGACCCTGCTCAGTTTTTCAATGAATTTTCAATGAATTGATCGGATGAGATCCTTCACCACCGCTGCCCGTTTTGAATAGGCGCCAAGCCATTTAAGATTCCTGTGTACCGACCGTATTAGCCGAGATTTAAATCTATGAAAATCAGCCACCTTCGGGAAGCGAACCGCGATGCGCATGCTCTCTTACACAGATGAGTATGACACGCAGTCGTTTATTGATATGTCCTCCTGGAGCAGTCTCCAGGAGGACATATCAATAAACAAGTAGGCACAATGGACTCGAGTTGTATCTGCATAAATTTGGTTGGGCGCAACGGATAGGATGTTGTCTACGCGCGCCCTCGATTGCTGCAGCTCTGCAGGGCGCGGTGAGGGAGACCTCAGCGCTTTCAGTGGCTGGGTGATGGCGTTGGTGATGTCACGCAACTCCTCTCAGATCGCCATATGAGAAACTTGTCTTGTATGAATTAACGCCAATGGAAAAAGTGTGGTGAAAGCTAGCGTGAGGAACCATGTCAATAAACCATGCAGCTGGAACACAACCAACTCCTAAGACATTTTTGTACGCATCGCTTCAAAATTTATTAACTGTGCCAAAAATATGACTAGGATAAGACCACTGTGATAAGACTGAGACTACTACAGAGTGCACACGCTCGTAACGCCTATGATATTTACTAATTCTTACCACACTCCATGAGTTTAGTCATTTTTGTCTCAACAGCCGAACTTCTAGAAAACAACACGACTCTCGACTTAACTTTATTGCGCTATCAGTTGATACATGCCTTGTGCAAAATACAATGGCGTCATGAAGTTACTATCATTTAGTTACTTATTATTCTGCAGATATAGTTTGTTCAACTTTGTTACTCTCCGTTATAATAATAATAATAATCTTTCTCTTTAATTAAGCGCCTGCAAACGCACTGCGCTGTACAGTAGAAACGGCAGCCACACTGCGCTGTACAGTAGAAACGGCAGCCACACAGGGCGCTTTACATACATGTATACAGTAGAAGCACATGATAGGTACATGGTTAAAGCCTAAAGAGCTAGGCTAAGTATATGCATGGCTCCCATTCAAAAAGGGTAAAGAAGGATTCATCCTACAATTCATTGAAAATGACACAGGGGCCTTAAGTCCTTTAAAGTTTATAGGAGAAAGTGTAGCTCACACAGCGCTACATACGCATATGTATGAAAATATGTGACGTAGGTCCTATTTCAAGTATTTGACAAGTTCACAAGTCAAAACTCTTTCTGTTCGTCGTGTACCGATATACGATGACTCTCGGGTAATGCAGAAATCCCTATTAAATGGTGTATCCAGGATCAGGCCAGTCTTAGAGTCAAAGTACGGTCATCGATGCTGCGAGTAAAGAAAGATGGAATATTCGAAAGGAAAATCTACATTACTCAAAATGCAGTTAAAATTTGGAAAAGCTAACGTGTAGGATATATATTCGTTGTATATGATGCAGATGCGACCTGAGCAGATTCAGACGTGTACACACGGTTGAGGCAAGACCCCAGTGGAGGGGGTCCAGAGGCAAAGCTCTTATCGAAGAGTAAGAGGCGAAGCCCTTAGGAAGTCGAAAGCATTTATAAGTCTGAAGTTGTTTGACGAATTTCAAAGCGTTTTACAATAAAAGTATTTGCCAAAAACCAGTTGCAGATGTTAAAAATGAGAGTTGAATTTGAGAAATATGGTCTGGAAGGATCAAAATCTAGAATTTAAGCAATTGCGGCTTTTGCCTTTTCTGAATTCTGATTGGGAGCATGGGCGGCGATCATAAGGGGATCTAGGGGGACAAGACCCCACCATTAACAAGGGGGGACACGCCATGCATCGGACCCCCCAATTTTGAAGAAACACCAAAAAGGTCATACATTTTTTACCTTTTTTGACCAGATCAGTTCACGGCCATAAATATTTTTACCTCTTTTTGACCAGATCAGTTCAAACTCTTTTTTAACCAGATCAGTTCAAAAATGTCCCCATCGCCTGCCAAACAAGATCGCCGCCACTGATTGGGAGCTATGGTCAGATTGTCCCTAGATCCGCTTTTAACGCTTGGAGTAAGTTAGGTCCACTATATATATGCGCTCTGTCGTCCAAAGACTCCAACAGACCAACACACAGGCATTCACTGTCACACCCGCATGGGGAGTTGCTTGGGAGGAAAGCAATCGTACGTAGGCCTATGTTTGTATAAATTGTATGTTTCTATCACAGTGTATGTATTTAAGTATGCATGCATGCATATATACTTATATCCATATATACATGCATGCATGACAAATTACCCAAGGAATGAAAGTGGAGATGCTTGAACATACGCTGTTTACGTGTGAGCACGTATACTGCATGCATGTATACATATACTTTTCTAATATATTTTTAATCCTACCTGGGTTCTCCTAAAGTTCGTCGTCTAGCGGCGTCGTATTTGCGTATTCTAGAAATGAATTTTCTTCATAAAGCGCAAGATAAACAACAAAACATTCGAACCGTGTAAACTATAAGGAGATCTGTTATCGTCCGTAAACGACCTGTTAGTCGGTCAGTCGGAATAACGCAAACGCCGTCTGCACCGACACGAATCAGAGAAGAGAGGCGGCGGCGGCGGCAGGCGAAGTCGTTATTCCCGCGGGCACTTGGCTCATTTGGCGCCAAACGCCGAGATGGAGAGACGCGGGACATGGATGCGTCAATAAAGCCGGCGCTGCAGAGCAACGGACGCTAACTCAGAGATCGATGGAAGACAAATCACAGACGAATGAACTAAGATACAAATGCAGAAAAACAACAGCCTCACTCAAAGTCTCACTGCACACAGAGATGGAATCGACGGAAAAATATACTGATAGAGAAATTAAGTACATTGTTGCAGACGATAACAGAAAGTGACAAGCAAATTGCACATGGCCTGCATAGGGCCTATACATGCAGGGGCTGCCGAAAACTACAGCCACATCAAAGATAAAGAAAGTAGGCCTATGCGCGCATTGTAGTTTAGTAAAAATATTAATTTAATATTACTTTTTCACGTATTACACCAGGATTCGAATCCCGGAAGCACAGAAGGAATGGCGTTGCACTAAACCGCTGCGCTGAGTCTACGCTGCAGTGGAGCAGTTTGTCTGCGAGGAACCGTCGTCGCCGATCAACAACACTACGGCCATTCATTTGTTTCGCAGCCATTCCAAACCATTCCTCATCTATCTGCACGCACTTAGGTCCATTTGCTTGGACAATCGCATGTACTTGGTGACTCCAACATTGTTAATACGATCCGAACACTTATACAGCCTCTTCTACAGGAACATCACAAAATCACAAAGGCTCAGCAACTCGTCTGTCTACAGGTAAAGGTGTGTTAATGGCACGCGCGACTGAATATGCAATGCATGCGTGGATTCCTCTTCTAGAATTGCATATATAATTATATACACACATATATATGCTTCTAAACCGTTCTTTGGCAATATTAAACTTATGTGGCATATTGGTTATATATATATATTGTTGGGAGTTGGCCTTCAGCCATCCCGCCATTATTATCCTCACGTGCACTTATAACCTTAGTTAAGACGCACCTCGTTTGAAGCTAAATGTAGGATGGTCTCGTTGACTATATATAGCAGTGTTCTTGTGTCTACAGGGAGACCGGTTTTAGTTAAGTAAGGCGTAAGACGTGCACTGGTTGTGTCACGCATTGTAAGTACCCTTTTGTGGTCATTTTCAGAGAGTGTACCCTGCGTGGTCGCTACTCATGTTTAATTGCCGGTTCTCGAGTTGTATCTTCCTTAGTGGAGTTTGTGCAGGCGTCTTCTCGGAGAGTCTGTATTTTGACGTTTCGTTTGTCTTGTATGTGTGAGTATCGTTTCAATTTTGTACATAGTGTAAATATACGTTTTATCAATATTGCGAAAGTCTTCGTTTTTCTTGTCATTACTCGTATCATTCTAACTCACATTTCACCTCTAGACTAACAAGCTAACATATGGGGGCTCGTCCTTAAGAATTTACCGTTTTTCGTTTTGTTAAATTGGAAATTTCAAAATTGGAAATTGGTTCTGCGTAATTGCGTATTTGACGGTTTCTTTGGAAGTTGTACACGTTTCTGTGCATACGACTTTGTATCATGGCTACATTTGGGTCTGATACATCGGCAACCGCTTCTCCGGTTGGGAGTGGCCTTCACTCTCCGGTGACGAAGTCCTTGAGTTTGTACGACATCTTCGATATGTCGGCTGACGAACTAAGATGTGAATTAGAGAAATTAGACCAAGACACTAAAGGCATGAGTAAGCCTCAAATGCAGAAAATTCTTGCTAAATTGAGAACGCAGGAAAAAGAAGTGTTCCATTTTGGAGTTAGACCGCTAGAGATTGGGTCTCGGGAAGCGGTAGAAAAGACTGAATTGACGAAGTTAGATAGTGACAGAGAATTTCAATTGGAGAAATTGAGAATAGAGAGTGAAGACAGAAAGCGAGAACGAGAGGCTGAAGACAGAAAGCGAGAACGAGAGGCTGAAGACAGAAACTTCCAGGAAAAATTGAAGATGGAAGAAAGAGAACGAGTGAGGAGAGCAGAGAGTGAAGTCAGGAAAGCGGAAATGGAGAAAATTCAGGCTGAACTGCAAGAGAAAGAGAGGCAGAGACAATATGAGTTAGAGCTAAAGCGCATAGAGGCTAAGGTTTTGAACCCAGGTCCCGAACAGGACAAAGATGTGTTTCGCATAGCTTCTGCCATCAAATTGGTCCCTAAATTTGACGAGACGAATATAGAACATTATTTTGTTTCCTTTGAGAAGGCTATGACCATTCATAAATTTCCAAGAGATAAATGGACTGCTTTGTTACACCCTCAATTAACTGGTAAAGCTCAACAGGTTTTTTCGGAGTTATCTCTGGAGGGCTGTATGAATTATGACACCCTAAAACAGGCTTTGTTGACTGCATTTGCTAGGGTGCCGGAATTTTATAGGAAGAGTTTTAGAACTTTGGTTAAGGGTGCTCAGGAGACTTACTCTGCTTTCGCTTTCCGCTTGGCGTTACCTTTTCAAAGGTGGCTGGAAGGTGAAGATGCGTATAAAGACTTGACTAAGGCCTTGGAAGTCTTTAAACTGGAGCAATTTGTGACTTGTTTGCCTGTTGAAATCCATAGATGGATAATTGACAAAAAGCCCGCGACAGTTTCAGCCGCTGCGATGTTGGCAGACGAATTTGCTATTCTATATAAGCCCTTCCCTGCGCATGCTTCTGGCTTGCATCCGAATGATGAAAAATGGGAAAATTGTGGATTTGGTCGTGATTCGGGTCGTGGAGCTAAAACTCATTGGTCGCCGAAAAATTTTCGTAAAGAGGGCCAATTTCACAAGTCATGGGAGTCCCAGATTGTTTGTACTTACTGCGGTAAAGCTAATCACGGGGTTTCTTCATGTTACAAATTACATCCAGAATTGAGGTCAAAACGGGATTTCGCTGCTCAGCAGAACACCGATCCTAAGAATGTAGAATTAGTTATGGGCGTAGATACGTCTGTACAAGTGAAGGATGGGCCGACTAAAATGGTCGACGCTGGCTACTTGTCATTCTGTTCGTCTGGCTATGTGTATACGCCCACTGGACTTTGTCGCAATATTGTTGTGTTAAGAGATACTGGTTCTTTGCAAAGCTTGGCTAGCAAGGAATTATTGCATGCTAATGAGTTCTGTTACACCGGTGAGGTTCGCCTTATTAGAGGGATCTCGGGTGTCACGCTTCGTGTTCCTTTGGTTGAAATTCGAGTTGAGTCTAAATTTGCTAACGGCACCATCTTATGTGGGTTGGTAGACCATTTGCCACCTGGCATTCACGTTCTAATTGGTAACGACTTGGATAGTCCACAAGATGAGATAAATGTGGGAGTGACTACACGCGCTCAAGTTAAATTGACCGATTCTGGCTCATTACCTGTGTCGCATACTCAATCTGTAGAAGATAAGTCTGCTGATATAAATGTGCAGTTAGACGTAGACTTGAGTGCCTTATTCAAAGAGTCTACTGCAGTGCATGCTGATTTAACCAATGTAGTGTCGCGCGAGAATTTAATTAATATGCAGAAAGCCGATACGTCTTTGCTTCCCTTGTATCAGCCGGTTGAACGAAGGGATGGTCAGTATATGGAACGCCAATCGTATTCGATTGTTAACGGAATTTTGGTGAGGCAGTGGAAGGATTTAGATACGCCTGATGATTTAGGGTATACGCAAATCGTTGTTCCTACGCAGTCGCGTGCTAAGTTATTGTACGTTGCTCATGATATGCCTGCAAGTGTGAATGTGTCTGAGTCGCCTAAATTAGAAGAGGTGGTCGCAAATAGTCCTTTGGATTTTGTGCAACGGGATGAATTGCTGGGCATGCTTAGTACGTATAAGGGTGTGTTTAGCAATGTACCTGGCAAGACTTCACTTATTGCACACCGTATTGAGTTGATACCTGGTGCACGACCAGTACGGCAGACAGCCTATCGGTTGCATCCTGAGCGTATGGCACAGGTAGACAAAGAGATTAAAGGCCTAATTGAAGAAGGCATTGTAGAGGAGTCCGAAAGTGCGTGGGCTTCGCCTATTGTACTTGTACCTAAATCGGATGGGTCTCTGCGGCTGTGCACAGACTTTCGTAAGTTGAATGCGCTTACGCTAGCCGATCCTGAAAATAAGAAGCAGGTTCAATCTTTTCTGGGTTTGGCTGGTTATTACTGCAAGTTCCTGCCGCATTACTCTCAGTTAACGTTACCTCTTACTTTGTTACTTAAGAAAGGTCACCGGTTTACTTCGTCTCCTGAGGCTGAGAATGCATTCATTGATTTGAAGTCTAGGATGGCTTCGCGGCCTATACTTAAACCGCCAGATTTTGACAAACCCTTTTATTTAGCTGTGGATGCTTCGTACTTTTGTTTGGGATGTTGTCTATTTCAGATAACTGACGAGATTGAACACCCGGTCTGCTACCTGAGTCGGAAGTTGAGTTTGGCTGAAGTACGCTATTCGACCATTGAGAAAGAGGCACTTGCGCTGGTGGTCGGTGTACGCGCGTTCAGCGTGTACTTTGGTTCCGCTCCAGTGGTTGTCTATACGGACCATAGCCCACTTCAGTTCATAAATCGCATGGCTCCTTCGAATGCGAAGCTTTTGCGATGGAGTCTTGAACTCCAACGATACTCCTTGAACATTAAGCATCGGCGTGGTCGAGACAATGTGTTACCAGACATATTAAGTCGCCCCTCCGTTTTAATGTACGAACTTTCCATAGATTTCTACGGACTATCAGTCTCTTTCATTAAGCCTACATAGATGATTCTCTTTTTGTGTTGTAAACGTTTCTAGTGGACTGTTATGTTGAACTTTCAAGTTAGTTTAAATTCATGTACATTTGTAGTTTCTGCATGGTCGGAAACACTGTCAATGTTTTCTCTTTTTCGTTGTCGGGGGGTCTGTTGGGAGTTGGCCTTCAGCCATCCCGCCATTATCATCCTCACGTGCACTTACTAACCTTAGTTAAGACGCACCTCGTTTGAAGCTAAATGTAGGATGGTCTCGTTGACTATATATAGCAGTGTTCTTGTGTCTACAGGGAGACCGGTTTTAGTTAAGTAAGGCGTAAGACGTGCACTGGTTGTGTCACGCATTGTAAGTACCCTTTTGTGGTCATTTTCAGAGAGTGTACCCTGCGTGGTCGCTACTCATGTTTAATTGCCGGCTCTCGAGTTGTATCTTCCTTAGTGGAGTTTGTGCAGGCGTCTTCTCGGAGAGTCTGTCTTTTGACGTTTCGTTTGTCTTGTATGTGTGAGTATCGTTTCAATTTTGTACATAGTGTAAATATACGTTTTATCAATATTGCGAAAGTCTTCGTTTTTCTTGTCATTACTCGTATCATTCTAACTCACATTTCACCTCTAGACTAACAAGCTAACAATATATATATATATATATATATATATATATATATATATATATAACCAATATGCCATATATATAACCAATATGCCACATAAGTTTTATATATATATATATATATATATATATAATCAATATACCACATAAGTTTAATATTGCCAAAGAACGGTTTAGAAGCACTCTATGCCCTGTCGGCTACCAGACAACTGCGCAGAGTATTGCCATCTTCCGACTTCTGTCAGTTCAGTCAACTCTTTCTGGAATTAGGTCGACATTGATTGACAGCTTATTGATTAACTTGCCTGTAGTCGGCGACTGTTATCCCTCTTGTTGTCACAATCTACAGAAAATGTTGGTTCTTAGTGCATAATATATCTGATTTCGTATGCTTGCATCTACGTATGCATATGTGTATGTATGCATAGATGTATGCATGAATATAGTCTGCTGTATGCATGTTTGTATGATTGTATGTATATTTTGTATGTTGTATGTATTTATGTATGTTTATTGCAAAACATGTGAAGTAGAGGAAGAGTGACAGACAGGAAGAGAGTGAATAAAAGGGATCGATCGATCGATCGATAGGTAGGTAGGTAGGTAGGTAGGTAGGTAGGTAGGTAGGTAGGTAGGTAGTTAGTTAGATAGATAGATAGATAGACAGACAGACAGACAGACAGACAGACAGACAGATGGATAGACAGATAGTTCGATAGATAGATAGTATCAACCTGTATTATGATCTGCGAGAGAATCTGAAGTAACGAGATAATCTGAAACCAGGAGAGAATCTGAAGCAATGAGAAAATATGCAGCTACGAAAGAGAAGCGTATACGAGAGGATCTGAAGTATACGAAAGATATGAGGCTACAAGATATAATCTGAAGCGACAAGAGAATCTGAAATACGAAAGATACGAAGCAATGATTGGTGGGCATGGGGATAAATAACTCACATTATTAAGGCTAGGACTAATCCCATAGTGGGTGCGAATAAGAATGGTATTTGATTTGATGGCGTGGGCTTGGCCTGTTCTTTAACAAATAGTTTGATGGCATCTGCAAAAGGTTGAGGTAGTCGCGAATGAATCAGAAGCGCTCGTGAATAGGCTGGTTCCCTGCGCTTGGCCTTCAAGTGGCGCTTTAGAAGTTCTGAGATTACGATTACGAAAGAATACGAAGCTACGCAAGAAAAAGAAGCTGCGATAGAATGTGATCATGGGCGGCGATCCCGGGGTCGAGGCGAACAAGACCCCCACCTTTAAGAGTAGGGGGGCCACACCATACATTCGACCCCAATATTTTATAGAAACACCCAAAAAAGTATTCAAAAAAAGTCGCGCGCGAGCGTGAAATTTTTTTACATCTTTTTGAGCAGATCAGTTAAAAACTCTTTTTTGACGAGATCAGTTCTAAAGTGACCCCCCCCCCCTCACCTGTCAAACAAGATCGCCGCCAGTGAATGTGATGCTACGAGATAATAATTATGAATCTACTAAAGTTGAAGAACACGTGTATCTACGAGAACAACAGACTGCTTAAAGTTTAAGATTAAGAACAATTTCGTTACAAAGAAAAACAACTTAAGGAAATGTCGCAAGAGGCTATGATGAAGACTCTGGAAGTGGTTTGACTGAAGGAAGAGGAAGAAGGTGTTGTGGAAAGCGTTATGGAAAGACAAACAGACAGAGAGTAAAGAGCACTGAACTGTTACAGTAGCCATTAGGCGCCATGGAAAGACAAATACACAGACAGTAAAACGCACAGAACTGCTTAACTGATCTTCTGATCTTCTGTGTTGCCAAAAGAATTTGAGATACAGGCTACGCTATTCAACCAGCGTTGAAGGTTTAATCCGGGTTGTTAAATTTATTTGTTGTTGTTGACGACCTGCCGAAGTTGCCTACAGTCGATCGGGTTTCGAACTATAGAAAGTCGCTCAATTTGTAGCGTAGTGTTAACTCGAGAAAAACACACAGTATATATTTAGTTTTCTTACGTTTACTTAAGTGAATGAATTTCTTAATGACAGCAGTACTTCAATCTCCGACATACAGTTTACAAAACACAGACACTTGTAAGTCTTATGTCAAACTAATAACTAGGCCTATGTAAATGACAGACTCTCTCTCTCTCTCTCTCTCTCTCTCTCTCTCTCCTCTCTCTCTCTCTCTCTCTCTCTCTCTCTCTCTCTCTCTCTCTCTCTCTCTCTCTCTCTGTCTCTGTCTCTGTCTGTCTGTCTGTCTGTCTGTCTGTCTGTCTGTCTGTCTGTCTGTCTGTCTGTCTGTCTCTCGTCTGTCTCTCTCTCTCCTGTCTGTCTCTCTCTCTCTCTCTCTCTCTCTCTCTCTCTCTCTCTCTCTCTCTCTCTCTCTCTCTCTCTCTCTCCTCTCTCTCTCTCTCTCTCTCTCTCTCTCTCTCTCTCTCTCTCTCTCTCTGTACCGATGCATTGTCGACCGCTCTGTATAGGGATTTTTCCGCGAAGTAAACAATCAAGTCTAGTGAATCAACGCTAACAGAGGGAGCGAACACTTACCAATGACATGTAACATGTTCATATGAAAACGTGCCCGGGGCATCGAGTCACTGTCACAGGCCGTCACCTCAGCTCGGCACATGACAAACAAGTCAGCAACCTGACGACTCATCAATGTGACGTCACGAAAGCTTAAAATACAAACACGCGCTCAAAACCTGCTGATTCATCATCAGGAAATTTACTTTCACGTGTTTTTCATATGATTTCAATAGCTTTCAAGGCCAATTTTTTTTAGCATAATGCACGAACTCTAGCACTTTCACGTGTTTTTCATATGATTTCAATAGCTTTCAAGGCCAATTTTTTTTAGCATAATGCACGAACTCTAGCACTAATCACAGATGCAGTATCCAAGAAGCGTTAGTTAGTTAATTAGATAGCTACTTAGTTGGTTCGTTAATCATGGACGGCGATCACGGGGGGATGTTGGGGACACGCCATACATTTGTCCCCCCACAATTTTGAAGAAACACCAAAAAAGACGGAGAAATGTAATTGCGCGTGAGGGTTTTTGCTGCATTTTTGACCAGATGAGGTAAAACTATTTTTGAGCAGAAGTCCTCCCCTAAAATTGTCACAAGGAAGAAGAAATTCGTAAAAAAGTCAAAAAATTTGAGGGGGATGAATTTGTAAGAAAAGGTTTTCGATTTTGGAGACGAATTCCTTAAAAAAGGGTAATGAGATTATTTTAGGGAGACCTGGGAAAAGTTGCAACAAGAGGCGAATGACTAAAAAAAAGTCATGAACTTTTTGTGGAGATGAATTCGCAAAAAGTAAAAAAAATTTGTTGGGACATGAATTCATAAAAAAGGTCATCGACCAGACCATGGCCGACTTTGTCCCTCCCCCACCTCTCACACAAGATCGGCGCCACTGTCGTTAATTACTTTGTATCTCAATAACGAAAGCAAAATAGACGCAGCTGCAAAAGTTCTCATTTGCAGCTGGAGAGAAGGCTGGGTATGTGAAGGGTGGCTGATATGTCATTTCCTTACAGGCGTTAAATAGCCTACTTAGGACTTAACGTTAAGATAAATGCAACTGCGAGAATCACCGCGTGGTTTGCCAAGTCCCTTGTTCTCATACAGTTCAAAACTAGTCTGTCTTTTTAACGGAACTTCTGATCGGTTGTTGGAGCGGAGGCGTACCTCCCTCGCGACTTGTTTTGTTGACATAGAGGTCAGCGTCGTCGCTGCCTGTGGTAGTCACATGCCCACCTGCATCCATCCTTCTGTTACCAATTGCTCTCTTGACCCGTGCACAACCGAGGCAAGGTGACTGTCCGACGGCAAGTTCTGAGCGCTGGTAATTCGCCTTGATTTACTTCCTGCCACCGACTGCTTTACTGCGGTCAGCGTCTTTCTTGACCGACTGAGGTCGATCAGTTGCAAGACATCGATCGCTTCAGTAGCTGGCCGACGAATGATTTGCACGGGGTAACGTAAGGATCCTACACTCGTACCATATTAACCCTATGGACCTCGGAATACAACTCAATTCGGTAACGCCTTACGAAGTCATTTGGGGCCAATTCTGGAACACAGCATACAGTAAACATGTAGCGTCATTCAGACCGGAAATAGGCCAAGAATACTAAAACTCACATTCGATTCTGCAACGGAAAATCGAAGAAGCTTTTTAGCCGATACCCCTGCTGACCATGGAAAAGTTTTCGTCAGTAGCTGACCCTCCGGCTGAGATGAAGTCCCCTGTTTATGCGGAAACGGTTGTCACTTGTGGGATGGTCATTTCCTAACTGCTAATGAGCATCAGATCACGTTGGCCGCTAATACTCCGTGCGGTTGTCCGTTTCCCCCGCATCTCCAATGACCGCCCGCACCGCTGTCTCCGATAATATTGCGTCCATTTGTCAGTTGATGCAATTTGGAAATCTCAAGTAACTGGGCGTAAATATCCACACTTGATGTTCCGATTTCCTTCTGTGTTTGTGCAGCAGAAACGTCCCACTCGCTCTGTTCATTTATAAGGAACGACAACAATGACTGAATATCAAAAGGTCGAACGAGGTGACAGAAGAGACGTCAGTGTTTACAACACCCATTGACCGCCATTTTGTGACCTATTGGAAACTGTGAACGAAACTTGCTTTTGTGAACTAGATGTCGATAGAAACCTTGTAATTAAAAAAGCGAAAGTTCTATAGAGCCAATATATTTTATTGCAGGCATTCTTCTATAGTGACAGTTCGTGAGGCAGAAAGTTTAGAAACCGAAAGTTTCCTCCACAGGGACGTCATTTGGGGGGGGGGGAAAGGGGCCCCTTCATTTTTGAAACAAGAAAGAGGATGGAACAAGAAAAGGAGGAAGAAGAAAGAGGTAAAAGAGAAAAAAGAGATACTCAAATTCAGGGACGTTAACTAGAGTTTGCATAGCTTTTTTCACATTTTTTGCAACTATAAATAAATTAATCAAAACCTAATAATATTAAGTGGCAATATGCACACTGCAGCACACATCACACCACACTGGCTTACAGTTTTGCACATGTAGACTAAATACAAAACTTAACAAGCTGGTCAAGTTCCCTCTGGAAAATAGTACTCAAATGAGGTCCATACCCGCTCCCCCCAGAGAAACTGAAATGACGTTCCTGATGTTCCAGAGCTTGTAAGCCTACGACACAATCCTAATCAATAAAATATTGGAGCTTTTTAGTTG
Organism: Allolobophora icterica; assembly: GCA_963556255.1. Classification (NCBI taxonomy): domain Eukaryota; kingdom Metazoa; phylum Annelida; class Clitellata; order Crassiclitellata; family Lumbricidae; genus Allolobophora; species Allolobophora icterica. The sequence continues at coordinate 54,330,548 of OY744604.1, forward strand.
TGATTTGTGATGAAACAGGCTTTTTAGGCTTCTGTGTAATGTTACTAAGGTTTTTTTTAATTAATGCAACGGTTAATTAATGAATTTATAGATTAATTTACAGATTTTATAAATTTATTAAGTAATTATTTAATTCATAGATTTTATTAATTAATTTATGAATTAATCAATCAATAAATTAATAAATAATTCCATAAATAAATCCAAAGATAAACAAATCTATCAATTAAGCAATCATTTAATAAATTAATAAATTATTCATTTCATCGGAATCATTGATAATCAATCAATTAATTAATCAATTAATCATTTAAACGATAATATATATCAATTAAACGATAAATCAGTTAATAAATCAAATAATCAACTGATCTATTAATCAATTAACCAATCAACCAATCAAGCAATTAATTAACCAATTAATTAACCAATTAATTAATTAATTAAGTATTAGTTCGTTAATTCATTTGTTCATTTTGTGCTTATTCGGTGAATAGCCTACGTGTGTATCGGTTTTAAGGAGACACAGAGTCAACAAAAGATGTTGACCATTAAGTTTTCACACACTTGAGCTCTCTCTGTCTGTGTCGATTTGCAACACTAACAGATATAAGATAGACGCAACTGCCGCAAGTATAATAATATATAAACGTAGTGACAAATACAGTCAGAGACAGAGATGAAGAATGGAAAGCAGAGATGGAAATATATATGTTGAGGGATAAAAACGTAATTACAAACCAGCTTTGCAGCGACAGATGGCGACACAGAGAGTGAGTAAAGTTGTAAAGAGACTGCAGCGCGCGCAGACACGTGCGCCATCTGGTGAAACGATCAGGATAAAATAGTGGTTACATGGAATAAGTTCTACAAATCAGTGTATGCTACTTGCAGGTACAATAATTGGCCTGTCTGTATCCAGCACGCGCTTGATTCATTTTCTTAGAGTGCTCATGAGGGCCGGTGGCCATTCCTCTACCTCGTCGGATGTACTTCCAACCGACAGTTTACGGTCTATAGGATTTTTTCGCTCTGCTGTTAGTGGCGATATGTAGGTGCCGCGCTTCCACATATCAACGCAAGCTCATCGTGCCTTTGTATGGGTCTTTCCTTTTGGAACACTCTTCCGCAACATATACGTATTGTTGCATCTGATTCTGTTGAGCAAACATTTTCAAACTGTCTTAGAATGACATTTATAGATCATGTGAGTAGCTCTTGTGTGTGAGGTCCGTATATCAGGATCTATATTAAGTGTTTAGATAAAAACATACATACATGCATACACACATACATACATACATACATACATACATACATACATACATACATACATACATACATACATACATACATACATACATACATACATACATACATACATACATACATACATACATACATACATACATACATACATGCACACATACATACATACAGAGTCAATGACAAAAACACAGTTATTGAGACATTTGGTTGGTTAAACATGGCTGTCGGAACCACCTTATCGAGAGCCTTATGTTGATCAGGCAATCAACTGTTGGCAATCCCTTCGCTGTAGACTTTCGGTTAACACAATTAATCCTGCAGATTATCGGATAGAGAGATTGTGCAACTGATTAAAGCCATCAATTATTATAAATGTCACGGGTCCAGAAGCAGACAGCAGAGCATAAAGGCGGAATTCGTACGTTGGCTATAATTATTTTTATTGTTAATATTATTACGTATTTATTAAACTCCACTATCTATTGACCAAGCATCAATCGATGGCACTCACAATTGTGAGTGCAGGGCTTGCTCAAGATCCCTACACAGTTATCGCTTCACAATCAGGCGAGGTTCGAACTCGTACTCTTCTCGCTACAAGGCGACCTTATCGGCTACCGTGTCCCAAGACAAGTAAGCATACAAGCGAAGGTGGAGAAACTGACATCTCACTGATTTATACCTGATATCCAAATAACAAAACAAGGAACTCAATTCGCTACTCATTCGAAGCCATAGCAATGGTTAGGTAATCGGTGTTCTCATCTCAGACTTCAAAGTTTCTGAACATTTGATTTCTTAATTCCATAAGTTTCACCAGTTCGTAATCGTAACCGAACATGTGCGACTTAACGATTCAGAGGCGTCCCGACGAAAGTCAGTGCTTTCACTAACAAATAAGAACTCGAGTAGTTCTCGGACAGGTGCTGTATAAATACCCGATATGAAAATTAAATGGTTTTCAGTTACATTATACATGCAAAACACTGCAGACAGCCATAATGATGTCCGAGTGCGATCTGTCGGTCAAAGCAGTTGACGTATAAGTGTGGAAGTCCTGTCGTCGGCTATCCAGTAACTAGTGTTGGGGTTCGGAGCACTCCCCTCCGGATGCCAAATACGGTCTGCATGTTAATGTAGAAATTTTCACATTTTATGAATGAATATTAACGACAATATATAGTACAAATGACATCTTTGAAAATAACAAAAATGGAGCCTTAATATTTTCTAAAAACTGGCCCCCATGGTAACCGGATTCGGAGCTCGTTTGGACTACTCTTTGGAAACCCCCTATGATCCACTTAGCGCTGGTGAATAGGCTGGTGCCCTGCGCTTGGCCTTCGAGTGGCGCTTTAGAAGTTTGGAGATTAAGATTACGAAACCTTTCTACTGTCTCATTTGAGTTCCAGTACAAAGGTGCTGGCTAGCTTGAATCTAGTCTGCGACTCTTAATTCCGATTAACATAGTCGTTAATTCCAAGAACTGTGCCACTCCTTACAAAATCACTAGAACCGTGTCCAACATGAAACCATTCGTGTTCGCAACTATTGAGTTCTGTATTTTCCAATGCATGATCAGTCATGCAAGTCATGAGGATCATCAATTTAGGTTGCAGACGTCATTCGTCTGTCGTGTCAACAATACGTAATTATGCAATTATATATGTACTCGCCCTCCTACCGAGATGACTGACAGAAGGACCAGGGTGCAGTGCGTGTCTATACCCAGTTATCGCCAATTAGCAGAAGAGCCGAAGATACTGAACTCATGTAGTCGCTGACGATTCCATTGATCGCGGCTGAATGCAGCACTTGGATGAAAGCATGCAACGATGTGCAGCGGAGCGTAACACACACTTTACGACTAAGAACGAGAAAGAGGAAGAATAGCAGAAGATAGATAGGGGTAACAACAGTTCAAAAGTGTAAGAGGGCACTGATTTGTGGGCGCAAGAAAGGTCTATATAGTGGGCACGGTCGCAGAATAGATAGAGCGCTCTCGGCCTGTAATGCAGAGAGTGCGTCCACTCAAATTGTCATTGTCGCAGCTGCTCAGCGCCATCGATGTCCTATCGTCTGGTTGTGTGTGCACTTCTGAACTTTGGAAGGACGACAATATCAAATACAGTTGTTTTGTGCAGTGTACTGTATAAGATCTTTAGCAAAGTCTTAGACAAAGCAAATAACGTTGATGTATTCGGTCAACATTGACGACTACGACGACAGAATCATTGCGTCGTTTCGTCAGAGGAGGAGTGTTAAATTGACTTCTTATTAATCGTTCGACTCCTTCCATATAAAAACAAGAGATATATCCCCAATTGTCTATCTCCCAGCAAGCTATTTCGCCTTTCCAAAAAAGTCCCTAGTCTCAGTTTCCCACAATTAGCCAGATTTACCTCTTCCTCGTCCACCCTGCTCTGCCTACAATCTCTGTGCTGGCTTTTGAAATGAAGCGTTCCTACAGCCTTTCTGTGTTATCTCTTCACGATATGAACAGCAGAAAGTAATTCAGGCAACATAAGCTAATTGCTCGTGTCTCTTAATATTGGATCGAATAATTACAGTTTGTTCCCAACGATGATCTTTCTTTGTCATACGCAAAGGTGCGCAGCCCTCGATTGCCTTTACGTTTGTAACGTTAGCTTTAGTCATCGCCAACGTTTCTGCACTGTAACGACCACAGGTATTTGGACTTTAGAGGTTTCAAAGGCGGTGGTGTGGAGAGGGGACATTATAAGAGGAATCAAGATTTCTGCCAACTTTATCCTCATGGAGATTGGGAGACTCTTGGAGGCAGTGTACCGAAGACATACTCGAGTATTCTGGTTTAGTCGCGACAAGTATATGAGTCATTCAAACGTTGTCTGGTTTACATCCGAATGCCAGTTCAATATTTCCGTCCAACTGGCTGCCTACCTGGCTGCACGTCTCCTGTGGGACTCATTCTTAACACGTCCGTCTCTATGTATGCTTCCCTGCTGAATATATATGCGAATACATTTAATATATTATGAATTCTTTAAGGTTTCTCCTCGAAATGCGCTATAGAAGTGTTCACATACATTCTCTGACCAACTGGATATTCGACGGAGCTTTTCCAACGATTTAAGATTTTTAAAGGGGTTTGCCTTGAAGCGACCATCGACTTTAATATGAATCATTTTACATTATGATATTGATGCACATGAAGCATAGATTCTATTAGATATTTGTAATCTTTCAAGTGGTTTCAATATAATACAGAATTGAAAATTATTGTGTATTGTACACCTTTAGATCCTTGTATAGGTATACTAAATACGTATGCGTTCCTATAAATATACAGACCCAAGTTGACCTCACCGGTCAAAGGCCTATTTTGTGATAACTGAAAAGTTACTCCAGCCTACATGTCTGATATTATTCTGATTACAAAGTTTCACACTATAGCACGGTGGAAGGTGGTTGTCTGGAAAAGTCATATGTTTTTTAATATCTACAATTTCTGAGTGAACTCATTATGCCTACAGTTTAGCAAATAAATCGATCTATTATTGCAGATTGACATACAAATCAGCCAGTTAATTGGTTATGTCAACAAAAATAGCAACTTGTTTATCCAGCCATTAGGACTGTTAGTAAAATTGATCTAATAGGCACTCAATTTAGAAAGGGTGCGCCGGGTCGAGGAAACATCGTCGGTGGTCCGGCTTGTGACTCTCGGGTGGTATGTTGGACAAGCCCAGTATACGGTATTATAACCACGTAATATCTGAAGCGATCGGGAAAATTAATGAATGTATTGCATGAACTATATACCGAAATCTGAAAACACACCTTCATGCTCAAACGTTTGTTTTATTTGGGGGAGGAAGAGGCGTGTCTCTTTATAGGTCTCTTTATGTCTCTTTAGGCCTGGTCCATTTGGAGAGTTGTGCGTAAATGATCAGGAAAAGTGAAGATTACTAAATTAGAAAATAGATAACAAGGAGTACGTGTCATGATCTAACAAATAAAACGAAGCTAAAGTTGTGGAAGACACTGGTTTAGCCTGTGGTCATATATGGATGCGAGAGCTGGACATTGAGGAAGGAGGAGGCAAGAAGAATAGAGGCATTCGAGATGAAGTGTCTGAGATTGATTATGAATATATCTTGGACGGAAATGCGGTCAAATGAATGGGTATTAGAAGCAGCAGGAGTAGAGAGGAATTTACTGAGGACGGTGAAGGAAAGAAAAATGATATATTTTGGACACGTCATGAGAAGAGAAGGAGCATGCATGGAGAAAGACATCATACAGGGAACACTGCCGGGAGCCCGGAAAAGAGGAAGACCGAGAACAAACTGGCTGGGCAACATAAAAGAATGGACGGGATTGGCAATGGGAGAATTGTTAAGACTGACGGAGGACAGGAAGCGTTGGAGGAACATTGTGCATGATGCGGCCGAACCTCGAACCGAGGATGGCTGAGAGCAGAGAGCAGAGAGGAGTACATATACAGTCGTTATACTATAAAGTAGAGAGGGGAGGAGGGAGGGAAGTGCGGAATTTAGACGTGTGGACTAATCTTTACAGTTTATAGCCATCCACTTTTCGGCAGCTGACTCAGCTTCTGCTGAAGGCCACTCACACGCATTCGCTTCTGTAGGTCGTTGACGACGATTACAGCAGATTGTTAGGCGATGAGTGACAGACGGAGGAAACTTAGTTCAGTACAACGCAATTAGGCCGCGATCCAGATAGGCTTAGGCTAGCCGCTTAGTCCTTACTGCGTGTATGAAACATTTGATGCTGCAAAAGTTAGTGAAAGAAGCCATCTTGTCAATCTTCAACATAGAGCTTAGAGTCTAAGCTCTATGTTGAAGATTGACAAGACACTAACTTGTGCAGCATCAAATGTTTCATACACGCAGTGCGCGATGGTCCAGCCACTCTAAAGGTTACGTGTCAACCCGAGAGGTCGGAGGTCAAATCCACGCCTTGGAAGTTAGAAAGATGTTTCGAAATTTCTGCTCGGCTCAGTTGCGTGCCCTATAGCGGACTCAGCTATAGAATGAATACACTGACCGTACACTGTCGAATAGAAGATAAGAGGACGAGAAAGAGGAGCCACCGTGGATCCTCCATCATGTGTGGAGGCTATAAGCTTATGTAGACTGAAGGGTCTAATATTCAGACTCATGACTGCCTCTTGGGGTTAATTTAAAGGTGCGTAAAACTAAAAAATACACAGGTGCACATATGCCAACAAGAACAAATGAAAACATGCATGAACTGTAAATCGAAAGGCAACATCGGTTCATTCAGTTGCAGTATACAGCAAGACAGTACTGTTGATGAACACATACAGGTTCACATAATGTAAACTGATCGAAAAATTATGCTCTATGGTCTCCCTTTAGATGACTATAAATTTCTCGAAGTTCATTTCATTTCATAATCCTTCCGTTAGAATCGGTTAGATGACTAACTAAAAGCTTACAAGCAACTCCACAGCAGGTCAGGCTTTTGACAAATGAGCTTGCGAGTCAGAGTTCAAAACTGCCCAACAATGCTCATTGTTTAACGGCCTTGGGCAAGTTGTTAACGTTAAATTGCTTGGATAATTAAACATAGCAATGAAGGCTTACGAAGCGCGTGTGTAATGTTTATACTGTCATGCATTATGTAAAACGCCATTTAATAAAGTGGTTTTAGACAATCAACTTTTACTGGATCAAAGGAAAAGAAGCAGGAGTTTTAGAGGTAGGCCTATGAGTTTTAGCTTTCAGTTAGTAGCGATGGGCAAAAGTTAACTAAATAGTTGATAACTTTTAGTTAAACTTAAATTTTTTTAGTTAAGGATGACGTTTAGCTGCAAAAAATAGTTTAGTTAAAACCAAAGTTAAACTATTATTGTTTAGTCATTAACTGAAAAGTTTAACTAACAAAATCAGCAACCGTACGCAATGATCTTCCGCAATGAACACTGTCAACAACTCAACGCGACGTTTACTTAAGCTTATTTTTTAACACTGTTGTTGCCTCTGCATATAGAATATGTAGTAAGGCGCAGTGTAAATAACAAAATTGGTGTTTCTTATTCTTTATGAGTTGACTAGCACACATAGTTTTAAAATGAAATTGTCATTGACGCTCTGCACTATTACAGTTCACTTAACCGTGAAAATGTCTGTCATAAACATTTGTTAAAAAGT